>JAAKBD010000079.1:0-315665 GCA_012656105.1 Phytophthora syringae
TGGATCGACGTGAGGTGGTAGCAGCTGCAGATCGATGCGTTGACCTCGATCTTGACCGTCTCTCCACTCGTTGACTTGATCTGCTTCTGCTTCTTCGGGAAAAATGCCTCGCTGGTGACTTGCTCTTGTCAGCACGTCGGAAACGTGACGGCGATCTGCTGCGTTTTCTACCACGTGACTTGCTGCGCTCTGTTGAACGATTCTCCAACGCCGTTCTCCGAACCGACGGTGGCTTCTTTCGCTCTGTCTGCTTTGGTGTCAATATCTTCTCCTTCTCATGACTCGAGCTAACTTTTAGACTTGGACTAGCTTTCATCTTCCACAAGGTGGATCGAGGCACCGACAGCCCTTTTTCCAACTCGCTCGGTGCTCCAGTCACAAGACTCGGGGACGTCTCAGTCCCACCGCTAGAGGCTTCACTGGAGCAGTTGCAGTTGGCGAGACCTTCACGCTCTTCAGCGACACCATTTTAGTCTTAACTTTCTCCTCTTTCTTCTTCTTCTTCTCCTCCTCCTTCTTCTTGGCTGGCTTTGACTCGTTGCTGTTCATTGTATCGGCCGTTAGCGCCTCTTCTTGCTGCGGCTGGTTCATCTCTTGCTCGACTCTTCTGGCCATGGCGAGAGCTTGCTCCACCGCATTGTCGCACACAGCGGAGGCTCCGTGGCTCCACTCGCTGCCCTGTGGCAGTTGGATCTCCGCCACATCTTCCTGTATTTGTCGTTTGAACTCTGTATTTTCCTGTTTAATTGGCTGCGGCTCCTGCTTCACGACGTCAACCGCCTCCTCCAGCGTCTCCTCCGTCGGGTCGAAGTAATACTCGCTCTCGGTGGAGCTGCCGTCGTCGTAAGGAGGGGGAACCATCGCGTCTACTCACTAGGCGCTAGTACCCGCTGTTTTGGCCCGGAAAGAGTTGGCAATCAAACGTGACAATTGCAATATGTACTGTACCGTATCGCAAATGTCATATCTGGCAGCTAAATTCACGGACATTTGCAGGCGGGATTATCCTTTCAAATATGATAATCACATTCGCAACGGATTTGAAGAATAATCAAACATATGGCTAGCATAGAATGTGACACGGGTCCCGGACAAAAAGTCAAATTGAAGTAAATCTGATACTGTAGCACCACTAAGTTCCGGAGGGAGGGAGGGGGGTACCCCGAGAACCTCCCAGCGCAAAAGGATTCATCCAATGTCCTACACCTGCTTGTGTTCGTACGCGCAGGCTTAGAAGGTAAGGCATACTTGAGATAAACTAAACATCAGCGTATTCAATGTTGTTAACAACTCGGTCTACGTAGTCCTGGTCCTCCGATACTTCGCCTACCTCCTTATCTAAACGATCTACAACTTGGTCAATCTGCAAGGTAACCTCGTCTTCCTCTTCATCACTGGTCTCCTTATAACAACGACTGGAAGTGCTTGCATTTCCATCCAACTAGTGTGTCCCATTTGCTGACCACCAATTTGGTGTCGGATATGACAGTTTATTTCAAATTCAATTTTTTCTCCATTCTTATTGGCTAATTTAAGGTGTCGGATACGACATTTTGCCGGATATGACATTTGCGATACGGTATTGCAGTGTGCACAAGATCTCCGTCCTGGAAAGACTGAGAATTTCTATTTGATCACTCGTCTTCTGTCTGGGCCTTCTTCACTGTCAGCACTGCCGGTTTCTCGTCGAACGGTGTAGCCGCTACAATCCCCCACTCGAGCTCTTCATCTGTTGTCACTTCAGCCTCGAACGTCCACGCGAACTCCGTGTTAATAGAACGTCGGTCTTCAATACCTTCTCCATCATCAGGACAGAGCAGCAGATGCTCCGTGACGTCGTATCGCACTCGTAGCGTGAGCCACTCGCGCTTCACCTCTCCGTCTTCTCTCTCGCGCGTGTACTCCACAGCTTCCAGTGCAGTGCTGTTGAAGCTGAGCTGCTCCAGAACCGTCTTGCTCTCTACAGGAGCAGACGGTTTGTTCAGCAGCGTCTTGAGACTCTCGGGTGTAGCCATCGGCTCCAAAAGCGCCTTAGCTTCTGTCCGCTCCTGTGCGTACAGTTTCTCGAGCACAGTATTGGCCGCACGCTCTGCTCCTCGTACGAATTCCGGTAGATCCACTTGCGTGGCCATCGGGAACTGGGACAAAATGTACATGGAGCTGCGCACCTCGTCCGACGCTCCCGACACGAAGACGCGCGGCTTGCTGCGACTGTAGCGCACGAAGTCGGGCATCCTGCTGAATACGCGGCCCACAATGGCCAATCCGCGTGGGGAGAGGTACTCGGAGCTAATGCCGAGCCAGTCGCCAGACCCACTGGAGAAGCCGCGGCTGCTGGGAGAAGCAGTGCATCGCCGCACGAGACGCTGGGAACGCAGCATTGGGGAATGAGCGGCTACCGGTATCAACGAGGTGTGCGCCACACCAGAAACCGATTACCGGAGATATTGTGTTGAAATGCTTGTTAGACGGATTTTGCTGGACATTTGCCGGACACCAATTTCGGTTAATTATAACCAATGAAAAGATCTCAATAGTGCAATATAAACCAATCATTACGAAGAGACCTAATGCAACTTTACTACCGTCCTACCTACCGTCTTCCAGCTCAGCTGACCAGTGCGTCGCTTGCGACGAGGGGGCTACGAGAATGGTTGAGGATCGGCATCAACACGCTCATGAGTCTGCCGCATACCGGTACGTTTTGCTTCGTTCTCGATCTTGATCATGACGTAGCGAGCTTCCACAATGCAGCCATCAGACCAGTAGTGGGCCGCGATGCCCAGGACAAGTGTTCGAACGCACCTCACCGAGGTGTACGAGAGCAACGTCAAACCCCTCGTAGTATGCACTTTGGAGCTGTATATATCGCTGCTATTGATGGTGTTGTTGTTTCAGAGCCCGGACCCGACCAAGCGCGACGTGCAGGAGCTCCAGACCACGTTCTCCATGGCGTCACTCAGTCGCTTCTGTAGACTTCGATTCGGCATGCATGTCATGGCCATCTAGCACTCTCATCGGCGGGCTCTTTTTGCCAGCATCTCCGCATTGCCACCACATCCACAGCATCGCCACGGAGCAGTCCGGCAGCGGCGGAACGCGCCGGAATCGACCATTCCAGATATGTGCTGTGGCATGTGGCATATCATCCTCCCCATTACCTTCCTGCGCGAGCGCTAGGTGTGGACCAGCATTCACTGAATGCCATTCAGCTTGTTCAATAATTCAGTAGAAGAGCAAGACGCTCGATCCCCCACGCTTCGAGCAAACTCCACTTAGGTCTTCTTGACAATCTGCAAAATGTAACACCTGCAGCCTGAAGGCATTGCTTTAGCACATTACCGCATTTCGCATGTTAAGCGTCACACCCCATGTGCATAGGGATAGGAAACCCCTAAAAATTGATGTTCCAGTCAATAAATTATAAAATATAACGTAAAGTTAACACATATTTTGGTGGACAGAATTTAGACAGTTGCTTCTATTAATGTTAGCGCAAAATCTTGATCGTCATCTACTGACGACCCCTCCAGCAGGGACAACCGCTCCAGATCCGATATTAGCGATGCTGCTGCATGGACATCGGGACTAGGCATGAGACCACTCGCTCGAAATCCGTTCGAAATGGTTGATTTCGAGAGTCGATCCCACGACTGATGAACCCACCCTCCAATGCACTCTCGGTTGGGTCGAGCGAGACGGAACACTTCCTCTGGAGCGCGAGGTTTCTTGAGCTGCTCTTGCATATCATCTTGCCACAACTTGCGTAGATTAGCCTTGAAGGGAAAGTTCCATGCCACGTCGGCAGGCTGCGCGACAGCTGTGGCATGTGGTGGAACTTTCAGAAGCGTCACACTAATAGAGCTAGCGTAGGTCAACACTTTGTCCGTCCAGTGCCCACTAAAGTCATCCCACAGGAGGAGGATGGGCTCCTGTGGGGCAGGGTGACGTGCAAAGTGGTGACGTAGGAACTCGACAGACAACGTTTCGTTCCACCAGCCTATTTAAACAATTTTAAATTAAAAAACGTTAGCGAAATCAATTGTGTACCCCAATATTGTGCAACATACCTTTGCTATTGCCATATACTTTCATGGCAGTGTTGTCTTGAATCTTCTTGGCGTCCTTCCACAGCCGTACGCCAAAGCCGTGCCTCTGTGAGTTGTTTACCGCTTGCGTCGAAGCGTTTTTGGACGGTTTTACCTTAAAAACGACAAATAGTGTGCATTTTTCACCGAGGCTATCGCCTAGCAACATGACTGTAGCTCGTTCTTTTGAAGCACCACAGCACTTGACCCAAACAGTTCTCGCGCCGCGCTTATTTATCGTTTTCTTGGCAACGTATTCAAAATATACAGCTGATAAAAACAATCAAAAACTTGGTTAGAAATTATAAACCATTTCTAAGCAAAACAATAAGTTTTTACCTGTTTGATCCGCGTTAAAAACGCGTGTTATACCAAGGTTTCGCATTGTCGCCTCCACTTCTGCAGCGAAAGCGTCGGCTACAACTTGGATGTCGGCAGGGCTGATCTGGGCTTGGCGTGTTGGAGCTCGTAGACTGAAATGATGACGACGCTTAAACCCCACCGTCCACTTGTCAGAAGACATGAAAGGAGATATTCCAGCGTCGCTTGTAACCTCTCTTGCTTTCATACACAACATCTGTGTAGAAATAGGAATACATTCGCCACGAAGGTCGTTGACCCAGGCAACGATCTCCTCCTCTACAACATTTGGCAGTACCGTACCGACTCCGACGGCCCTAACCTTTGATGGCCCCTTCTGCCTTTAGCTGCTGCAGCCTCCAGCTTGCTGCGCTCTCGCCTCCACCGCAATATTTGCGTGCGTTTTGACGCATAGAAACGCTTGTCAAGTGAGTGGTAGAACTTTTCTATTGTAGGGCGCATACCGTTTACCTCAAGCCAGTCAAGAATGACGAGCTTTTTCTCGACGGTAACCCCATGAAGCCCATGAAGGTTCTTCTTCCGCCCTGGGCCTCCTTGGCGGGGTCGTCCTCGTGGAGGAGCGCGCTCCATTCAGAAATGACAGCCAATCGTTAAAAATTTCGAGTGTATTTCTTAACATGCGATTGTAAGTAAAATTATGCGAGCATCTGATTGGTCTATTTCGTCATGTATCTCTCAAGATGCGGTATCGCTCAACATGCGAAATGCGGTATGTAGACCATCAAATGTGACGGTACCGGCGCCTAAATGCCGCGCTTCTCAACCTCAGCCATAATGTCTTTATGCCGCTCAGCAAAAGCACCGTGCACTAGACTGGGCTTGTTGAGGACAATCCAAGAGATGAAGCGAGTGTAGGAGTTCTGGTACCGCATTTCGCATGTTGAGCGATACCGCATCTTGAGAGATACATGACGAAATAGACCAATCAGATGCTCGCATAATTTTACTTACAATCGCATGTTAAGAAATACACTCGAAATTTTTAACGATTGGCTGTCATTTCTGAATGGAGCGCGCTCCTCCACGAGGACGACCCCGCCAAGGAGGCCCAGGGCGGAAGAAGAACCTTCATGGGCTTCATGGGGTTACCGTCGAGAAAAAGCTCGTCATTCTTGACTGGCTTGAGGTAAACGGTATGCGCCCTACAATAGAAAAGTTCTACCACTCACTTGACAAGCGTTTCTATGCGTCAAAACGCACGCAAATATTGCGGTGGAGGCGAGAGCGCAGCAAGCTGGAGGCTGCAGCAGCTAAAGGCAGAAGGGGCCATCAAAGGTTAGGGCCGTCGGAGTCGGTACGGTACTGCCAAATGTTGTAGAGGAGGAGATCGTTGCCTGGGTCAACGACCTTCGTGGCGAATGTATTCCTATTTCTACACAGATGTTGTGTATGAAAGCAAGAGAGGTTACAAGCGACGCTGGAATATCTCCTTTCATGTCTTCTGACAAGTGGACGGTGGGGTTTAAGCGTCGTCATCATTTCAGTCTACGAGCTCCAACACGCCAAGCCCAGATCAGCCCTGCCGACATCCAAGTTGTAGCCGACGCTTTCGCTGCAGAAGTGGAGGCGACAATGCGAAACCTTGGTATAACACGCGTTTTTAACGCGGATCAAACAGGTAAAAACTTATTGTTTTGCTTAGAAATGGTTTATAATTTCTAACCAAGTTTTTGATTGTTTTTATCAGCTGTATATTTTGAATACGTTGCCAAGAAAACGATAAATAAGCGCGGCGCGAGAACTGTTTGGGTCAAGTGCTGTGGTGCTTCAAAAGAACGAGCTACAGTCATGTTGCTAGGCGATAGCCTCGGTGAAAAATGCACACTATTTGTCGTTTTTAAGGTAAAACCGTCCAAAAACGCTTCGACGCAAGCGGTAAACAACTCACAGAGGCACGGCTTTGGCGTACGGCTGTGGAAGGACGCCAAGAAGATTCAAGACAACACTGCCATGAAAGTATATGGCAATAGCAAAGGTATGTTGCACAATATTGGGGTACACAATTGATTTCGCTAACGTTTTTTTATTTAAAATTGTTTAAATAGGCTGGTGGAACGAAACGTTGTCTGTCGAGTTCCTACGTCACCACTTTGCACGTCACCCTGCCCCACAGGAGCCCATCCTCCTCCTGTGGGATGACTTTAGTGGGCACTGGACGGACAAAGTGTTGACCTACGCTAGCTCTATTAGTGTGACGCTTCTGAAAGTTCCACCACATGCCACAGCTGTCGCGCAGCCTGCCGACGTGGCATGGAACTTTCCCTTCAAGGCTAATCTACGCAAGTTGTGGCAAGATGATATGCAAGAGCAGCTCAAGAAACCTCGCGCTCCAGAGGAAGTGTTCCGTCTCGCTCGACCCAACCGAGAGTGCATTGGAGGGTGGGTTCATCAGTCGTGGGATCGACTCTCGAAATCAACCATTTCGAACGGATTTCGAGCGAGTGGTCTCATGCCTAGTCCCGATGTCCATGCAGCAGCATCGCTAATATCGGATCTGGAGCGGTTGTCCCTGCTGGAGGGGTCGTCAGTAGATGACGATCAAGATTTTGCGCTAACATTAATAGAAGCAACTGTCTAAATTCTGTCCACCAAAATATGTGTTAACTTTACCGTTATATTTTATAATTTATTGACTGGAACATCAATTTTTAGGGGTTCCCCTATCCCTATGCACATGGGGTCTGACGCTTAACATGCGAAATACGGTAAATGTCGCGAGAGCGCACGCTCACCGTGTTCTGCTTGATCTCGGCGACCTTCCCGTTTTGCTGTTCCCAGTCGACGTGCGCCATAGCAAACGAATTCAGACTTGAAGTTTGTATCGGTTATCGCCGGACATTGCGTCCGGCAAATTTGGTAGAATACATGATTTTGCAGATGTTGAGGTTATTTGTACACAAGAAAACGTTTGCGTTTGGAATATGCCGGACACGATGTCCGGCATTGTACCCCTGGACCAGCACAAGTCCTACGTATTCTGTAGAATGCGGAATTTTATAAGCCAAGGCTCTTTGAATGCTGATATGATTGGCCGCCGTTATATGTTGATGTCCTACAAGCCGAGGAGGTCGGTACACCCGACTTTTTGTTTGTTTTTGTAAGACCCAGACACCGGCGCAGCGACCAGGGCCTAAGGGAAAGGTTCGGGTCTTTTATCTGCCACCTCGGTTGAAAAATACGGCGATCTGATTGGCCAGACTACTGTCGCCATCTCTGTTCACTCAACTGACCTCAGCAACCTCTGCTCGGTTATTAAATTGTAAAGGTCAACGAAACGACAAGTGTCGACGTCGCTGCAGCCCTCGGTGAAGGAGGAAGCCAACCCCCACCCCACCCCCATGCGCAGGGACAGAAGGCATTACGTCATCGCCTCGGACCACACGAACCTCTTGCATTTTAGGTCGAGGTCAGACGAGATGCTGCGGCTTTTACGGAGCGCTGGTGCCGACGGACTCTGCCTTCCTACCTCCTTGGTCTCGATTTCATGTTTGCGAATGGTTGCGTCCAGTCAAAATACTAAATGGTACAGTGTACCCCGGTACTATACTGACTTCCAGAGGTTGGTAATTCGATGCCAGCTCATGTAGTCCCTCTGTTGGTGGCTTTCAACAGAGGTGATTTCAACAGACCCGAACCTTTCCCTCAGATATTTGAGCGAAACAAAGAGCCTCTTAAGGTAAACGGCCAATTTAAGTCGGCAAAAAAACAACTGATGTTTAATCGCCAATAACTTTTGATGGAGATCGAATTTGAGAGTTTCACGCACCGTTCTGAAATCTCCACCGCTTCCCTATTTTTCAGATGTGTTTGCGTCGGTAAACACACATTTTTGGCTCGGTGCACCTGATCAAAGAAAGCCCTTCGTTTTAGTCACGAAATCAGTTTAAGTCGGCAAATTGACTTGAATAAACTATGCTTTGAGACCCGAGCGACCCAACAAAAAAGTACAGTCGAATTTCATTAAAGTCCGAAATATTCCTGTCTAAATCAATTTTAAAAAGTTGCATAAGGTTATGAAGCATATAAAATGATGAAGGAGAAGCTAGACGATTGCCTCGTACAGCACGGGGTCTTGTTCTCCTTGCACAGGAACATGTTTTGGTTTCGTCTGCTTCTTCGCTTTTGCCTTCCGCTTGCTCGCTTGATTCGGGGGCGATGATTGCTGCAACATCTCGCGCGTAAGCAACCTGCCTGCCACTGTTGAAGTTTTGCGCTTCTTACCCTTTGTCGTCTGACGAGGAAGTAGGAGGATGTCGTGCTGTATAGTTTCTTTGTATCTTAGCCAGGAAGCCTTCTCTGTCGTCACAGGGGCTCCGTTGCGCTGAAAGTTGTGCAGCTTTTCGCTCATCTTCTGAATATTCAGCGGAAAGATCCCACAGCTCCGAAATCCTGCCGAAATATTGGTGTCGAAATTACAACTTGTCCACGCCAACGTTGCAATTTGCAGAGCTTTAGCCTTCTTGATGTTAGTTTCTCCGTTGTCACGGATCAGCTCATCAATTAGAACCTTCAGTTTCGACTTGAAAGACGAGAAGACGGCGACATCGAGTGGCTGCAGCAAATGCGTGCCATTCGCTGGGAGACATACCAGTTTCACTCGCAGGAGCTCGGCTGTGTCGATGATCGCTAGTGACAAGTGCGACGAGCACCCATCCATCAGTAGAAGCAACGGCCGCATCACAGGGCTTGGAACCGCGTCAGCAAAAACTCAAGCCATCTCCGAAAAAGAGGGGCGGTCATAAAGGCCTTTTCAGTAGTTGTGACCGCAGCACCTGGAATATCACATCCATCGAGCACCACGTTGTCAACCCGCTCGCCCGGCAAAATGAAAAGGGGTGGTACAACAAAACCGGCCTCGCTACCACACGCAACAAACGAAAGATGAAAGCTGGTAGTCGGATCACTGTGCCAAACGTTCTTAGAGCCTCGAAGTACAACAACGCGCGTTGTTTTTCGTGAGCTTTCAAAAGCCGTCTCGTCGATGTTGAAAATACGGGACCCGTGCATGTTGTTCTCTATGATAGGCTTCGCCAACGAACTAAACAGTGTCTGCACATCTTCGTCGGTCACCATATTGCGCACTTTCGAAACCGATTGAGATACTCTACCAGTAAGTTGAGGGTAGCGTTGTAAGAATCTGCGGTACCAGCCTTCACCGACCGCTGAGCCACTCACCAGCTTTGATACTTCACTGGCTTGACGAATGATGTCCTGGCGGTTGACAGGAGCCCCCACCAACTGCCTACCGATGACCCACTCGTAGATACTATCCTCTGCTTCCCGAGAGAGAAGTGGGTCTGGCCCCTCCGCGTCTTGAACTGCAAGGGTTCGTCGTTACCGGCGGCAACCCACGCTTTATCAGCAGCAACCCAGCGCTGTACATTCCTCTCTGGTATCTCAGTTGCCTCGGATACGTCTGCAATGGTCGCGCCGTTGCGAACAGCTTCGACCGCGTCCGTCTTCTGCTTGCTCGTGTAGCTTTTTCTCGCCATATTGTGCGGCGGCGGTGAGATGGTGAATGTGATAAGAAATCGCAGGGAAAGCTGGAATCTCATGGCAATCCAAATATAGCCAACCAAATCGATCTATTTAAGATCTCTCGTTATCATTGGATTAAAGTCTGGCCGACTTAAACTGATATCGTCGACTTAAACTGGCCGTTTACCTTAGCCTCTTTGTTTCGCTCAAATATCTCGTTAAGTTAAGTCACTCCCCATAACTCAACTTTTTCTGATTGGCTACCGGACTTCACCCGATACATTTTCTTTAACGACGTCAGCGACGTAGTTAAATGTCTGGTTTAACTTCACCAGACGAAAAAGCAAAACAAAGAGGCCCTAACAAAAACCAACAGAAGGTCAATTGACCTTGGCGACTGGGACACTAGGCAACCAGGTACATAGGTTACCAATTTGATGGTGCCGAATTTGCTGGCGCTTGCCTACTGGGACGATCCAACTGGAAAGTGTCAACTGTGCTGGCTTTTGCCCAGTAGGCAATCGCCAGCGAATTCACGATCACCGGGAAGACTGCACCCTGTCAACTATGATACCTTTCCGAGCCAATAGTTTACATTCGGGCTTTTATAGAGCAAATACCCTCGCGCCATCTTGGTATGCCTCCCTCCAGTTGTCGCCGGGCACCACCGATGAATCACCGCGGCTACTGGCGCTCTCTCTCTCTCTGCTCCCACACGGCTGCTGTCAGCATTTTGACCTCGCTATCAGCTATCTCAGTCAATTCCTCTCTATCCTTATGATATGGCAGGTGCTGCATAAACCGTCCAACACCTAAGTTGAAGGACCTTCATTCTGGAATTTGCCTTTGTCAAACCTGGCTCATTCTTCAATCTGCCGTCAAGTGCACAAGTGGATCGCAATGCCGAGTCTGGACAAGCCTGAGCTCGACGAAGCCGCGTACCAGCGCGTGAAGACGCCGCGCGCCGTGGACCTTCCCGCCAAGAGCCCCAAGGTCCCAAGCAGCGAGCCCGACACCTCCAGCAAAGACAAAGAGCCAAGTCTTCGCACGCAAATAGTGCACGGCGGCCCCACGTCCTTCCAGTTCACGCACCTGTACCGCTTCGCAACGACATTCGACAAGCTTTTGCTGGTCGTGGGCGTCATCGCAGCTGGCGCGAATGGAGCTCTTTTTCGCTCACGTCCATCGTGCTCGGCAACGTGCTCACGGGCTTCACGGGCATCCTCGTGGATATGGACACGGTCAACAGCGCGGCGCTCGACTACTTCATCATCGCCATTTTCATGTTCTTCACGGAATACGTTTCCTATGTGGCTTTCTACTACAGTGCAGAGAGGCAGATGAAGGCTCTGAGGAGTGAAGCACTCAAGCACATGCTGTACCTGGACATCAGCTGGTACGACGAGAACGACGCACTGCAATTGTCCAGTCGGCTGACGGGGGACACTATCAAGATCAAGGACGGCATGGGCCAGAAACTCGGAGACTCGTTCAGGTTTACAGTGCAGTGCATTGTAGGTTTTGTCATTGGTTTCGCCCGTGGGTGGGATATTACGCTGGTGATGGCCTGTGTCATGCCCTTCATGAGTATCTCACTGGGTTGGTTGACCAAGACGCTACGGATCAAGTCGGACTGGGCACAAAAGTGTATGCTGAAGCGGGTTCTGTTGCAGAGGAGACGCTGGGGTCCATTCGTACAGTTGCGTCACTGAATGGTGAGCAGAAGGCCATTCAGAAGTTCGAGAAGAAGGTGTTTGAAGCCGAGAAGGAGAACATTGCACTGCACAAGATGACGTCGGTCGTCATGTCCTTGTTTTTGGGAAGTGCATGGATCATGTACTCGATCGGTCTGTGGTACGGTGGATGGAAGGCCTCCAAGGGCGATGCAACACCTGGTGACGTCTTCGCTGCCTTCTTCGGTGTTATGACAGGCACAGGCTCGCTCGCGCAAATTTCGCCCAATGTTACTGCTGTCTCGAAGGCTGCTGGTGCCGCTGAGGAGTTGTTTACTATCCTCGATACCGCCAGTGCTGTCGATGCGGAGAAGGAGGACGAAGGTATTATTCCGGACTCCTGTGAAGGCAGAATCGAAGCTATGAATGTCAACTTTACGTATCCCAGCCGCCCCGAAGCACAGATTCTGCTTGACTACAATGTCACTATCGAACCTGGTCAGACGGTGGCGTTTGTCGGAGCTAGTGGTGGTGGCAAAAGTACTTTGATCGCACTAATTGAGCGCTTCTACGATCCAACCAGCGGCACAATCTACCTCGATGGTCGTGATGTCAAGACGCTGAATGTGAAGTGGCTGCGGTCACAGATTGGAATGGTCTCTCAGGAACCTGTGTTGTTCGCTACGACCATCTTCGAGAACATCGCGATGGGCGCCGAGAATGTGACCCGAGAGGAGGCTATTGCTGCATGCAAGTTGTCGAACGCGCACAACTTCATCATGTCATTGCCGGAGAATTACGATACGTTGGTTGGTGAGAAGGGTGTGTCTCTGTCTGGCGGCCAGAAACAGCGAGTTGCTATTGCGCGTGCTATCGTCCGCAAACCGAACATTTTGGTGCTGGATGAGGCCACGAGTGCTCTCGACAATGACAGTGAGAAGATCGTGCAGGCAACACTGAACGACCTGATGGCCACGACAAACATGACGACGCTGGTGATTGCCCACCGATTGAGTACGATCCGACACGCTGACAAGGTTGTGGTTCTGAACGAGGGTCACATTGTGGAGAACGGCACGCACGACGAGTTGTTGCAGATCGAGCACGGCATTTACCAGAACATGTACCACATCCAGGAACTTCGTTCGCAGGAGGAGCAACATGAGGCCGAGAAGCGTGAAGCTGAGAATGATCTTGCTGGCACGAAGATGCTTCGTTCGGTGAGTGCTGTGTCCGCGAAGACGGATGTTTCAGTGAGCGCAGTGGAGAAGAATTTCTTGGACAAGAAACCTTTCACCCTCATGGATATCGCTCGCTTGTGTAAGCCAGAGGTGAACTATTTCGTCATTGGACTGATTGGTGCTTGCGTTATAGGCATTGCTATGCCGGCGTCTGCACTTCTTATCACTGGGATGATTACATCCATGACGGAACAGTATGGGTTGTACCAGACCACTGGCGATAGATCCTACCTGAGCGAACTCTACGACAAAGTGGAACTTTACGGCATCCTCTACCTTGTTGGTGCCGCAGTGATCGCGATCTTCATGTTCATGCAGACGTATTGCTTCAAATTTATCGAAGAGAAGACCTCTACTCGCCTGCGCAACACTAACTTCGAAGGCCTCTGCCGTCAGAACGTCGGCTTCTTTGATGAGAAAGAGAATGCGACTGGTGCTTTGACTGCTGACCTCGCTACGAACGCAACAAAAGTTGCTTTATTGTCTGGCGACTCCCAAGCTCGCGTGTTCCAAGCTATATTCACAATGGCTGCAGCACTAGTGATTTCGTTTGGATTCGGTAGCTGGCTGCTGTCCCTGATTATGCTGGCGATCATGCCATTTTTGCTGTTCGGTCACATCGCCCGCATGAAACAAATGCAATGCGGTGGTTTAATTTCGGATGACTTGGCAGTCCCAGGAGCTCACGCGTCAGAAGTCCTCAGGAACATTCGTACGGTTGCGGCATTGGGTATTGAGAAGAGATCCGCGGACGTATTTAGTGATCTCCTTGATGAACCACTTCAAAAGGGGAGCAAGGAAGCGCAGATCAACGGTCTGTCACTCGGCTTCAGCTCGTTCATCATGATGGCGACGTATTCTGTCATCTTTTGGTTCGGTGCCAAGAAAGTCAACGACGGAACGATTAGTTTCACCGAGTTGATGCGAACTCTCATGGCTATCATGATGTCCATCCAGATCGTGAGTAGTGCTTCTACCTTTATGGGCGATGCACCGAAGGCGTTCAAGGCTGGATCGACCATTTTTGCAATCCGTGATCGTGTTACTGCTATCGATTCGTTCAGCGCTGATGGAAAGCGTCCAGTCAAGGTCGAAGGTCGACTCGAATTCAAGGACATTTCTTTCCGGTATCCGACTCGTCCGGAAATTAATGTGCTTAAGAACTACAACCTTACCGTTGAGCCTGGTCAGACGGTGGCTTTCTGTGGACCGAGCGGTGGAGGTAAGAGTACCATCATCTCGCTCATCGAGCGCTTCTACGACCCTGTTGCTGGTGACGTATTGCTCGACGGCCACAACATCAAGGACCTGAATCTGAGCTGGTTGCGTAGTCAAATTGGCCTTGTTGGACAAGAGCCCACGCTTTTCATCGGTTCCATTGCTGAGAACATCTCGTACGGTCTGGCGGAGCAACTGACCCAGAAAGAGATCGAAGACGCCGCCAAAATGGCCAACGCGCACGACTTCATCACCAAGTTCCCGGACGGCTACGACACGCAAGTTGGTATGAAAGGTGAGCAATTGTCTGGTGGTCAGAAACAGCGGATCGCCATTGCTCGAGCTATTCTGAAGAACCCCAACATTTTGCTGCTGGACGAAGCCACCAGCGCATTGGACTCGGAGAGCGAGAAGGTGGTGCAGGAGGCTCTGGATAAGGTGGTGGCGTTGAAGCGGCGAACGACGATTGTCATTGCTCATCGATTATCTACAATTCGTCGCGCGGACAAGATTTGTGTAGTGAGCGGTGGCAAGATCGCCGAGCAAGGCACTCACCAGGAGCTGATTCAGCTGAAGGGCATTTACGCGGGTCTGGTAGAGTCGGCATCGTAAGAGCGAGCTATACGTATAGATATAAATTTTACTTTTTGTAGAATTCAATGTTTTTCTTCTCGCAATGCCTTGAGCGAACCAAACAAACCAAAGTGCAAACTAGATGTAGAATTAAAATTCACAACGTTTTGAAATGTTTACAAACCGATATTTTTGCGGTTTGGCTGTTCGTTCATCAATTACCGACACTCTTGAATTTGACTTCTAAACCAAACCTTCTCGAACCTGGCCCATTGGTATTTTTGGTTCGTACCTTGAAGTATTTGACGAACCCACCCCAAATGGTTCGATTTGTTCAAACTCTGCTCCACGTTGACAAAAAATACGATCTGTACACTTGCTGAACAAGACCACCTTCCTCACGAATACTACCTGCATTAGTCAAAAATCAATCCAACTTCGTCCTAGTTCACAGCATGCTCCACTAGTTTCGCGTAGATGCCCTTCTGCTTGATCAGTTCCTGGTGCGTGCCCTGCTCGGCAATTTTCCCACCGCTCACCACACAAATCTTGTCGGCTTTGCGGATCGTTGACAATCGATGCGCGATGATGATCGTCGTTCGCCGCTTCAACGCCACCACCTTATCCAGAGCCTCCTGCACCACCTTCTCACTCTCCGAGTCCAATGCGCTGGTGGCTTCATCCAGTAGTAAAATGTTGGGGTTCTTCAGGATGGCTCGTGCAATGGCAATCCGTTGCTTCTGACCACCGGACAATTGCTCACCTTTCATACCAACTTGCGTGTCGTAGCCGTCCGGGAACTTGGTGATGAAGTCGTGAGCGTTGGCCATCCGCGCAGCCTCCTCGATCTCTTGCTGCGTGGGTTTGTCCGTGAGTCCGTACGATATGTTGTCGGCGATGGTTCCGATGAAAAGCGTGGGCTCCTGTCCGACGAGTCCGATTTGACTACGCAGCCAGTTGAGATTGAGTTCACGAGTGTCGACGCCATCGAGAAGCACTTGGCCGTCTACGGGGTCGTAGAACCTCTCGATGAGTGAGACACACGTACTTTTACCTCCGCCACTGGGTCCACAAAAGGCGATAGTCTGACCAGCTTCGATGGTGAGATTGTAGTTTCGTAGCACGCTGACTTCGGGTCTTGTCGGGTATCGGAAGGTGACATCTCTGAACTCGATGTTACCTTCGAGGTGAACGGGACGTAAACCGGAGTCGTCGAACGAATCAATAGGAGGAGAGCGATCTCGAAGCTGAACAATAGCGTTGCCTGCTTTAAGTGCATGGTCCGAGTCTGCAAGCCACGTGGATGCCATGCCGATTCCTTGCGACGCCATCATGACCGCCATGAGAGTTCGTGTGAGCTCTTTGAAGGTGATTTCACCATCGTCAACCAGTTTGCCGCCATACCAGAACGCTAGTGCGTACGCGGCAAAGAGGATGAAGGACCCAAATCCCAACGCGAGTCCGTTCGCGTTTGCTTCGCTTCGACCGCGGGTCAAAGGCTCTTGCAGAAGATCGTAGAATTTACCAGAGAGCGATCTCTCTAAGCCGAGAGAAGCAACGGTCCGGATGTTACTGAGAGCTTCGGAGGCTTGAGCACCGACACCTGATAGTTCATCTGACAATCCACCGGAAGTTTTCATGTGTTTGCCACGAGCTGCTTGGCCTAACACCAGGAAGGGAAAACCGCTAGCATCACCAGAGTTAGCAACCAGCTTCCCATCGAAAAGGAGATCACTAAAGCCGCCACAAACGTGAAAATCACTTGCACGACGCGTCCTTGGGAATCTCCAGAGACCAGAGCGACTTTCGTTGCATTCGTGGACAGATCAGCCGTGAGCGCTCCCGTTGCGTTCTTCTCCTCGTCGAAGAATCCGATATTTTGGCGACAAAGTGCAGTGAATTGGATGTCACGAAGCCGCGAAGTGAGTTTCTCGGCCATGTACTTGAAAGCGTAGTTCTGTGTGAATGCACTGGCGAAAACAACCACGGCACCCCGATGTAGCACAACCCGTAAACCATCACATCGTGGTTCAGACCGTCCAGTGAGGATTTCAAGTTCGAGGACTGGTACTCCGCATATTTGGTAGTCATTGTTACCAGCAGTTCGCTGATGAGAAGTGCCGAGAGAGGCAACGCACAGCCCATAATCGCCGATGCAACGATTCCAACCACAAATACCTTCCTCTCTGGGCGGCTGAACGCGATAGCGTCCAGGATTGAAAACGTCGAGGTGCTCTCGTTTTCAGCCAAACGGGATCCAAAATCTTTGAAAGCAGCTTCATCTCCGACGTCCGAGCTGTTAAGTTTTCGATTTACCACAGCAGAGTCTTCACCAGCGTCATGTGCGTCTGATACGTGTGTAGCTTGGCCAAATTCCACTTGAGCTTTCTCCTCCTGAATTGTGTACAACTTCCGGTAGAATCCATTCTCGATCGCCACCAGTTCGTCATGAGGACCCTCCTCCACTACATGTCCAGCATTCACCACAACGATTTTATCTGCGCGCCGAACAGTACTCAAGCGATGAGCGATCACCAGCGTCGTCATGCGAGTCTTGTCCATCAAATCGTTCAGAGCAGCCTGCACCACTCGCTCGCTCTCGGCATCCAACGCACTCGTCGCTTCATCCAGCACCAAAATCTTCGGTTCCCGTACAATGGCTCGAGCGATGGCCACTCGCTGCTTCTGGCCACCCGAAAGAGAAACTCCTTTCTCGCCCACCAGTGTATCGTACTGCTGCGGCAACGTCATGATGAACGTGTGAGCATTGGCCAACTTAGCGGCCGCAATCGCCTGATCACGTGAAATGTCGTCTCCACCCGCTGCAATATTCTCGAAAATGGTGGTGGCGAACAGCACAGGCTCTTGTGACACCAGTCCGATTTGCGAACGGAGCCACTTGACGTTCAAAGTCTTCACATCGCGTCCGTCTAGCAGAATTTCACCCTCGTTGGGGTCGTAAAACCGTTCAAGAAGAGCGATGAGGGTACTCTTCCCACCTCCACTTGAACCCACGAAAGCGACAGTCTGTCCCGGCTCAATGGTGACATTGTAGTCGTTGAGAATCTGCACGTCCGGTCGACTCGGGTACGTGAAGTTGACATTGACAGCTTCGATCTGTCCAAAACAGGAAGTAGGTTTCTCACCTTCGTCTTCGTTAGAAGCGTCGATTGCTGAGGGTGTGTCCAGGATCTTGTAGATCTGAGCAGCAGCTCCTTTCGCCTCAGCGATGGCAGAAACGTTCGGCTTGATTTGCCCAAGTGACATCGTCCCCAACAAAACGCCAAAAAATGCTTGGAACACATCAGACGGCGTAGCTTTGGCACGAGCCACTTTTGATCCGCCGTACCAAAGCCCAACCGCGTACATGAGCCAGACACAACCGATGAAGAACCCGAAGGCAATGGACGACAATTTTCCGACTTGGATGTTGGTCTCCTCCGCTGCCAAAGCTCGCTCATTGTACTTGGCAATTGCTCGTTTTTCAGCATTGAGCGAAGACACTGTACGGATGGATCCGAGAGTCTCTTCCGCCACTGCACCAGCCTCCGCGTACATTTGCTGGGAGTGCACGGCTCGCTTCTGCACAATGCTGAGCAAAACTCCCATAGATCCGACCATGAACGGCATCAAACCTGACATGGCGAGTGTGATATCCCAGCCACGCACAAAGCCGATGATGTATCCGGAGAAGAACTGGCAGACGAATCGGACCGCGTCTCCGAGTTTCTGCCCCATTCCGTCTTTGACTTTCACTGTGTCACCTGTGAGTCGACTGGAAAGCTGAAGCGGATCGATCTTGTCGTACCAACTGATGTCCAAGTACAGCAAGTGCTTGAGCACCTCAGCACGAAGCTCCTTCATTTGTCGCTCGGCTGTGTAGGCGAAAAGCACACCCGACGAATAGTCCGTCACGAAAAGTGCAATTGCAATGAGGAAAAGGCCAGCGCTGCTGAGTTAACAGCGTCTCGGTCCACTCCGCCGTCTGCTTGGGCGAACGCGTCGATGGCGTTGCCAAAGACGATTGCCATGCACGGGAAAAGAGCTCCTCCGATTCCGGCCATGACCACTCCGAGACAAAGCAGAAGTTTGTCCGATGGGGTGGCATATCGGTACAATTGGGAGAGCGCGACGCTCTCGATCTCCTTGTCAATTGTTGTCGGTTCTTGGTCTTGTGCACTTTCGCTGGAGTCGTTTTTGAAGTTGTCGGGTTTTTTGAGAATGAAGTTGGGGTCGCGACTTGTGCGTATTCCGTTGTTGGGGCATCGGCGTCGTCCATCTTGACTGGTGGAGGAGTCATGACGAGAAGTTGTCGCTGGTTGAGAACTGAGGACTTGGAGGCAAGTTGGCGAGTGGCAGATTGGATGGTGGACAGATTGAAGCTTGTGGCGGTTTGGTTTGATGATGCCGACAAGGGCACTGATTTACGTTATGATTGTGCCGACGACTAACCTACCTGTACCACCATTCCTGGAGTGCCTATTAGCGAGAACCCGTATTAATACATGTACAGTTCTGCACCTCATATTCGGCAGGGTGGACCATATCTATTTCACCAAAAGCTCATTTGTTAAAAGTAAGTTTGACTAAGAAACAGATCCAATCCCAATGCATTATCTTCAATTATTAGTTTTTAGCGGTGTCGAAAACGAGGTGCAGGACTGTATCTGCAACAACACACAGTGGGGCACCACTTCGCGGAAGACAAGCACTGTTAGGAGTGCTTAAACAGGCTTCTATAGAACAACTAAACCAAATAGAAGGCCATTACAACCCCCCAAAAAAAAGATCAATGTTGCAGGCACTGACTGGGTCGTACTTAAGCGGATGTTCGGGGTACCCGGCGAGGGTGCCAAGAGGTAAGAGGTACCGAATGACACTGAGTCGGTGCTACTAGGCACCGATTGCATAAAAGAGGGGTATTCTATTGAAATAAATTTCGTATATTTCACTACGTTTAGAGATTTTGATGAGTGGCGCTGGTGGCTCTGGTGGTCCGATTCGCCTCATGTTACACGAAGGTTGTACACGATGTGACTCACATCACGTGAACTGTTGCTCGAATGTACAAAGTACTTGGCGATTTTCGTGAAAACGCCGCAGTCTAGTCTGGTGGCCTTACAGAAGCTCGCAATGACCGATAATAGAGGATGGAGGATATTGAGAACCCCGCAAGGCTACAAGGAGAAGACGATGATGCTTGTAAGGACGCGATCGACAGAGGCTACCGCAGAGGCTGCCAATTTGAGGTCGTCAAACCGCCGTAGATGCTGGAGCATGCGCAAAGCGACTAATGTGCGTGAAGCAGCAGCACGTTAACAGATTGCCTACAGTGCCAAGATAGCCATGCTTTAAGGATACACAAGTACGTAGTAAAAGCTCTGTGTGTATTGATAGTGAAGTGTAAATGAAGCCAAAGGCTAGTCACTATACGATATGCTATGGAAGACACTTCAGTAGGTACCGCAGTCGGAGAAACCGCAAGAGCGCTGGACTTGGCTTAGGGGCATAGGCACATCGCGAATATAACACTCGAAGAACGTAAGCACCATAACACCACAGCTTGTTGCATCCGGTTGTCGTGACTGTGTTGCTTTGTTGATCGTCAGGCTGGCGGACATTTCCCCAAAGAGATCACCAAACAGTTTTTCACCATATCGTAGTACTTCGATTTTGCCCGTTGTATCGGGTCAAAGATGGTGATTCCCTTGCGTTCAGTGCGGAAATCAAATACAATTCCACACCAGTGGTTGTTGTCGACGTGCAACGCCATCAATACCAATTCGTTCGCAGCGTTAAATGGACCATCTCTTGAAATAACGCGCAACTTGTCTTCCTTCTCACTGAACCGATGAAATATGGGGTCAATGATGCCGACCTTCTGGTTTTCTTCTTGAATAAGCACCAGCACATGACCCATGCAAGCATCGTCTAGCCATTCGTTTCCACGCAGGGAGAGCAGCGATAGGTAAGGCAAGCTCCCAAATGTAGATTGCCGTGCGCCATCAAGCAAAAGACGCTTGATTTTCTGCTCACGGTCCACAGGATCACCGCATACCCCATCTGAAATCTCAGCCGGTACTGGAATGTGCTTGCTGCTTGTGTTCACAGCCCAATTCAAAGCGTCTTCTGTATCCTCGATCTGCTTCAGCGCTCGGTGCCAGCGATCCATAGCGTTGATGTCCTCGAGCTTGTATACTCCAAAGCGAGGAACCGTACACTCACGCTGTCGTCGGCAGTGTCAACCGGCAAAGCTTTGCGGAATTGCCGGATGGCATTTTGCGCTTTCGTTACAAACCATTGCGGGAAAATGCAGCGAATAGCGGTTTCACACTCATCAGAAGAAAATACACCAGCAATTGCTTTCTTGGACTGCGGGATCGATCGCTCCGAGAGTGTCTGCGTTTTGTTGTGTATATCATTGTAGCAGTAGTCTTCGTCCAGAATTTTCACAATATCACTCTGGCACCAGCGTTCCTTGAACCAACTTCGTTGCCTTCTGCTTTCCATTTGCCATGCGGCTCATCTTCTCCGATACCTTTTGTTGCTTCCTCACTTTCGGACGTCCACGGCTCTTTGCACTTTTGCTGATTGTAAATGAAGAAGGTTGATATCCGTCCGATGCGTCGCTCTCAGAAGCCGAGGGGTGGCGCTTAGTCAAGATACTTTGAGGCTTCCCAACGGTACTTGTAGGCATCGCGTTGGTGACTGCGGGCACAGAAGAAGTAACTGTAGGCACCGATTCCGAAGATGATTGCGCTTCATCTGGAGCATAAACACTACGGGTTGATTTTGTGGTACGTCATCGGAGGAGACGAGTTCAGGAGTTGCATCAGCAGGAGCTTCGAAATCATGCGTGGCCATTGCAACTGGCACGTCTGCGGCGGTTGTAGTGATAGCCGACACGGATTCCATGGAAGGGAGCTCGTACGAGGATAGTGAACACTGCGAGAGTGTGCTAATCAACGGGTCTTCACGTCCCACAAACGGTGCAATCCCTTCTTTGACGATATCCTCAACTTGTCCAAAGCCGCCAACATCTCATTGAAGACGGATGTTCCATTCCTGCTCATAATATCCGCGATTTGAGTGCCGCGGCGGCAAGCCGTTGTAAACTTTGTGGTACCACTGAGGACCTGGTGTCGACTTGCTGACATCAACGACGTACGAACTTGGAACGATTTTCGCGCCACTTCATCTTCTGGAACATCTTCCTCTTCAGCAGGTTGATTCAGCTTGCACGACAATCTCCAACGTTGAGAAATCTGTCGAATAGGAATCGCACTCTTTCCTCTGACCAGTCTCCAGTAAATTACGTGCCGACACGGTAGAAGCGTGGTTCGCATGAAACACAAGAGCAACGGTATTTCTGTGTAGACAAATAGCAAACGACAACGAATCAGAAATTGAAAACGGTAATACAGATGCAGATATGGACAACGTACCGACGTATCCACATGGTAAGTCTTTCCGTCGCCACTCGACAGCAAGAACGTGCTTGGTGTGACCTCCTCGATCTCGTAATGTGTAGACCGTTCCTTCGCCACCAAGTACTGCTTCTCAATCTGGCGGTAAGCGTGTGTGCTCACCTCACGTGATAGTTGTTGTAGTTCCGTATCAGCACCTTGGTAACGCATATACCCGACTGCAGTCATGTTCCTGCTATACTCCATCTCTGCCACTGCCTGCAAAAACTGAGCGTGTCGAGAGGCATTTCGGGTTTTAGGATGTCTTTGATATGACCCCATGACGTCTCAAGTCTATTGATAAACGTTACACATGTCAGTAATCTACGTGCCATTCAGAAAACCCTATGATATCCTCACCTGTTGTTGGTATGGTTTCCTAAATGCGGACGTCCGACCGAGCGTACAATGCCAAACGCTCCTTCATGCTGTCCCAGTTTTTCATTAAGTACTTCAGAAACGGGTGCTTCGGCTCAGGAAGCGGGTCCTCGGAGTGTAGAAGAACGTTATCCAGCAAGAAAAACAGATACTTGAGGTACTTCGTGTAATCGTCAGCAGTCTCCGCTGATCGCATCATGTCGACCGCATCTTCAACTTGATCCATGTCGAAACTACTGGGTCCCCGTACTCGCTCTTCGCCATTTCAGTCCTGATGTACTTCTTGAGGTGGAAATGACACAGGATGACTTCGCTTGTGGGAAATGCGACTCTAGCAGACTGAGCTCGCCAATGTCCTTGTCGATGACGATTACGCGAATTTTCTCCCACCGGGGATTCGCGAACTTGAACGCGTCAATAGAATCCGACAGGCACTCAGCACTCTCGTTTTCATAAGACTGTGCTGCACGTATTGTCCCTAACAAAACAAACACAGTAACGCTAGCACTAACCAGAGTAAACAAGTGCCTAGATACACTTATCAGTTATAAATCAAGTACACCAGGTTCTCAAACTTACATGTCCGTGTACATCATGTACCATGAATGAGAATAGTTTGTACCGGGAACTGTTTTTGTTGTGCGTTGCGTCAACTAGTAGCACCTCCGGGAACGCCTTGAACCAACGACGCATCTGGCGTGTTTGTAGCGTGATTGTTTGTGCCAGGGACTCGTCGTCCACAAACACAGAGGCACGGTTACCTAGTCGACCGCAAAACCCTTGTAGAACAGTCTCTAACCGCTTTTCGACGGTCTCACCTCCGCGGCGTTCCTCGCGCAGCCTCGCAACCATGTTGTGAACGTCGCAGAGCGTCACATTTTGTCCTATAAAGCATTTCAAAAACATGTAAGTCCAGTAGTCACGCGTAACAAAAATCATAGAAGCACTTTACCTGTCTTTTGCCGCAGAAACTGCATGATTCTCTTTGGCTTTGAGCCAGACGACTGCATCACGTCCACGAAGGCTAACAGGATTGGGTCTTCAATGCGTCTCTTCGACGGATGATTCTCCACGGTGGCGCGGTCGACGCGATGATTGTGACTGGTGTTATATCCGGTCACCCCTATCATGAACTTGTGTTGCGTGTCGTTCCACGAAACGGCCGCCTTGATATCTGCCTTGCATTCCGTAGACTTTCCGAAAAAGCTCTTGCGCTGTCCCGTGGAACGGCTCTTTCGCCGCCAGCCGTGCGTGCATATGCGCTTCGTCCAAAACGCTTGAAGTGTTCGGGAATCAACAATGGTGGGTCGTCGGATGGGCCAGCGTCAGGATAGGTCTTCAGGATGTCCTTGTTACGTCGCGTTACAGACGTCAAGCTGCGCACACGGAAAATTTGGTGGGTGTCGGCTTGGTATGTCTCCAAGTACTCTTCCAACGCGGTCCAGCTGTCGTGCCCCTCCTGAGCGACAGGTTGCGTCTTCCAGACGCCTGGCACTTCATCCTCAGGCTCAACTGCACTCATCGCACCTGTAGGCACATAGTAGGGGAGGTCAGGAAGCCCATTGAACAATTGCAGGCAGCAGATTTCACGTACCAAGCCAATCGCTTCTTATCTCGGTCCAAACGCGCGAATCTTCAAATGATAGGCAGGGAGCGCATCGGGGATAGGGGAAAGGGGGAAGAGGGGTGTTTTCATATTTTTGAAAAGCTGAAAGACGGGCGGTAAGTTATCCACGTAAATTACCGATTGCTTACAGTAAATATTCGAATAGATACGATTTTAGTCAGTGCCTATATTCACTCTCAAAAAAAAACACGTACAGTGCGGGCGGAAAATATACTGCCACCGCCACGTTTTGGTATAATTTAGCCAATAAGCATCGCCAAATAAAACCGTTTAGACCAATCAAATGGCGACATCAAGACAAAGCGTTTGGTGGTCTCTATGCTGAAAGCCATTGCGTACGTGCCGCGATTTCATCAAAAACGCGAACTTCAACTTCAACATGCACGGCGATAACTATACTGCCAGTTGATTTTGCCACCGTTCTGTTATTCCTAGACACAATAGAAGCTACCTAGTACTTTGTCTTCGCTCCGTGAAGCTCCAGGGTCGCCACACACCTCTTTGGCATCGACTTCAGAAGCTTCTCCATGTACTCAAGTGAGATTTCTTCCCAGCACTTCTTGATCGTAGCAATCAGCGATTCTCGAGTCTCAAACTGCCGCCCATTAGCATACACCGCACGCGCTAGCACTCCCCACATGTTCTCGATGGGGTTCAAGTCGGGAGACTTTGCCGGCCACTCCATGACCGTCACATTCTCCTCCTCAAGGAAGCTTTTTGTAGCTCGAGAAGAGTGAATGGAGGCATTGTCTTGTTGAAAAATGCACTCGCGACCGTATGTATGGTCGATAAACGGCAGCAGGTGCTCGGATAACGTGTAGATGTAGCACTCGCTATTCTGTGAACCCTCCAGAATCACCAACTCGCTCTTCCCATTGGCGCAAAACGCCCCCCACACCATCACGCTTCCTCCTCCATTTTGGCGACGTGAATAAATCTGCGTGTCGAACCGCAGATTGTGCCAGTAGTACTGTAGACCGTCGGGACCATCAAGGTTAAACTTCTTTTCGTCGGAAAAGACGACCTGGGACCACTTTGCAGCGTCCCAGGTCACCTTTTCCCTAGCCCACTTGAGCCGGTTCTCCTTGTGCTTCTTTGTAAGCACGGGGGTGGCCATACGCTTCTCGTACTTGAAGTCGGGGTGTTGTTTGAGCAGCTCACGTATACGACGTGCGCTGGGAGGCAGTTGCAGCTGTCTTTTATGCTCTGGGGCACTCAACTTTCCCTTCGAGACCTCGCGGATTAACCGCCGCTCTGTCGTAGGTGTAAGCGTCTTCGGCCGACCGGGGCGCTTAACAGTGCTGTACGCGTCTGGGTTGGAGAGGAAGGCGTGTACGAGCGGTCTAGAACGCTTGAGAGACTTTGCAATAGCTCTCTCACTGAATCCACACTTGTGGAAGGCGAGAATATCTCCCTTTTCCTTCTCCGTCAATGCGGGGCCTCTAGGCATTCACAACGTCTCCAAATCTGCTCACCACACAGTGCAGGATACATGGATATATGCGTTAGATCATAGTGTGCACGATATGCAGATATAAGCGGAGAAAACGAAGCAAACCTGTTAAACGTCCTGGTGGCAGTATAGTTATCGCCATGGCAGGAGGGGAGGCACCAAAATGGGTGTGGCTGAGGCTGCAGGATGCTGAATTGAGAATAGAGACCACCAATCGCTTTGTCATGATGTGGCCATTTGATTGGTCTAAACGGTTTTATTTGGCGATGCTTATTGGCTAAATTATACCAAAAAGTGGGGTGGCAGTATATTTTCCGCCCGCACTGTATTTGCACGCTTCACAAACCAGATAGAATTTTACATTGCAGCAACTTGCATTAGTTCGCTGACTGCTGCACCAGTTTCGCGTAGATGCCCTTCTGCTTGATCAGTTTCTGGTGCGTGCCCTGCTCGGCAATTTTCCCACCGCTCACCACACAAATCTTGTCGGCTTTGCGGATCGTTGACAATCGATGCGCGATGATGATCGTCGTTCGCCGCTTCAACGCCACCACCTTATCCAGAGCCTCCTGCACCACCTTCTCACTCTCCGAGTCCAATGCGCTGGTGGCTTCATCCAGTAGTAAAATGTTGGGGTTCTTCAGGATGGCTCGTGCAATGGCAATCCGTTGCTTCTGACCACCGGACAATTGCTCACCTTTCATACCAACTTGCGTGTCGTAGCCGTCCGGGAACTTGGTGATGAAGTCGTGAGCGTTGGCCATCCGCGCAGCCTCCTCGATCTCTTGCTGCGTGGGTTTGTCCGTGAGTCCGTACGATATGTTGTCGGCGATGGTTCCGATGAAGAGCATGGGCTCTTGTCCGACGAGTCCGATTTGACTACGCAGCCAGTTGAGATTGAGGTTGCGAGTATCGACGCCATCGAGAAGCACTTGGCCGTCTACGGGGTCGTAGAACCTCTCGATGAGTGAGACACACGTACTTTTACCTCCGCCACTAGGTCCACAAAAGGCGATAGTCTGACCAGCTTCGATGGTGAGATTGTAGTTTCGTAGCACGCTGACTTCGGGTCTTGTCGGGTATCGGAAGGTGACATCTTTGAACTCAATTTTGCCGTCAAGTTGGTCCGGTCGCAGCCCCGACTCATCGAAGGAGTCGATAGACGGCTCTAGGTTTTTGATTGCAACAATCGCTTTTCCCGCCTTCACAGCATTGTCCGAGTCACCTAGAAATGATGCTGCGCTTCCAACCCCTTGAGCCGACATCATGATCGCCATTAGCGTTCGAATAAGCTTCGCAAACGTGATATCACCTTCGTCGACGAGCTTCCCACCGTACCAGAACACGAGCGCATACGTTGCGAAAACGATGAAGGAGCTAAACCCCAACGCCACTCCATTCAAACGAGCTTCTCGGCGGCCACTTGCTAGTGGTTCCTCCAGTAGAGTCATAAACTTTTCTGTCATAGACTTCTCCATGCCCATGGAAACCACAGTCCGGATGTTGGTGAGCGCTTCTGAGGCGTGCGCACCCACATCCGCTAGTTCGTCAGATAGCATGTCACCGTGTCGTACATGCTTCATCCGAATAACTTGCCCCATGATAAGCAGCGGGAATACCGCAAGCATCACCAGGGTCAGCAGCCAACTACCCGTCGTGAATGAAATGATTAGTGCGGCAACAAACGTGAATACTGCTTGGACAACGCGGCCCTGCGAATCTCCGGAAATCATTGCCACTTTCGTAGCATTGGTCGACAAATCCGCTGCAAGGGCTCCAGTTGCATTCTTTTTCGTCGAAAAACGCAATGTTCTGCCGGCATAACGCCGAGAAGTGAATACCACGCAGTCTCGACGTCAGTTTCTCAGCCATGTATCGGAAACAAAAGTTTTGGGTGGCGTTGGTGAAGAACAGCACCACCGCCCCCGCGATATAGCACACGCCATAGATCGTAATATCGCTCGAGAGATTGTCCAAATATGACTGAAGCCCGTAGGCTTGATAGTTTGTGTAAGCCGTAGTCATGCTCGCAACCATTTCACTGATCAAGATGGCAGAGCAAGGCATTGAGAATCCATTGATTCCAGCGGCAACCAGCCCAGCGACGAAGAACTTGCGCTCAGGTCGGCTAAACTCTAATGCGTCGACGATAGTAAATTTCCCATCCGGTGCGTCGTTGGTTAATTCGCTGAAAACAACTGCATCCACGAGTCGGTCACTCCCAATCGACCGGCTACTGACCTTGCGAGCCATCTTCATATCTGAATTAAACCCGATTTGAACGAGAGCGGACGCAGCAGCCTGAGCTTCTTCCTGTGCCTTCTCCTCCTGAATTGTGTACAACTTCCGGTAGAATCCATTCTCGATCGCCACCAGTTCGTCATGTGCACCCTCCTCCACTACATGTCCAGCATTCACCACAACGATTTTATCTGCGCGCCGAATTGTACTCAAACGATGTGCGATCACCAACGTCGTCATGCGAGTCTTGTCCATCAAATCGTTCAGAGCAGCCTGCACCACTCGCTCGCTCTCGGCATCCAACGCACTCGTCGCTTCATCCAGCACCAAAATCTTCGGTTCCCGTACAATGGCTCGAGCGATGGCTACTCGCTGCTTCTGGCCACCCGAAAGAGAAACTCCTTTCTCGCCCACCAGTGTATCGTACTGCTGCGGCAACGTCATGATGAACGTGTGAGCATTGGCCAACTTAGCGGCCGCAATCGCCTGATCACGTGAAATGTCGTCTCCACCCGCTGCAATATTCTCGAAAATGGTGGTGGCGAACAGCACAGGCTCTTGTGACACCAGTCCGATTTGCGAACGGAGCCACTTGACGTTCAAAGTCTTCACATCGCGTCCGTCTAGCAGAATTTCACCCTCGTTGGGGTCGTAAAACCGTTCAAGAAGAGCGATGAGGGTACTCTTCCCACCTCCACTTGAACCCACGAAAGCGACAGTCTGTCCCGGCTCAATGGTGACATTGTAGTCGTTGAGAATCTGCACGTCCGGTCGACTCGGGTACGTGAAGTTGACATTAACAGCTTCGATCCGTCCGACACAACTCTCTAGTTTCTCACCTGCACATTCTTTCGAGGCGTCGATCTCCGAATTAGTGTCCAGGATCTCGTAAATCGCTGCTGCAGCTCCTTTTGCCTCTGCAACAGCAGTAATATTCGGTGAAATTTGCGAAAGCGAAATCGTCCCCATCAACACCCCAAAAAGGCTTGAAACACCGTCCCCGGAGACGCCTCATCCCTCGCCACTTTCGACCCACCGTACCAGAGTCCTGCCGCGTACATCAACCACACACTGCCCATCATTCCGCCGAAAACACAGGCCGAGCGCTTGCAAATGGCGATATTGCCCGTCTCCACCAGCACCGCTCGCGCGTTATACCGGTCGATTGCTCGTTTCTCTCCATTGAGTGAGGCCACTGTACGAATGGACCCCAGCGTCTCCTCGGCCACGGCACCAGCTTCTGCGTACATTTTCTGGGAGAGAACCGCTCGTTGGCGGAAGAGTTTCACCATGTACTTGAGCGACAGCACCATGAAGGGCATGACGCACGCCATGACGAGACTCATGTCCCACCCGCGTGCGAAGCCAATGATGTAGCCACAGCCGAATTGGCACGTGAACTTGATGGAGTCGCTGAGTTTGTGCCCCATTCCGTCCTTGATCTTGACGGTGTCTCCCGTGATTCTGCTAGTAAGCTCGAAGGCGTCTCGACGGTCGTACCAGCTCACGTCCATGTACAACATGTGGCTGAAGACGTGGCCGCGTAGAGCCTGCATCTGCTTCTCGGCCGAGTTGCAGAAGAGGATGTAGGCCAAGCAGTCGGTGGCGAAGAGCGCCACGGCGATGAGGAAGTAGTAGAGCGCGGCTCTGTTCACTGCGTCTCCGTCGACGCCTCCGTCTGCTTGGGCGAAGGCGTCGATTGCCGTACCGAAGACCAGCGCCATGCACGGGAAGATGGCGCCGTTGAGGCCGGCGGAGACGGCGCCAAGCACGAGCTGCACTTTGTCGGCGGGCGTGGCGAAGCGGTAGAGCGACAGGAACGATTGTGTGTCATTGCGTGTGGGTGGAGAGACGGGGCGCGGACTCACGAGCGCTGCGTATGGCGCCGGGGATTTCGGACTCGGGAGCGATTTCGGCATCTTGAAGCTGATCCACTTGCGCGCTAGGCCGCAACTTGTCGAATGAGAGCGGACGTTGACGTAGCGGAGCAAATTGATGGCCGTGAGTTAGAGACGGGGCGGGGGTGATGGAATCTCGCTAATTTGTGACGAGTTTTCGCTAATTTGACGTCTGTGGATCACTAGGATGTGTGTACGAAATGAAGTTGAGTGTACAGGTCTGTCATCTGGGGCAGATTCTGCTGGATGCCAGCTTTGGTGGTGAAGCACTGGTGATGATGGCCGCCACTGGTGGTGAACGTCATTGCGAGAGGGTGTGTGGTCTTTAACGTTTAGGATTCAATTTGGTGACATTGGTCGTATGAGTGGATGTCCCACTCTCGTCACTCCAGGTAAATTGTGGTCGCAGCGTAGCGCAGGTTGTTGCTTTCCCAACGGAGAACACCGCCTTCGTGTAAATAGAAGCACATGAAAGCAGCACGAAACCAATGCAGTATGAAGAGAGAGATTCAGACGCTTCTATTTAACCTTTCGTCGGCTTTTCGATGTCTAGTGGTTCACTTTTCTTCTACCATGACTCAATCCTTCTCCTCCTCACTTTCTCATTCTGCTGGCTCGATACTTCGGTCACGTGGCTCGGTCCGTTGATCAAGTTCTGGGTTAGTCGGTTGTGCGGCGAATGCCAAAACCGAAACGATGCGTGTGGAGCTGGATGCTCACTTCCGAGAAGTGAATCGCCGCGCATGCTTGAGCGTCCTGGATAACCTCGGTGAGAAGGACCTCGAGTTTCTACAATGAAGCTCTTGCATGAAAGATCAGCCGCGACTGCTGTACACCTGTAACTTCAATTGAAGCGTGATTTGTATTGGAAACGGAGGCTGGATTTGGATCCGGCACGTGCAATCAATTTCGTGGGACGATTACGCATCGGACCAAACGTGCAATGCCGGGCCGTTTGGTCACACCCTTTTTCAGTGCATCCCAGGATGATCCTGTGCAACAAAATTTAATGGTTACTGTAGTGCAAGCATTGCCTTGCGCGCTGCATGAACAATGCATCGGATAATGCATCGGCTTGCATGCATTGTCACCTACCTATTCAAATGCCTATTTACATGTAGCTCGCAAATGCCGTTGAGTTGAAGCACTTCCCGGTGTGAGCCCTGCTCAGCAATCTTACCTCCGCTCTCCACACAAATACAAATGGCCAGCGCTCACGACTTCATCACCAATGTCTTAGCCGACTACACACAGGTGGGGAGGTCGGAAGCAGCGAATCGCGCCATTCTGAAGAACCCCAACATTTTACTACTGGATGAAGCCACCAGCGCTTTGGACTCGGAGAGCGAGAAGGTGGTGCAGGAGGTGGGAAAGTTGCCGCGCACCAGGAACTGGTCAAGTAGAAGGGCATCTATTTGAAAAGGCGTCACCGTAGGACAACAACCTAGGATTAGCGTACCCATGCTACATGTTCATGTTGAAGTCGCACATCGTTTCCCTCTAAATGAACAATATCGCGTCGGTGTTTGTTGTTTGCAAGGCATTAATTGCCGAATGCGTTGACCGACACTAGTTTTAGTTGCCGTGAATTTTCAGTCTGTCGACCGAAGTTGCGGCATGCTAACGTCCCTACAAAGACAAGCAGCACGCTTGTCGATCGCAGCTCGGAACCGCCACTCGAACAGCAAAAATGAATGCTGAGGAAACGCTTGAAACCCTCAGAAATGCACAATGCGTCGAGTCTAGTGAGAAGGTGTCGGAATGAGCTCCTGAACCATCATCCGTTTTTGTGAAAGTTGCGTCGTACGTCCCGTTACTTCTGGGCGTAAACCAGCTGAAAGTCGAAACCACCTGCTGTCATGTGCTCGCCTTGGCGTTCGCAGAATGTTTCGTATAGGGTGCTACCTACCATCACGGTCTGACCCACGAAAAGCACCGCACCTGACCACACTTCTCAATTATCAAAGTCGCCCACACTCGCTTGGATTCAGTCGTTGATGGCGCCACCGCAGCTCGACCCGGAAGCTTTCGAGATTGGTAGAGATGGAAGCGAACCAACTGCTCAGAACGACTACATTCAAGTGGTAACTCCTCGAGCCAACGACCCAGTTCACGACATCGCTGTGGTAGCCTCGAAAGTTTTGGAACGAAAGTCTTCGGTCCGTTCGGAGACCGCGGAAGCTTCTGCCAAGAAGGACACGGAAAAGGTGCCAACCATCGCGTTCAAGGAGCTGTACAGATACGGAACGAGTGCAGACAATTTGCTATTGTCCATCGGAGTTCTCATGGCGGGTGCCAACGGAGCTCTGTTCCCGTGTATGGCGCTGGTGTTCGGTGAAGCTATCGAAGCTTTCGCTCGAGCGGACGGTGGAGTGGATATGGACGCCATTAACTCTGCTGCACTGAGTTACATTTACATTGCAGTGGCGCTTTTCATCACCGACTACGTGGCCTACGTCGTGTTCGTCAATTCGTCCGAGCGGCAGATGAAGGCGCTGCGTGACGCGGCGTTCAAGCACATGCTGCACATGAACATCGGCTGGTACGACAGTAGTGACCCGTTAACCCTCTCAAGTCGACTCACGGGAGATACCGTCAAGATCAAAGACGGAATGGGTCAAAAGCTCGGCGATTCCGTCAAGTACACCTGCCAATTCGTCACTGGTTACGTGATTGGGTTCGTTCGTGGATGGGATATGAGTCTCGTCATGGCGTGCATTATGCCGTTCATGGTGGCGTCCTTAGCGACTCTCATGACGAGTCTACGCAAACGAGCGGTGCACTCCCAGCAAATGTACGCGGAGGCTGGTGCTGTAGCGGAAGAGACTCTCGGATCGATTCGTACAGTGTCTTCGTTGAATGCCGAGAAGCTGGCGATCAATCAGTACAATGAACGAGCGGCCAAAGCTGAGGAGACCAACATCCAAATGGCCAGATTCTCGTCTTCAGTGTTTGGTCTCTTCATGTGCAGCATCTGGCTCATGTACGCGGCAGGACTTTGGTATGGAGGATTGAAAGTGGCCCACGGAGAAGCGTCACCAAGCGAAGTCTTTCAAGCGTTTTTCGGCGTTCTCATGGGAACGATTTCCCTTGGGCAAATCACTCCTAACATTTCGGCTATTGCTGAGGCGAAAGGAGCTGCTGCTCAGATCTACAAGATCCTAGACACTCCCTCAGCAATCGACGCTTCTAACGAAGATGAAGGCGAGAAACTTACTTCCTGTTTTGGACGGATCGAAGCTGTCAATGTCAACTTCACGTACCCGAGTCGACCGGACGTGCAGATTCTCAACGACTACAATGTCACCATTGAGCCTGGACAGACTGTCGCTTTCGTGGGTTCCAGTGGAGGTGGGAAGAGTACCCTCATCGCTCTTCTTGAACGGTTTTACGACCCCAACGAGGGTGAAATTCTGCTAGACGGACGCGATGTGAAGACTTTGAACGTCAAGTGGCTCCGTTCGCAAATCGGACTGGTGTCACAAGAGCCTGTGCTGTTCGCCACCACCATTTTCGAGAATATTGCAGCGGGTGGAGACGACATTTCACGTGATCAGGCGATTGCGGCCGCTAAGTTGGCCAATGCTCACACGTTCATCATGACGTTGCCGCAGCAGTACGATACACTGGTGGGCGAGAAAGGAGTTTCTCTTTCGGGTGGCCAGAAGCAGCGAGTGGCCATCGCTCGAGCCATTGTACGGGAACCGAAGATTTTGGTGCTGGATGAAGCGACGAGTGCGTTGGATGCCGAGAGCGAGCGAGTGGTGCAGGCTGCTCTGAACGATTTGATGGACAAGACTCGCATGACGACGCTGGTGATCGCTCATCGCTTGAGTACAGTTCGTCGCGCAGATAAAATCGTTGTGGTGAATGCTGGACATGTAGTGGAGGAGGGTCCTCATGACGAACTGGTGGCGATCGAGAATGGATTCTACCGGAAGTTGTACACAATTCAGGAGGAGAAAGCTCAAGAGGAGGCTGAAGCTGAAGCTGCAGCTACTGCAGTCGTCGCGGCTAACAGTTGTGAACCTCATTCGGAGACACGAAGAAAACGAAGCAGTCGATCAGTAATAAGTCAGCATTCGGCGAAAGACAACATGGTACAGCAAGACAAGGAAGCTGGTTCGAACAAGACTTTTACAATCTTCGATGCGATGGCGTTTTCCCGTCCAGAAAGACCCACTTTTATTATGGGAATACTTGCTGCTGCTGTCATGGGTTGCGCTCTTCCGAGTTCTGCTGTGCTCATCAGCGAATTGGTGGCGACTATGACAACGAACTACACTCTGTACAAAGTATCACACATTGAATCCGCTCTGGATGATCTCAAGCACGACGTGATGGTTTACGGACTCTGCTACGTTGGTGGATCCGTTGTCATGTTCCTCGCTGCAGCTACGCAGAACTACTGCTTTAAGTACATGGCTGAGAAGTTGACTTCGCGACTACGAGATGTTCATTTCACTGCACTCTGCCGACAGAATATCGGTTTTTCGACGACAAGAAGAACGCAACAGGAGCTTTGACCGCTGATCTATCCACAAATGCGACCAAAGTTGCTCTGATCTCGGGCGATTCACAGGGTCGCGTCGTGCAGGCAATTTTCACGTTTGTGGCGGCTTTGGTTATTTCGTTCACGACTGGTAGTTGGCTGTTGACACTCGTGATGCTGGCAGTGTTTCCCTTTCTCATTGCTGGCCAAATGGTTCGAATGCGTCAGTTGAAGTCATCGGGTCACGTGTCCGACGAACTGTCAGACGTCGGTGCACACGCGTCCGAAGCTCTAAGCAACATCCGTACCGTTGTGTCGCTTGGTCTGGAGAAATCAATCTGCACCAAGTTCTCTAACCTTCTGGAAGAACCTCTTGCTAGTGGCCGACGAGAGGCGCAGCTCAATGGAGTCGCTTTGGGTTTCAGCTCCTTCATTATCTTTGCAACGTACTCGCTCGTCTTCTGGTACGGTGGCAAGTTAGTGCACGACCGAGAGATCAATTTCAAAGAGCTCATGCGGACACTAATGGCCATCATGATGTCCGCTCAAGGAATTGGTAACGCCACTTCTTTCATGGGCGAGTCCGACAATGCTCTAAGAGCTGGTAAGGCGATCGTTGATCTACGAGACCGTGAACTTCCTATCGACGCGTTCCAAGAAGATGGTCAAAGGCTTCAGCAACTACAGGGAAAAATCGAGTTCCGGAACATTTTATTCCGATACCCGACAAGACCCGAAGTGACCGTGCTACGAAACTACAATCTCACCATCGAAGCTGGTCACACTGTCGCCTTTTGTGGACCTAGTGGCGGAGGTAAAAGTACGTGTGTCTCTCTCATCGAGAGGTTCTACGACCCCGTAGACGGCCAAGTGCTTCTCGATGGCGTCGACACTCGTGAACTCAATCTCAACTGGCTGCGTAGTCAAATCGGACTCGTCGGACAGGAGCCCACGCTTTTCATCGGAACCATCGCCGACAACATATCGTACGGACTCACGGACAAACCCACGCAGCAAGAGATCGAGGAGGCTGCGCGGATGGCCAACGCTCACGACTTCATCACCAAGTTCCCGGACGGCTACGACACGCAAGTTGGTATGAAAGGTGAGCAATTGTCCGGTGGTCAGAAGCAACGGATTGCCATTGCACGAGCCATCCTGAAGAACCCCAACATTTTACTACTGGATGAAGCCACCAGCGCATTGGACTCGGAGAGTGAGAAGGTGGTGCAGGAGGCTCTGGATAAGGTGGTGGCGTTGAAGCGGCGAACGACGATCATCATCGCGCATCGATTGTCAACGATCCGCAAAGCCGACAAGATTTGTGTGGTGAGCGGTGGGAAAATTGCCGAGCAGGGCACGCACCAGGAACTGATCAAGCAGAAGGGCATCTACGCGAAACTAGTGGAGCATGCTGTGAACTAGGACGAAGTTGGATTGATTTTTGACTAATGCAGGTAGTATTCGTGAGGAAGGTGGTCTTGTTCAGCAAGTGTACAGATCGTATTTTTTGTCAACGTGGAGCAGAGTTTGAACAAATCGAACCATTTGGGGTGGGTTCGTCAAATACTTCAAGGTACGAACCAAAAATACCAATGGGCCAGGTTCGAGAAGGTTTGGTTTAGAAGTCAAATTCAAGAGTGTCGGTAATTGATGAACGAACAGCCAAACCGCAAAAATATCGGTTTGTAAACATTTCAAAACGTTGTGAATTTTAATTCTACATCTAGTTTGCACTTTGGTTTGTTTGGTTCGCTCAAGGCATTGCGAGAAGAAAAACATTGAATTCTACAAAAAGTAAAATTTATATCTATACGTATAGCTCGCTCTTACGATGCCGACTCTACCAGACCCGCGTAAATGCCCTTCAGCTGAATCAGCTCCTGGTGAGTGCCTTGCTCGGCGATCTTGCCACCGCTCACTACACAAATCTTGTCCGCGCGACGAATTGTAGATAATCGATGAGCAATGACAATCGTCGTTCGCCGCTTCAACGCCACCACCTTATCCAGAGCCTCCTGCACCACCTTCTCGCTCTCCGAGTCCAATGCGCTGGTGGCTTCGTCCAGCAGCAAAATGTTGGGGTTCTTCAGAATAGCTCGAGCAATGGCGATCCGCTGTTTCTGACCACCAGACAATTGCTCACCTTTCATACCAACTTGCGTGTCGTAGCCGTCCGGGAACTTGGTGATGAAGTCGTGCGCGTTGGCCATTTTGGCGGCGTCTTCGATCTCTTTCTGGGTCAGTTGCTCCGCCAGACCGTACGAGATGTTCTCAGCAATGGAACCGATGAAAAGCGTGGGCTCTTGTCCAACAAGGCCAATTTGACTACGCAACCAGCTCAGATTCAGGTCCTTGATGTTGTGGCCGTCGAGCAATACGTCACCAGCAACAGGGTCGTAGAAGCGCTCGATGAGCGAGATGATGGTACTCTTACCTCCACCGCTCGGTCCACAGAAAGCCACCGTCTGACCAGGCTCAACGGTAAGGTTGTAGCTCTTCAGCACTTTAATCTCAGGACGAGTCGGATACCTGAACGAGATGTCCTTGAATTCGAGTCGACCTTCAATTTTAGCGAGACGGAGACCGTCAGCGCTGAATGAATCGATCGGAGTTATGCGGTCACGAATAGCGAAGATGGTCGATCCAGCCTTGAACGCCTTCGGAGCATCACCGAGGAAGGATGACGCGCTACTAACGATTTGGATCGACATGGTAATCGCCATGAGCGTTCGCATCATCTCCGCAAATTGAATTGAGCCGTCGTCCACTTTCTTAGCACCGAACCAGAAGATCAGCGCGTACGTCGCCATCATGATGAACGAGCTGAAGCCGAGTGACAGACCATTGACTTGAGCCTCCTTACTGCCTTTACGGAGAGGTTCAGCAAGGAGGTCGTCGAATATAGTGACGGATTTCTGCTCAATACCGAGAGCTGCCACAGTCCGAATGTTACTGAGAACTTCAGACGCGTGAGCTCCTGGGACTGCCAAGTCATCGGAAATCAGTCCACCACTCTCCATCTGCTTCATACGCGCAACGTGTCCAAAGAGGAGGAAGGGGATGAGCGCCACCATGATCAGTGATAGCAGCCAACTGCCAAATCCAAACGAGATCACCAGAGCAGCTACCAGTGTGAAAACAGCCTGGAAAGCTCGAGACTGAGACTCCCTGAAAGTAGCGACACTTTGGTGGCGTTCGTGGCCAGATCGGCAGTTAAAGCACCAGTTGCGTTCTCCTTCTCATCAAAGAAGCCGACGTTCTGACGGCAAAGACCTTCAAAGTTGGTATTTCGCAGGCGAGTAGTGATTTTCTCCTCCATGAACTTGAAGCAGTAAACTTGCATGAACGTAAAAATCGCGACGATAGCCGCACCAACCAGATACAGGATCCCATATAGCTCCACATCATTGTACAGAGTGGTAAGGTGAGAGCTGTCTCCAGTACTTTGATACAGTCCGTACTGCTCCGTCATCGATGTGATCATCCCAGTGATAAGCAGTGCAGACGCTGGCATGGAGATTCCAGCCACACACGTTCCGATAAGTCCAATTGTGAAGTAATTGGCCTCCAGTTTGTTAAGTTTGAGCATGTCCATTAGGCCAAAAGGTTTCTTGTCCAAGAAATTCTTCTCCACTGCGCTCACTGAAACATCCGTCTTCGCGGACACAGCACTCATCGAACGAATCATCTTCGTGCCAGCAAGATCATTCTCAGCTTCACGCTTCTCGGCCTCATGTTGCTCTTCCTGCGAACGAAGTTCCTGGATGTGGTACATGTTCTGGTAAATGCCGTGCTCGATCTGCAACAACTCGTCGTGTGTGCCGTTCTCCACAATGTGACCCTCGTTCAAAACCACAATCTTGTCAGCGTGTCGGATCGTACTTAGACGGTGGGCAATCACCAGCGTCGTCATGTTTGTCGTGGCCATCAGGTCGTTCAGTGCTGCCTGCACGATCTTCTCACTGTCATTGTCGAGGGCACTCGTGGCCTCATCCAGCACCAAAATGTTCGGTTTGCGGACGATAGCACGCGCAATAGCAACTCGCTGTTTCTGCCCGCCAGACAGAGACACACCCTTCTCACCAACCAACGTATCGTAATTCTCCGGCAAGGACATGATGAAGTTGTGCGCGTTCGACAACTTGCATGCAGCAATAGCCTCCTCTCGAGTCACATTCTCAGCACCCATAGCGATATTCTCGAAGATGGTCGTAGCGAACAGCACAGGTTCCTGAGAGACCATTCCAATCTGCGAGCGCAGCCACTTCACATTCAGCGTCTTGACATCACGACCATCGAGGTAGATTGTGCCGCTGGTCGGGTCGTAGAAGCGCTCAATCAGTGCGATCAAAGTACTTTTGCCACCACCACTAGCTCCGGCAAACGCCACCGTCTGACCAGGTTCGATAGTAACATTGTAGTCACGCAGAATCTGTGCTTCGGGGCGGCTGGGGTACGAAAAATTGACATTCACAGCTTCAATCCTGCCTTCACAGGAGTCCGGAATAATACCTTCGTCCTCCTTCTCCGCATCGACAGCACTGGGGGTATCCAGGATAGTAAACAACTCCTCAGCAGCACCAGCAGCCTTCGAGACAGCAGTAACGTTGGGTGAAATCTGTGCAAGTGAGCCCGTTCCCATCAAAACACCGAAAAAGCCGCAAAAACATCTCCAGGTGATGTTTCGCCCTTAGATGCCTTCCATCCACCGTACCACAGACCCATCGAGTACATGATCCACATACTCGCCAAGAACATGGCAAACACTGCAGACGACATCTTGTGCAGCGCGATATTCTCCTTCTCTGCTTCGAACACTTTTTTCTCGAATTTCTCAATCGCTTTGTGTTCACCATTCAGTGACGCCACCGTTCGAATCGAACCCAAAGTCTCCTCTGCAACAGAACCAGCTTCCGCATACACTTTCTGCGCCCAGTCCGATTTGATCCGCATAGTTTTGATCAACCAACTGAGTGAAACGGCCATCACCGGCATGACACAAGCCATCACCAACGTGATATCCCAGCCACGTGCAAACCCGATGATGAAACCCACGATGAACTGGATTGTGAACCGAAACGAGTCTCCGAGTTTCTGACCCATCCCGTCTTTGATCCTCACTGTGTCCCCCGTCAGCCGACTGGACAATTGCAGAGCGTCGTTGTTGTCGTACCAACTGATGTCCATGTACAACATGTGCTTGAGAGCTTCACTCCTCAACGCCTTCATTTGTCGCTCTGCACTGTAGTAGAAAGCCACGTACGAAATGTAATCCGTGAAGAACATGAAAAGGGCAATGTACAAATAGTCGAGAGCCGCACTATTGACCGAGTCCATGTCCACCGGAGTGGAGGCGAAGCCCGTCAACACATTGCCGAAAACAATTGCCATGAGTGGGAAAAGAGCTCCGTTGGCGCCTGTCGCGATAATTCCGACGCCGAGCAGAATTTTGTCAAAAGTCGTAGCATACCGGTACAAACTGGCAAATTTGAAGGAAGTGGGGCCGTCGTGGACCATTTCATCGCGCAGATTGGGCTCTTTACCGCTGGAGATACCGGACTCGCTGCTGGTACCGGTATCTTGTTTCTTGGTGGTCGACGCTTGTACCGGTACTTCGACGGTTGACCGAGGGGTTTCCACCTGGAGGTACGAGGTCTCCTCACTCGGTACCAAGTCGGCCTTGTCCAGACTCGGCATTTTGGCACCACGACGAACGACTGGAGTGCAATGTGACGAGGTGCTTTGGGCGGAGCGGGCGACTTGAAAATGAACGAAGTGTGTGCATTGACAGCAACCAGACGACAGAGCCGATCGCGCATCAATCGGTTTAGAGAGGGATAACTGATGCGTGGCGAGGATGCTCATTTTTGAAGTGCATCAACATGGCGGTACGCAACATTCAACTTGATTTGGGGGTGATAGGGTATTTCCCCGGAGGTGGACCTGTAAAGTGTAATTTCCAAGGTGGACCTTTCCCCGAGGTGGACCCTGCCGGGCCAAAACTTTACGCTTCGAAGTGGTAGATTGCGTACACTACCCTGGACTGGTGGCTTTCAGGGCTGCCTGCACCTCCACGAACACGTACGGCCCCATGGCGTCACGCTAAGCGTCCCCGTACGGCTAGATGGGCACGTACACATATTAATACCACAAAATAATTGAGCATTTTCACCACCGTTTGCACCCTCTTGTGCTAATAGTCGCGGATAGCGTCATCGAGGCTGGGGTTCCCAGTCAGACCCGTGAGCTGCGTGATCGACCAGGCGTCGACGCGTTTGCGCCTGCTCCTCAGGTAGCGAGGTCGCAAACTGCACGGAAACGGCGAGTGTGTGAGCATTATCGGCAGCCGCAACGTCGGTTCGTCTTTGGCCCGCTCAGCGCAAAGAAACCGATACTCATACCCACAAATACATCGCCACGAGGATCGTCACCGCGCTACTCGCTCGGACCCCACGCAACACACGGCCGAGAGGACCACACGCCTCCTCTCGTCCCTGGTGGTCACAAACCACCACCCCGTGCCCTCCGTCCGCTGCTCTGTCTCGACTGTCCTACCACCTGCTGCTCGACTCACCTCCAAGTAGTTCGTGCTGCTGCGGTAGTCACTTGATTTAGCCTTAACAACTCCAAATAGTAACTAACTGACTGCTCCCAACTACCTCCGCTGTACGACCTTTCGTCTCCTCGGTCTCTCTGCTCTCTGCACCACTCGCTCCGCCCGTCCTCGTCGCCCCTCTTGGGTGTACTGTCCTTCGTTATGCTAGGTCAGACACGTCGTCCCGCCTGCGATCTTTGTGCATCCCTCCGACGCCGTTTTGACTGACGCCCTTCTTACAACAACCGACCTTCTTCCAGCAACCGTCCGTCCAGCAGGATCTCGTCCCGCACTTCAACGTCACTCGCCATCACTCAACCGTCACTACTTCGGGGCTGGGGCGCTCCTGGCACACATGACGCCGCTCCTGTCAACACGACATCCCCACCAAGCTCGTCCCGGAGCTTGTCAGCATCAAGCAACTCTTCGAATGCGGCCACGCCCAGCCATCGTCGCTCCGGTTCGCTGTCCTCCGCTGTCCTGAACTCCACTTCATACTCCAGCTCGTACCGTCCGGCTCGGTTTCTCCTTCGACGTCGCCCAAGCTCCGTGACCGGGCCCCAGATGTCCTGTTGTGCGAGGCTGGGGTGCTCCGCTCGTTGTCGGGGTCGACCTTGTCCGCGTACTGCTTGAACGAGAGCAGCAACTTCCTCTGTTGCTCCAGGATCCTCTGGCTGTTCGTGTTTGTCGCCCACTGCTCCTCGTTCGTTGCTCGCGCCGTCATGGCTTTCTTGTACGCGTCTGCTGGGTGGCGGGTCGTCGTGTACCCCGTCATCAGCATCTGCACGTGGTTGACGTTGCCGTGTCGTCACCACGAGCACCCCTCCGGGCTGCTCGTGCTTGTCGGGCCTCCTTCGCGATCTCCTGCCGCCGTTGCTCGTCTTCGGCATCCTGCGCCGCTCGTGCCTGCTTCTCTGCACGAATCCGCTTCCTCACTGTCCCTCGTTGCTCCGTTGTCTTCCTCTTAGTCGTTGTGGGGACTGACTTCCCAGTCGTTGGAGCCGTCCGTGGGCTATTTCCAGCCTCCGTCCTTGGTGCCGCATCTCCGTTCTGCGGAGTGTCCTGAGTGCGCACTTGCTCGCCGCTATCACCTTGTTGCTCCTCCGCTATTCCCGTAGCCGCGTCTCGTGGCCTCGATGCTCTCACCAGTCGCCTTCCTGCCGTCACTGCTTCTCCCCGAGCTGGCGGCACTGCTGCTCAGCCGTCGTCTGCCTCACCCGCCCGTTCACTACTGGTTGCGGCGAGCGCACTTTTCCCCGCTCTTGTAGCTTCTGCCGTCGTAATGTCTCCTGGAGACGGGAGAGATACTGCTTCCCCATCGGTTGCGGCCACCGGCTGTGGTAGCCATACGTCTTCAACTCCATCTGCCTCGTCTTTTCCTGCTCTGCCGTAATTTTCTGCGCGATCTCCTGTAGTTGACTGTCGGGACAATGGTAGGAGGTGAGAAAGCTGCTGTGCACCACCAACGACGTACCGTCGTCTAGCCTCGTCACGCGCCAGTTGTCATATCCCACGTCTTCTTCTAACCTCGCCGGCCCCACCCACTGGTGAGCGAGCTTGGTTATTCCCTTCCTCGTGGTGGCCGTAACACCCACATCAGGTCCTTCACCTGAAATTTCCTCGTGTTCCTAACCCGATGATTGTAGTACTTGGCCCGTCGTATCTGGTTCTTTACCGCGGCTCGTTGCGCGATCTCTGTGGCCTTCGCCATGTGACTAACCAGCTTCCTGTGGTAGTCTGCCCATTGCCCAATTTGCGTCACGCCACTCGCTCGGAGGAGCTCGTTCGGCGCCCGCAAGCGTCGCCCCATCAGCAACTCGTTCGGTGAGTACCCTGTCGTCGAGTGTCTGGCTCCGTTGTACGCATAGACTGCGCACGGCAGCCAGTCGTCCCAATCTGTTTGCTGCTCGCTAACGAACACGCTTTCCATGTCCTTCCAGGTTCTGTGAAAGCGTTCTACGAGGCCAAGTAGTGCTGGCCGGTAGGGCACTGCAGCAACTGCACTAGCTCCTCCAGCACACGTCCGTTCAGCTCTGGCGCGCCATCCATCAGCAATTCTCGAAGAGGTCCGTACGTCAGGATGATCCGCTCGACGACGAACCTCGCGACGTCCTTGGCTGTGTGTGACGGCACCGCGACGGCCACCGTATATGGCGTCGCGTATTCCACTGCCGCCACTACATACCGGTTACCTCGACCCATGACCGGCAGAGGGCCCGCCACGTCTAGGGCCCACCAGTCACCCACATCTCCAAGTCCGAGTGGGCGCAGAGGAGGAATCACTTCCCTCGATCTGGCCTTCCTGGCACCGCAATCTCGACAGCTACGCACCCACTGACGCACAGTGGTGTGCATATCTGGCCACCAGTACACCGCCGCAATCCGCGCGTGTGTCTTCGGGATCCGCAAGTGTCCTGCAAAGATGGAGTCATGGGCTTCGCGTAACACTTTGTGACGCAGCACTAAGGGCAATAACACTCGTTGTTCACCGTCTGTTGTGTCCGCATACACCACGCCGCCTTCCTCCACAATCCGCTTCACTCCGCTGTGTCCCGCCTTCAGTAGACGCTGTACCTGCGCGTCCGTCTGTTGCTCGCGCTGAATCTCACTGTCGGTCAGCTGGTTCGTGTCCGCAGTGCTCGATGCGGGTGCTACTGCTTCAGGCCCCTCTTCTTCGTGCTCGACTCTACCACTTGCCGGACGGGGCGGGACAGTGCGTCCGCCACTACATTTGTGGAACCCGGCCGGTAGGTGATGGCAAAATTGTATTCTTGAAGTTGCAGAGCCCAGCGATGCAACCACCCCGTAATATCCTTGCTCTTCATTAACCAGCTCAGGGCCGAATGGTCCGTCACCAGCTCAAACCGTCGGCCGTACAGGTATGGACGAAACAGCTTAATCGCCCACACTACAGCTGCACATTCCAGATCCATAATGCCGTACTTGGCAACCGTAGGGGAGTTCACTTTGGAAGCAAACGCGATGGGTTGGTCTCCTTTTCCCTGGTCCTGCATCAGCACTGCGCCAAGGCCCACGACAGAGGCATCCGTAACCACCTTAAATGGTTTAGAGAAATCTGGATAGGCCAACAACGGCCGAGCTGACAACTCCTGCTTCAACTGTTCAAACACCGTCTGTTGTTTTTCACCCCACTCCCATACTGAACTCTTCCTCAGCAGTATCGTCAAAGGTTCGGCCTTCGTGCCGAAGTCGGCGATGAACCGTCGGTAAAACCCCGCCAAATGTACAAATCGCTTCACTGCAGCCTCGTCCTGCGGGACCGGGAACTCCCGAACACTTTTGACCAGACTCTCCATCGGGCGAATCCCATCTGCATCCAACTCGTGGCCCAGGTACTCGAGATGCGTCGTAGCGAAGCTACACTTCGCAGTCTTCAGCGACAACCCAGCCTGCGAGAGCCGCTCGAGAACCGATGCCAGCGCTACGACGTGTCGGGAGACACTTCCCTTCGTAAAGATAATCACGTCGTCCAAATATACCAGGCAGCACTGCCATGCTAGCCCACGTAACACCGCGTCCATCATCCTCTGAAAAGTTTGCCAAGCCAAACGGCATTCGAGCGAACCGGAACAGCCCTTTGCGTGTTACAAACCCGGTCTTGTCGCGGTCCTTCGGTGCTACCGGCACCTGCCAGTAGCCTGCGTAAAGATCCAGGCTCGAAAACCGTCTCGCACCGAACAAGCCCTCCAAAGTTTCATTTATGCGCGGCAGTGGATACACATCCTTGGTTGTGACTGCGTTGAGCAGCCTGTAGTCAATGCAAAAGCGTACGGTCCCGTCTTTCTTCTTCACCAGGAGTACCGGAAAGCCCCAGGCGCCGTATCCCTTCTCAATGACTCCATCGTTCAGCATTTGGTCCGCTTCGGTGTCCACCACCACGTTCTCGGTGTACGCATGTCGTCTCGGCCGTACTTTGATCGGTGCCGCGTCCCCCATGTGTATCTCGTGCTCCACCCCGAGCGTGGTCATCGGCGGGCACCCTTTCCTGGGTTCAATCATTGCCGGGTAGTTGCGCAGCAGCTGCAACAGCAACTGCTGGTCTTCGGCTTCCATGCCCCCATTGACAGATCTTCTTCGTTGCTGAGGGGCGCCGTCTTCGCCTTCAGTACCTCCGCAATCCAATGCTTGACCTTGTCGCGGTCCAAGTCCCCATTCATGTCCAGCATCTCCATCTCGTCGTCCACCGGTGCCCAAGTACCCAGTGTTTCGCGCGTTGGTAGCTTCGTTGTCCTTCCCGCCAGACTCATCACGGGTACTGTGATTCGGCCTTCCTGCACCGTCGTCAACGTTGGCGCAAGCATGAGGTGTCGTTCCTACCTTGGTCGTGGCACAAACATCCCCACAGCCCCTTCCGGAGCTTCTATTGCCATGTGCACATGGTGCATTGTCTGAGTTACCACCTTGGTCTGCCTCAGTAAGCGCACCTTCGCGGTTCGCGTCACCGTTGTCTGGGCGGTTCCAATGCCCGTGAACGGCATTACGACCTTCTCGTCCTCGTCGTACCACTTCATCTCGCTAGACAAGAAGTAGATCTTGACTCCGTGCCTGTACATCCAATCTTCCCCCACCAGGAAGTCGGGCGTGTCGCTGTCCACGAGCACCGCGTCCACTTGCATGTGCTGCTGGTACTGTGTGACGAAGCTGAATCTCCACACACCGAGCACTCGAACAGCTACTCCACTAAACCCCTCCATATAGTCGACAGGAGCCACCACATTGAGTCGTGTACCATAGTCGCTCCATTCCTTGCCCGCGACACTGTATTGTGCCCCCGTGTCGATTTTCACCGACTTCTTCTTGCCTCGCACCTCTACCGTGGCCGTCGGCAGTAAATCGATGGTCGGAGCCCGTGCTGCACGAAGTTTGCCCATTCGAACGAGCTTCAGCTGCCCCTCAACCCTCGCTAACACCGGCTCTTGGTAGTGGCTTCCGCTGTGGTACTCGTACGCGTACTGTGCTTTCCTCCGATGCTTCCTCTTCGTCATTGCGTCCGTCGCGTGGGGTAGCACTAACCCAATTGCCTCGACCTCCTCACGAGTGAACCTCCTCGCTTTCGCTTTACCTTTTCGTCGGACATCTTCCATGGACTGGAACGTCCCTGCTGCCCCCGGCGTCAGCTCTGCTCGCTGCTCCTGCTGTCGTCGTTCCTTGGCCCTCGCCTTCCGCACTCGTTTCTCGAAGCGCCTCCGCGCTCTAGACACCCCGAGCGGCGTCTCCTCCTTGTCGTACCAGTCGTCTTTGGCGATAACTCGCAGTCCGGTCGCAGCAGCCAGTAGTTGTTGTGCGACGCCCTCGCGAGTCTCGTTGTGGCCCACCACGTTGCCGGCGGCCAGCGACTCCAGTCGTTCGGCCTCAGCTACTGCCAACTGAGCAAAACCGTCCACTAGTGTGTCCACACGCGCGTCCAGTTGCCGCAGTGCATCACGAGCTCGAACGCTCCACACCATGGCTTCACGAACCTCCGGACTTGACTTCGGCATGTCAAACTTGTCTTCACGGGTAGTCCCTGGTCCAACGAACCCTACGGCTGACTGGCCGTTCTCCCGTTTAGACGTTGCGCCTTCGACGTCTTCCACGCTGACCAGCACTTCGGCGTTTTTCTCAACCTCCCGCCCTCGTCCCGTTGCTCTTCGACGGTGGGCACGCTCTCGTCGTTTCGCGGCACCCGCTGACCATCTTGCTGCTTCCTCGTCCTTCTGCTGCTTCACGACACTACTGATTGCTCGTGACCGTAGCACCTTGGCGCGCGGCGCATCGGCACGGTGCATCTCCTCCATGACTGCGGCCATGAGCTGCACTGGGTTCTTCTCCTCGTCGTCCGGTGCTATGCTGACCTTCGCCGTCACGGGGTCGAGCTTCATCACCTGCGTCACTTCGCGTTGCCGTCTGGGCATGGGCCCCGTGTACTCTGCTAGTCCCGTCCTCAGGGGTCGTGAAGTCTCCACCGCGGCCGTCGTCATCTTCTCCTCGGTGACCGGTCGTCATTGCTTGGCAGCTCAACGCCACTGGCGCTCGGCTCCGCGCCATTCCCAGCTCCAAGTACTACCGTTCGTATTTGCTCCTGCACACTGATGCGCATTCTCAATTCCTCTCGTGGCACACCAGGTGTGCGTTCGTGCCCGCTTCGTCCTGCGCTATCCCCAGTTTCCACTCGATTGTCTTCTTTCTTGCGCCGTTTGCCTGTGCTGCCGTCCACATCTCTGCCTTGGCTCCTCTCCCGTTCCAGCCGTCTTGCTCCGCCCCGTCTGCTTCATCCTCTCTCTGCGTCCGCCTCCCTCGCCTCTTCCGGAGCCTGCGCCGTGCTCGGCTCCGTCCTGATCCTGCCGTTCCCCGTTCTGGTTCCGCGAGTCGTAGGGTGGGGACACCTACACTCGCTGCTCGTTTCCCGACTCTGGTGACTGGGCCTTGACGTCCTCCAGAATCTTGTCGGCTTCCGCACCCGCTTCTGACAGGTCCTGTGCCTTGAGTCGGCACTCGCGGGCGAAATGGCCAGTTTGCCGACAGTAGTAGCACATCTTGTCGCTATCGCCGCGCGTCGTCGCTGCCGCAGGACGCTGCGTCCTCTCCTGGTACCTCTTGTGGTTCGCGAGTCTCTCTTCCTTGGATCTGAGCGGATGCCAGGGTTGTCGTTGCGATAGCCCATACCGGCTGGACTCGTCACGCATCCCCAGCGGTGTCTTCTGACCCCATGCCCTCCGACTTGTAGTGTCCGTCCAGTGCGTCTTGCTGGCGGTTGGCCTGCGTCAGTGTGCTGTACGCGGCCCGTTCCTAATGGCTGGTTGGTCCGGCTGCTAGACGTCGGAGCTTTAGGCGTAGAGCCAGTTTGCATCCCCAGTGGTACAAGAGCTTACCCTGGTGGTACTGTAACCCCTGTCACTCCGGTCGGATTGACCAATCGCCCGTCAACATCATATCGAGGCGGTTTCTTCTGCGGGAGAGCCATTCCCAATCCCAGCGCATTGCCCAAGTTGCTCGCTGCTGCCGACTGCTTTTCCCGCCAAGCCCCTGGGAGGCGGCGGTGCCAAGAGGCGCGTTGTCGCTCCGTCCAGCGCGTCCTGCCACGTTCGTCCGCTTATCCTGCTTCGCCATTGCTTCGTCCAGTCCGACCCTGTGACCCTCGCCGAACTTGCCGACCTGCTTCGTCGCCACGCGGACTGCATCATCCAGCGTCTTCGGTTCCCGCCCGCGCACGTGCGTCGCTGAGCTCGGGTTGTGCATGCCGTTCAAGAAGGCATCCACCAACCACTCTTCACCAATTCTCCTGTCAGCCACGATTTCACGAAGCGCGGCCGCGTACTCTACAAGCGGCTCGCCCTCATCTGCTTCCTGTCGTTCAAGCTGGCTACGACTTCCGGGTCCGAGCGTCGTTCCGCGTAGCGGCCCCGCAGAAGCCGTGCCAGATTCTCGTCCGTCTCCTCCGTGATTGAGGTCACGACATTGCCATACCACCTGAGCGCTTCGCCCTCCAAGTACGACGCCATCTCGAAGTACACCTCGTCTGGTGCCCACACAACGCCCATCGTCCGCTCCTGTCGCCTCGTTTCCGTCGTCACCGCCCGGAGCCAAATGGAGACCGCCATCGTCCCATCGAGCCCCTTGAATTTGGGCAGACGCATCTTCTTCGGCTTCCGGTATTCGCGAATCACTTCGCGCACAGGCGCTTTCGACGAAGGCGTCCGCGGTGTCCCGTGGTGAAGTGGCGAGGTTCCTCGCGGTGGCTCCCCGAGTGCATCCCCGTGTTGCCATCGTCCACCTCAGATTCACCACCCATCGGGTCGCCCTCGGTCTTCTCCTCCTCCGTTTCTAGGTTGTCGAGCGACGGTCTTCCCGTCTGCTGTCTCGCCGGGATCTGGTCGCTGGTGAACCGCACCGTGCGGGTTCCCCATCGTCCTCCACCGCCAAGTCCACCGTTCTCGAGAGTGTCGCCATCTGTTCGGTCACGTTGCCGCCCGTACTCGTTTGCCCTGGTTGCGGCGTATCCCCGCTAGTCACGCGTACGGTCGTTGACCCCATCCGTGCTCGACCTCCACCACCCGTGTTCACAGTCGACGATGCCGTCCGCTGTCGTTTCGACTGCGACGGCGTCGACGAGGTGGGTGTCTGCGCTGCACGCCTCTCAGCGCGCGCGTGGCGCGGCGTCTGCTGGTCGTTAGCCATTTCCTTTCACTCCACAACAATATCACATGTCATTAGCTTCATTCCCGTATCCGTTTCCTTTGTGCCCCTCTTGCTCGTGTCCACCACGGCTCAGGTTCTCGCGCCAGCTTCAACTTCGGCTGCATTGTGCTGTACGGCACCGGTTCCCTCGTGTAGGCCTCACAGTATCCCACTAGTCCCAGGCGGACTCTGTCTCCCTCGTGTCCCACTTGACATAGCTCGCAAGGCCTCTCAGCCCTGCCCAGAATGCCAATGTATGACCCACCAAATAGTCGCGGATAGCGTCATCGAGGCTGGGGTTCCCAGTCAGACCCGTGAGCTGCGTGATCGACCAGGCGTCGACGCGTTTGCACCTGCTCCTCAGGTAGCGAGGTCGCAAACTGCACGGAAACGGCGAGTGTGTGAGCATTATCGGCAGCCGCAACGTCGGTTCGTCTTTTGGCCCGCTCAGCGCAAAGAAACCGATACTCATACCCACAAATACATCGCCACGAGGATCGTCACCGCGCTACTCGCTCGGACCCCACGCAACACACGGCCGAGAGGACCACACGCCTCCTCTCGTCCCTGGTGGTCACAAACCACCACCCCGTGCCCTCCGTCCGCTGCTCTGTCTCGACTGTCCTACCACCTGCTGCTCGACTCACCTCCAAGTAGTTCGTGCTGCTGCGGTAGTCACTTGATTTAGCCTTAACAACTCCAAATAGTAACTAACTGACTGCTCCCAACTACCTCCGCTGTACGACCTTTCGTCTCCTCGGTCTCTCTGCTCTCTGCACCACTCGCTCCGCCCGTCCTCGTCGCCCCTCTTGGGTGTACTGTCCTTCGTTATGCTAGGTCAGACACGTCGTCCCGCCTGCGATCTTTGTGCATCCCTCCGACGCCGTTTTGACTGACGCCCTTCTTACAACAACCGACCTTCTTCCAGCAACCGTCCGTCCAGCAGGATCTCGTCCCGCACTTCAACGTCACTCGCCATCACTCAACCGTCACTACTTCGGGGCTGGGGCGCTCCTGGCACACATGACGCCGCTCCTGCCTACATGCTATTGGTTCCGTGGCGATGTTGCTTGTGTGAGCGGCCTCTCCAAAACGGTCCCCGGTTGAGCAACGCCGCCCCTCAATCGGTAGTGTGCGCCATCTACATGTATTAGATAGTTTTGGGCAGGGTCCACCTCGGAGGAAAGGTCCACCTCCGGGGAAATACCCGGGGTGATATGTAGTGGCAGTTGCAGTGGGAAAGCAACGCGAGCGAACCGAGAGCTTACATGTGCTGCGACTTCATGTATCATACATGTACATGTACATGTATACATGTAATAGAATTGTTTGGCGTTAGCTATCGCGGGATTGTGAGGCTCGTGTGCAAGCGCCTGATGATTTATACCTACATCGAGGAGGAGGTACAGTATCGTTTCTCTCATTGCCACCATGGAAAACGATACTGATACGGAAGAAGCAACTTTCTAGTTTTGCCTTGTCTTGAGTATACCACCAAAATTCCTCGCTCTACATGCATTTATACATAATTGCCTGTATGAATAGTGGTTGACAGCGGATCCTTCTTTATAGTCTGTGGCAAACATCCAGAGGAGCAACTTCAGTCGCTACACCCGTTTAGAATACGCCATTCTGTCAGCGTTCTTGGGCTGGCGTGGTGGGTAGCAGTGCCGCGGTGCCTCCCCTTTACCGCCAATCTCAAACAGTGAGCGCTTTTACTGTATAATCACTGATTATATTGCGAGTTTGTATGGCGCTTGCACACGAGCTTATTGCGATGGCATAGCAACTTTCCAGGCAAGGAATCGCTTTGAAGACGACTGTCATTCTTCCAGATCGCGCTATCTCCAACGTGACGCATAAATTTCGACCGCTGGATTGCGATCGCCATCGATTCGTCTTCGTGACTGCTTTGACTTGAAGTTTCCAAGACTCGCCACGAGTTCATGGCCTTGCGGTATGCACTTCAGGATATGAACTGATTACTTGTAGCACTCACTGCATAGGAGCTGACGTCGGCATTTTGTATCATGCTCTAGATACTGAGGTTCCTGTCGAACCCTCGCCTACGAAGAGTACCACATCCGGAGCTCCGGCACTTGCATATCATTAGGGCCTCTTTGTTTTGCTTTTTCGTCTGGTGAAGTTAAACCAGACAGCTTACTACGTCGCTGACGTCGTTAAAGAAAATGTATCGGGTGAGGTCCGGTAGCCAATCCGAATAAAGTCGCGTTATGGGCCCTTATGTACCGCCAAACTATCATCAAAGTCCCATACAATTATTGTCTAAGTTAAGAGTTCATCTCTACATCGACGCCGACTCTACCAGACCCGCGTAAATGCCATTCAGCTGAATCAGCTCCTGGTGAGTGCCTTGCTCGGCGATCTTGCCACCGCTCACTACACAAATCTTGTCCGCGCGACGAATTGTAGATAATCGATGAGCAATGACAATCGTCGTTCGCCGCTTCAACGCCACCACCTTATCCAGAGCCTCCTGCACCACCTTCTCGCTCTCCGAGTCCAATGCGCTGGTGGCTTCGTCCAGCAGCAAAATGTTGGGGTTCTTCAGAATAGCTCGAGCAATGGCGATCCGCTGTTTCTGACCACCAGACAATTGCTCACCTTTCATACCAACTTGCGTGTCGTAGCCGTCCGGGAACTTGGTGATGAAGTCGTGCGCGTTGGCCATTTTGGCGGCATCTTCGATCTCCTTCTGGGTCAGTTGCTCCGCCAGACCGTACGAGATGTTCTCAGCAATGGAACCGATGAAGAGCGTGGGCTCTTGTCCAACAAGGCCAATTTGACTGCGCAACCAGCTCAGATTCAGGTCCTTGATGTTGTGGCCGTCGAGCAATACGTCACCAGCAACAGGGTCGTAGAAGCGCTCGATGAGCGAGATGATGGTACTCTTACCTCCACCGCTCGGTCCACAGAAAGCCACCGTCTGACCAGGCTCAACGGTAAGGTTGTAGTTCTTAAGCACATTAATTTCCGGACGAGTCGGATACCTGAACGAAATGTCCTTGAATTCGAGTCGACCTTCGACCTTGACTGGACGCTTTCCATCAGCGCTGAACGAATCGATAGCAGTAACACGATCACGGATTGCAAAAATGGTCGATCCAGCCTTGAACGCCTTCGGTGCATCGCCCATAAAGGTAGAAGCACTACTCACGATCTGGATGGACATCATGATAGCCATGAGAGTTCGCATCATCTCGGTGAAACTAATCGTTCCGTCATTGACTTTCTTGGCACCGAACCAAAAGATGAAAGAATACGTCGCCATCATGATGAACGAGCTGAAGCCGAGTGACAGACCGTTGATCTGCGCTTCCTTGCTCCCCTTTTGAAGTGGTTCATCGAGTAGATCATTAAATATCTCCGCAGACCTCTTCTCAATACCCAATGCCGCAACTGTACGAATGTTACTGAGGACTTCTGACGCATGGGCGCCGGGAATTGCCAGATCATCCGAAATTAAACCACCGCCTTGCATTTGTTTCATGCGGGCAACGTGACCAAACAGCAAAAATGGCATGATCGCCAGCATAATCAGGGACAGCAGCCAGCTACCAAACCCAAACGAAATTACCAGTGCTGCAGCCAATGTAAATATCGCTTGGAATACGCGAGCTTGCGAGTCACCAGACAATAAAGCAACCTTTGTTGCGTTCGTAGCGAGGTCAGCAGTCAAAGCACCAGTCGCATTCTCCTTCTCGTCAAAGAAACCGACATTCTGACGACAGAGGCCTTCGAAGTTGGTGTTGCGCAGGCGAGTAGTGGTCTTTTCTTCGATGAATTTGAAGCAATACGTCTGCATGAACATGAAGATCGCGATCACTGCGGCACCAACAAGATAAAGGATACCGTAGAGCTCCACCTTGTCGTAAAGTTCACTTAGATAGGATCTATCGCCAGTGCTCTGATACAAGCCATACTTCTCCGTCATGGATGTAATCATCCCTGTAACAAGAAGTGCAGAAGCCGGCATAGCAATGCCCCCAACACACGCACCAATCAGTCCAATGACGAAATAGTTCACCTCTGGCTTACACAAGCGAGCGATATCCATGAGGGTGAAAGGTTTCTTGTCCAAGAAATTCTTCTCCACTGCGCTCACTGAAACATCCGTCTTCGCGGACACAGCACTCACCGAACGAAGCATCTTCGTGCCAGCAAGATCATTCTCAGCTTCACGCTTCTCGGCCTCATGTTGCTCCTCCTGCGAACGAAGTTCCTGGATGTGGTACATGTTCTGGTAAATGCCGTGCTCGATCTGCAACAACTCGTCGTGCGTGCCGTTCTCCACAATGTGACCCTCGTTCAGAACCACAACCTTGTCAGCGTGTCGGATCGTACTCAATCGGTGGGCAATCACCAGCGTCGTCATGTTTGTCGTGGCCATCAGGTCGTTCAGTGCTGCCTGCACGATCTTCTCACTGTCATTGTCGAGGGCACTCGTGGCCTCATCCAGCACCAAAATGTTCGGTTTGCGGACGATAGCACGCGCAATAGCAACTCGCTGTTTCTGGCCGCCAGACAGAGACACACCCTTCTCACCAACCAACGTATCGTAATTCTCCGGCAAGGACATGATGAAGTTGTGCGCGTTCGATAACTTGCATGCAGCAATAGCCTCCTCTCGAGTCACATTCTCAGCACCCATAGCGATATTCTCGAAGATGGTCGTAGCGAACAGCACAGGTTCCTGAGAGACCATTCCAATCTGCGAGCGCAGCCACTTCACATTCAGCGTCTTGACATCACGACCATCGAGGTAGATTGTGCCGCTGGTCGGGTCGTAGAAGCGCTCAATCAGTGCGATCAAAGTACTTTTGCCACCACCACTAGCTCCGGCAAACGCCACCGTCTGACCAGGTTCGATAGTAACATTGTAGTCACGCAGAATCTGTGCTTCGGGGCGGCTGGGGTACGAAAAATTGACATTCACAGCTTCAATCCTGCCTTCACAGGAGTCCGGAATAATACCTTCGTCCTCCTTCTCCGCATCAATAGCACTGGCGGTATCGAGGATAGTAAACAACTCCTCAGCGGCACCAGCAGCCTTCGAGACAGCAGTAACATTGGGCGAAATTTGCGCGAGCGATCCCGTTCCCATCATAACACCAAAAACGCTGCAAACACATCGCCCGGCGTGGTGTTGCCATGCGAAGCCTTCCATCCACCGTACCACAAACCGATGGAGTACATGATCCATACACTTCCCAGAAACAAGGAGAAGACGACCGACGTCATCTTATGCAGTGCAATGTTCTCCTTCTCGGCTTCAAACACCTTCTTCTCGAACTTCTGAATGGCCTTCTGCTCACCATTCAGTGACGCAACTGTACGAATGGACCCCAGCGTCTCCTCCGCCACCGAACCCGCTTCAGCATACACTTTCTGTGCCCAATCCGACTTGATCCGCAGTGTCTTGATCAACCAGCCCAGGGAGATGCTCATGAAGGGCATGACACAAGCCATCACGAGCGTAATATCCCATCCACGGGCGAAACCAATGACGAAACCTACAATGAACTGCACTGTAAACCTGAAAGAGTCTCCGAGTTTCTGGCCCATCCCGTCCTTGATCTTGATAGTGTCCCCCGTCAGCCGACTGGACAATTGCAGTGCGTCGTTCTCGTCGTACCAGCTGATGTCCAGGTACAGCATGTGCTTGAGTGCTTCACTCCTCAGAGCCTTCATCTGCCTCTCTGCACTGTAGTAGAAAGCCACATAGGAAATGTAGTCCGTGAAGAACATAAAGATGGCGATGAGAAAGAAGTCGAGAGCTGCGCTGTTGACCGTGTCCATGTCCACGGGGATGCTCGTGAAGCCCGTCAACACGTCGCCGAACACGATGGCCATGAGCGGGAAGAGCGCGCCATTGGCCCCAGCTGCGATGACGCCCACGGCCAGCAGCAGCTTGTCGAACGGCGTGGCGAAGCGGTACAGGTGCGTGAACTTGAAGGACGTGGGGCCGCCGTGCACCATCTGAGTGCGTAGACTGGGCTCCTTGTCTTTATTGGAGGCGGTGGACTCGCTGCTTGTGGCTTTGTGGCTCTTGGCGGGAAGGTCCGCGCCGCGCGGCGTCTCGACGCGCTGGTACGCGGTATCGGCGTCCAGGGACTTGTCTAGACTCGGCATTGCGATCCACTTGTGCGCTTAACGGCAGATTGAAGAATGAGCCAGGTTTTGACAATGGCAAGGGAAGGACAATCATTCTGGGGTGATGAGGTGACTCGAGTTGCGGCACCCGGTAAATTGCACGGTTTATGTTGCACCTGTGATTTTGAATGAAGCTGGATGAATGGAATGCTGGAGGGAGAGCAGGATACATAGATATTGGATAGCGATGTCGGCAGCCGTGTGAGAGTAGAGAGCACCGGTTGCGCGGTGGATCATCGGTGGTGAAGTAGCCGAGGCTCACGAGATGGGGGCGTTCGAGCACGACTGGGGAGAGGCTCACCGAGAGATTTGCTGCAAACCCACAATCATTTGCTCGACTACATGTACCGAGCGTAAACTATCTGCTCAGAGAGTATCATAGTTGACAGGGTGTGCTACTTTCCGGTTTGGATCGTCGGCCAACACCAAAGGCGGCGATTGTCCAGTGCTATATACTGCAACTTGCCTGCAACACAGCATAAAGCTTGCGAGATCCTTTTCGTAGGAGGCAAACCGTTCGGCTGCGTCTAGCTGGCGTTGAACCTCGTACTGTACAGTTACAAGTTGTACATGTGTACCGTACATAGATGTATAGAGTCTTGGCGTCAACCAATCGCGAATGTAATCAGCAAGGGGCAATGCTTTCTCGAAGGTTATGGGTGCATAGTGAAATCTAGTGATTCTGGTGGTGCCGCCTGAGTATCGAGTCTGAAAGGAGGTGGTGAGGTGTGCACAACACGCATTCCGACTTTGATGTCTCATCGTTGCTGTAGTTGTTCGGTGGTTGCACGAGCTAATGCCGGTACTAGGCGCGCCAGTCATCGAAGTGTAGCATTCATTCTACCACCACCAGCACCTTCACCAGTCTCAAGTTGATTTTTTTCTGTTGATTTGTTGAGACCAATACAACGACTCGCGTTCATAAATCTCCTCGAAAGTTTAGCTTGAAGCGTCCACTTCCTGTCGTCTACCTCTCACCAGCGCCCACAGTACGTCCGTTCCACACTTTTTCGCAAGTATAATGAGCGATCCTCCGTTCGGGATATCAATCATTGCCACGAATGAATCTCAATCGAGTCTGCCGAGCATAGTCCCCGAAATGGACCCCGTCGTGTCTAGTGGTGCAGTAATGGTGCCTGGAGAGAAGCTGTCCTTGTTCTTGGTCGTCCACTCTACCGAGAAAGCACTCGCCGCCAGTCTGTAACTCTCCGCTGCCAGCTCCTGTGGCGTGCGGCACGAAGTCCCACGTCTTATCGGCGTCGCTCAAGGGGTGGAGACCACCACTGTGCAATGTTGACTACACTACGTATCGGTTGCGCATGAACTGGTCCACGAGGACTGGAATTGCACGGACGCCCGGACACTGGCACACCCGCATCGCCCCCTCTTGTCTGCAACAGCCAACGCAACGATCCTGTTCAGAAAAGTCGAAAGGAGTTTCTTTCGAGCTTCAACACGTGTACAGAGCTTGACAAGCGTCACCGGTTGCTTGTAGCAATGCAGCAGGAACAACCGGAAGCGGTCGCAGTAGCGACAAGCGCCCACCGTTTCACGTCGAGCATGCTGCGAAACGTGTCGACGAAGCAACTCAAAGTCGCTAAAGCGGCGCAGCACCACGTAGTCGGGCTTGGTGTCCTCTCTTTTCAGGTTCTGGTGCTTGAGGTATACTTCCACCTTGTAGAACACGACGCCGCCACGCATTCGCGTGTGGTTGATCTCCACGCGGTCGAGTTTGCGCAGCGAAGCGATCGGATCCCATTGGGGGCGTGGAACCCCACTTCACTCGTCTTATGTTGTCTCGAGTTCACACGCGGGACCTTCAGCTGGACCATGACGCACAGATAGATTGGTGTGATCGGAGCGGGTGAATTCAGGAATGAGACGGAGGCGGGCGGAGACGATGACATGCAAGCAAATCGGCAACACCTTTCCATTGAGACGGGGCGCTCAAAGCTGAACCAAGCAGCTTTGAGCTTTTACAAACGGTAACCTGTCGGCTGCGTTGTGCCCTTCCTGGGTACCAAACACTCGAAGAGTACATATTGACGGGTCAGAGTTCATGGAGTAAGGGACAATATAGTGATAAGGCCGATGGAACCTCTCAAGATGAAAGCTTCTTGTCGCATCTAGCACTGGACCACAACGAATGGATGTTTATTTTCGTCGACACTTCAGGAGAGTTCGAACGATGGCAGCCAAGAAGAAGAAGAGCAAGGATGTACGTGGAGCTTTGGCGATACAATACTCCCAATTCGCTAACATGATTCTGCATTTTCTATCGAGTAGAATCGCTATGTGTACATCACGGAGCGCACCAGGGTGAGCTAAGAGTTTGTTTTTGGCAAGGTCTTTCTTGCTTAGCTAACATCACGAGGTGCTTGTAGTATCTCAAACATGACATTCCTCCGGTTGACACGGTCGTCGAGGAGGATAAACTGCAGAAGAAGCTCGTGCTTGCAAGGGAAAGTGGAGACTGGAAGAAGGAAGCGCAGTCCTTGATGCAACTTGGTCAGCTCATGAAGTGGAGAGGCCGTGAAGAGCAGGGAGACGCATACCAAATTCAAGCTTCGTCCATCCTCCGGGCGCATACGTTCGCCGGTGAAGAGGAGCAAAGTGATTGAATATGTACAGGTCCCGCTGTGGCGGGATGAATGACTTTTTCACCATTTGTTTTACCATTTCGCAAATGTCTAACTAACCCTTTGAAAATCGACCAGTCTTCTTCCAGTAACACCCTTCGCTCTACTGAGATAATAAAACCAGTCTCATTTGACGCCCGCTGCTCGTTCTTCGGGACAAGTCAACGACAGTTCCGGCGGCCCGAGCTTGATTGAGTTAGTTCGGAAACGACGCAATTATCTTTTAATCACGTAGATCTGCATGATGATCACCATTGGAAACACCAGCCTACTCAATATCTCTGTTTCAGCTGCGTAACACTCGCTTACCAGTACCCGGGAGAAGAAAAAAACCCTCAGCAAATCTGGTACAGGCGCACAATAATGCTTCCCCGTAATGGTCTTTGTCAGTTGCTACATAAGTTTCGCAATGGCTGAGAAAGCCTATAATTTCTTGGACTTGAATGATCTCGGCTGTATACTTTCTTCACGACAACGCTGGCATATTGAGTACTTCGAAATATCCATTTACGAAGAGAAGGAGTTAACTTTGGCCTCGAAATCAAAATCGAAATATGAAAAGCTGACAGAAACGAATATGAAGGCTGAAGTGTTCATTGTTCATTAAAAAGTTTTGCTCCTGAACCACCCTCACGCCCCCGAAGTCATGGAATTAAAACCATTCATTGAATTTCCGAGTTGAACAGTTATAGGTAATTTGAAAATCAGGAGGTTTACTGGTCCGCCATGACGTTCAAGATCTTCTGGTACTTCTTCGGCTCGACTCTTGTGAAGATCCCGTACTTACTTCTTCGCGACGCTCGTTTTCCTCCTTACCTTTCTTGTTTTTTCTTCAATTTTTGATCCTGTCTTCTTGCCCCGAACTCAGCGGGATCAGCCCTACCGTGTGTTGCTTGGGCAAAACAAACCCTTTCTGACACATTATCTCGTAAATCTTGCCTCGAATCACGGATGTAGCTCCCGAATCATAGTCATCATGTGCTCTCGCGAACTCCGCCACTTTTTTAATATCGTCTTCGGTCACACTGGAAACAATTTTCTCGGCAACGTACTTGGACAGAAAATCCAAATGAATTTCCGCTCGGAAATCACTTGCGGTTGGAACCATCTCCAGAAGGCGGCTGTAATATCCATCTCCCACAGGTTTCTTGCTTTTAACATACGTAATGATTTTGAGGGCACTATTGCTGTATCCAATCGCCAAGTATCTTCACGCTCAGTTGCAGTAAATATGGATCTCGGAATTCCACCACACGTGTTGTATCTCGAAATCAAAATGTCGTCTGGTAGTTTCTTCTTATCACTGAGGAGCGAGTTGTAGTCTTGCAGCTCGTCCAAACTCCACGCTGGCACGATATACTCGTACGACCGCGTTTTTGCATAGTTTTCTAAACCCTCAAGACTAGACGAAGTAAACAGAATTGATACTCCTTGCCATCCAGTTAGTTGCGACGAGTTTCCATCAATAAGTCGAAGCACAGAGCACTGGTCGGAAAGATCACGAACTTCCACTTCGTTCAATTCAATGACCGCATCTTCTTCAGCACAAAACTTGTGAAATCGGTTCCAACAATTCAGCACCAACTTAAACGAAGAAAGCTCTGGGACTTCAGCTTGGTGGCCATGAAGAAGTCGAAAGATGCAATAGAGGTAGAAACGACTCTTTCCCGGGCCAGGATTGCCCGTCACGACCATGTTGGCTCCCGTTTTGTCATCAAAACATGTTTTCACCTTGTTCATCAACTCCTTAAAAATCACTACGGATGACTTCCTTTCCACAATCGTATTGTAGTACAACTCCGGATGTTCCCAGGGAGGAAACTTCGACATTGTGAAATACCTCAACTCACAGTTGTCGTCATTCTCTTGATCCACTTTACGCTTCTTCGTTTGAACAGAGAGAGCAGCGCCGACGAACCAGTTGTCTTCTCGAGTGCGTTTGCCAGTGACATTTGGCTCCGGAACCTTCACTAGTACGTGAACTTGGTCCTCGCATGGTTGAAACCCCTTTCCAAAATACGGGTCGTTCTTGAAGGGGTTCATTTGTTCGAATCCTCGAGGGAGTCCACGCCGATCAAGCTTCAAAGCGGCAGCTCCAGCTTTGTTGAGCCACCCGGTGCCAGTCTTCGCCAGGAAGACCTGCAGCTTACTCCCAGAACAGTTCAGCTTTTCTGCGATCGCATCCTTTACAAGAGCCACAGTGAACAGCTCTTCATTAACTGTGACTGAGATCACTCTCCCTTTCCCGACGATGGCACAGTTCACCAGAAGCTTCATGAGCTTCACCAGAGAAGAAAGCGATCCCTTTCCCAGGAGACAAAGTGAAAACGATTTTGTTGTTGTTGATTTTTTTTCCTTAGTCTGGGTGCGTATTTTTGAGTTTCTATCAACCTGAACGCTACTTTTACTCGCTCCGAAGTACCCATGATAATTGTCGCCTACGCTTCACGGAAAGTCAAACAAAATATATTCGAAGTTGTTGACTGTGATTCGAAGTGCAGCTTTGGGTGTTTTAAAGTGAGCTATTGAAGCGTTGAACAATCAAGAACGACTTGTTTGGCAAGCAGATTATGCATTGTGTCTTTGTCAAAAACTCGCATCAGGTAGTGAAACATCGTTAGATCGTTCAACTGCTCTCTCCAGCCGTTGATGGCTAGATTTATCAGGCACTAGTCCATCCCAGGGAACTTGACGCATGTGTGGAACTCGCCACACTCCCCATCAGATCTACCTGTCCTTCAGCCTCACCAGCACCCCTGTTCCGCTCCTGAACACTTTTCCAATCATACTCCTGGCCAACTTGCCACTTCGCATCGCTGCATCCGCTGGATGAAAGACGCTCCTTGTCAACGTTTGAGAAATAGATGTTGGCCCCCGTCTTGGTGCACAACCGCGTCAGCGCTGGCAACAGCTCTGATTCATAGTCCTTTTTCCAAACAGGAAAGCGCAGTGTGTACTCCTGGCCAAAAGTCTGTTCACGCCAGGCGCGAATATCTTCTAGGTGAAGATCACCAAACACGAGGGAGGAGACAAGTGGAGTCTCTTTATTCTCACGGGTCTTGCTCTTTACTCGTTTTATCTGCTCGGGAAGGTCACCAAGAGCGCTGCGTAAAGCTTCCGTATAGGCATCACCCAGACCCACCGCTACGAGACACAACGGAAGCTCCAGAGCTTCAGCCTGCGCTGCAATTGTTTGCGCCGAAATGTTCTGAATAGGAACAACGTTCGTCTCTGGGTCGATTGTCGTCAAAAGCACCACACGAGGCATTGGCTTTTGCTCAGCAGCGCACGTCTCGTACAACGCACTTAGTGCAAGGAACGAGTCTTTGCCTCCACTCCAGAACACAACAACGAGCTCATTCGAACTATCAGCAGTTGATCCTTCCGGCCACAGCAATTGACCACCAGGAGCACCTTTCGCTACCCCACGAGACCGACGTCGTGGTTGTAGGAACACATTCCCAGTGACCGTATTTTTCCGCCGAGTCGGATCCTTCACATTTGCATGTCCGTAGGGACAGTGTCTGCAGCTATTGCCACAACACACTTGACGTTCCTTCAAAATGTACTCCGTCATGACAGAATAGCCCGTCTCTGGATCGGTATACATTGCCTGCTTGTTATTACAAGCAGCGCGATGCAGCTCTTCGATCTCCAACACCTCGACTTTCGGTTTGGTGTCACTAGCCACAAGTGACGTATCGAACGCTTTGTATGGGAAATTCGAGTTTTGCATCCAGCTGTTTTCCGGTTCGTGTAGAGCATGGACAAGCCACTCGAGAGCGTCCAACAAACGTCCTGTTGGACGCGAGAACATGGACGTGCCGTCCACAACGTACACAGCTGGCACTACATGTACATCATCATCGATCAGCGTCTTCCACCACGCCCCCACTCGTCCTTCTAGCAGCTCCTTCTCCGTCTGGTCGCCGTTCAGTCCACAGAGCGCAATTACCAGCACATCCACCTGTTCTCGTGTCTCCAAACTCTCCACCACTTGACCTCCCGCTGCTTCCACAATCTCGCGCATCCAGCCTTTGGTGCCTAGAAACAGCGGCTCGAGCCACTCCACCAACGCCACACGGGGTTTATTGCCCCCGTTTGCTGCCACCAAATGATCCGCCTGGCTTTGCAACTGCTGCAACTTATCCGAATGCTCCTGCGCCACGTCTCTGCCCACATCGGAGAGTCCCAGCGCATCCCCCAGCTGCTGGAACTGTGTCACTAATGCGTCCACCAAACTCGTAGGGTTGCAGGTCACGAGGCGCGTCACGTCTTCACCTCTCAAATCGCATAGCTCGCTAGGATTCGCCACCGCTGATTGGACGCTGGCCAAGTCGATGGAACAAACTTTGCAGGAGCTTTGAGTGAGGATGACGTCGGGCTGGAGAGAGACGAGCCGGTCCTCGTCCAGATGGTACAGAGACGCGGCGCTGATCAGCGCGTCACGCACCTGGTTGTGCGTGTCGGCGGAGCTCGTGAAGGCTGTTCGAGAGGTCGTGAGCGCTGGGAGTTGCTGGACGGACGCGTCGGGCGGGAAATCGCACTCGTGGGAGCGTCCAACGAGTTGAGGGGGAAGTGAGGGGTGGGGCAGGCGGCGTGGCACCTGGACAGCAACGCGCAGAAGTTCTCGGTGGCGGACGGCAGGAGCGACACGACGCGCAAGGCGCGGGAGCTGGGGACGGAGCTCATGGCGGTTGGTGGTTGTGATCTGTTGGTGGGGGCGTAAACTGTCGAATAGAATACAACTTCAACGTGTGTTCTGGTGGTGCATCGGTTATTTGTGGATCTCCTGGTCGTGTGTCGTCAAACGTCTTGACGAAAAAACTGATCCGATAGAGCACATTGGAGAGAAACCATCAATCAAAAATCGCATGTCACTTTGCCTCATTTTTCGCCAGCCATCTTGATGAGGGAAATGACCATTTTTCTCGATTGATCGATCTATTCAAGCTCATTACAGAATCTGCCATTCCCCAAAACGAAAGGCCTGAGAACAATGAAAGTGTGGTTCCAGTTAGAGAACGGAGACATGGGCGAGGCGTTTGAAGACACTACGGGGAATAGGGTGGTCTTATCTGCAGGTGAAAAGGATGTTGGAGACCTCCGAGCTGCCATTTTCGCGCAAGTGTCCCCGCGCTTCCGTCAAAAACAATTGCATCCAAGCTCACCGTTTGTGCGAAAGGAAACTCATTGGACCCGCGGACGCCATTGACGGACGTGAACTTGCAAGAAAAGCTCGTTGTGAAGGTGCCGATCAACGTGACAAAAAGGAAAACACAGAAGAGCTTATTCCTGAAGGCCGAGGGCAGAAAAGGCAAAAGACGGAACAGATAATTCCCGGTCAACTGGACGAGTTCCGCAAAATTCTTGCAATTGGTCAGAAAGTCGATGGTGTGGCTGATCTGGCCACGAGAAGTATTGTGACTACCCCGAATGGGGTTTTAGGTACTTTCTTCGACAACAAGCTGTACATTCGACAGGAATATTGGGACCTCCACCGTATCATCCAGGACAAATTGGTGTATGATGACTCGCTATTCCGAGTTCTTGTGGTTGGCAGTCCTGGGATTGGCAAGTCGGCATTTGGAGTCTTTTTACTGCTTCTGTTCATGGTACAGAAGAAGGCTGTTGCCTATCGCCCTGTTGGAAAAATAATCTCTTACTTGAGTTGGAGTGCGAAGGGCTACGAGATTTTCTGCGACCCCACTTGAAGGAGAAAAATACGAGGGATTGTTCGATGGCAATGCAAGCGATGTGGAATTGCTCGATGCTGCTGTATTTCGTCACGTGTTTCTATTTGCAAGCTCATGTGATGAGACAACGAGTACGTCAAGAAGAATTGTTTCAAGGTTACTATGAATCCATGGACGAAAAGCGAGTGCCAGAAATTTTCAGATTTAATTCACTTGGAGGATCCGGCCGAGTGGTATCCTAGATACAATCTCGCTGGCGGTAAGCCACGAATTGTGTTTTCCTCATCCCCAACGTTTAATCAGTTAATAACACAAGTGAAAAAAGGCTGAGATTCCCAGTGATATCACCGATGTGGAAGACCAGGTTCGGTTTTTCAAACAAAACTTCCTGGTTAAAAGGATTAGGCACATGTTGTTCTTGATTTTCCGCGATGAGAATGACCCCACTGTTTCCCATTTGGAGTTTTCGTCTTTGGCAGTGCAAGTTATGGTCTCCAAGCGTTTACAAATTCTCTCAGTCGACGAGGTTGGCGTGTTGTTGGAGACTTTAGCACCGATTTTGTAGTCGTGGCGACGAAGAGAAAACGAAAAATTCTGCTTGAAGACCTGCCACAAGCCAGTCGACAAAAACAACGTCGGAAGCGTTACGCAACTTGGTCCATTCAATGCAAGGACGAAGGGGATGGAAGGGACAACCGAACGGGATGAATTGACGCTGAATACCCCCGCCCCCCTCTTGAAAAGTTTGGCTCGGACGTAGCCACCTTAACCGCAAGAAATAATAAAAATAAGTCATCCCGAACTCTACAGTCCAACAAGTGATGGTTTTCTTGTACATCTACTGTAGTAACCAAGTGCTCATCGTAATTTTTGCCCAGTCAACTCAGCCCATCAAGTACAAACACCTCGAAAACGTCTACCAGAAATTAAATCGGCGTGGAGAGTTTGGGAGCTGTACACATTTCTTTTCTTATCGTGCCGAACGGTTAATGATTTTACTTTTCAACCTACAAAATTGCGGACGGAACGAACCGAAGTATACCGGAGGCGCTGAAAACTTCATTCGAATTGTGGCTCAACTCGACATGGCCACGTTCGGAAGTTTCAGGTCTGAGGTCGGTGAACGAATTGCAAAATATGAATTACATGTCGGCGACACTTTGCAGTGAGTTCGTGTTTGTGTCCACCCCCAAGTAATAAGCCAACGCAGCACTAATTGCTACACGTACAATAAAACGGTTGCAGTGTGTCGGCTTGACGCGATTCCAGCACTCGAGACGAAGTCCACGAATTAAAGCACCTTTATCTTTTGGAGGAATTTTAGCATTCATAATAACAACGACGCTCGTCAAAATTGAACGGTAAACAGTTAACCGAACGAATGCGAAGGCTGACGTATTCATCGTGTGTTAGTCTCGCTCCTGAACCACCCGCGCCTTCCAAAAAGTCGTCCGAATAAACCAATTGAACGGGATTTACGACTTCAAAACTTGCAGTGTCAGCTACTTTCAGAATTTAAACCTGAGCTCAACGCTTTTGCTGACAGCTTCGGCCAAACCATCGAGAATTCTTTGCTCATCACTTCCGCTGCCATAGTTATCGATCTGTTGCTCCAGCGCCTGGTCCAGCGAAACTTTCGGATGGATATCGAGGATGAATCGAGTAAGAAGTCGAGTAAGAAGTCGAGCATCACTTTGTTTCAAACCGGGACTCACTTCAATCACTTCCACAAGATCAATCCAAAGCATTTTTTCTCAACGACGATCACATTCGACACGCGAGCATCTCCATGAATGATGCCATTTTCGTGGAGCTGCCCTAACAGGTCAAAGAGTTTTCGTACTTCCTGTCGTGATTTTGGTCGAGGCAGAGGTTTCCCAACCGGAGACAGTAACAGTGCCGCGCTATCAGAAGTATCGATGACGTTTGACGCAGGTCTAATCGTCAAGCCTGTGTGCTGAGCATTCTTCAAGCTCATCTTCTCGAGAAGAAGATGCAAACGGGAGCATTCTCCACGATTTTCAGCGCGAAAACCTCACCACCTCGCCGAGTCACCTTAAAAACGCGTCCATACGCGCCGTGGCCGAGAAATGCATCACCCTCCACCACATCAACGCCCAATATATCGCAGGCTTCGGTTAGGCGAGCCACCAATGGAGAAACATTGTCCATAATAAAGTTTTGAAACAACGACTTTGAGCCCTTGCTGACCCATTTCGCTTTTCGAACTTTCACAACAACAGATTTGTGACTTTTAGTTAACCAGAAGCAGCAGTGGTCAAACAGAATAGCGCTTGCGGGCCCTTCTGGATTGAGATTTTCCAGGTATCGTACCATTTGGCCAAACGCAGCATCAGTTATCGTGAGTTTGCTTTCCAGCAAAATGAGGCAGTCGTACAATTCTTAGTTTTTAGTTTTGAAGTGAGGTACATTAATGGTTTTTAGGTAACCGTCTTACCCCGTATGAGACGCCTAGGCGTTAACTTCAAAGGAGTGCAAAAACGCATCAGTTCAGCTGACCCTCGAATTGACAGCATAGCGAAATAGAACGCCTACCTTACCATGTGGTGTTGCTGCCATCTGCATTGCCATGACAATATCGAGGTCAAAAACGTTGAACGAAGACTGCAAGGTGATAGCTACCTACGTACCGGGTCCCAGAAGCTTCAGGAACGATTCATCTTGCTCGACTTGGCCCGCTCCTCGTTCTAAAAGCTGAAGGGGCTTTAGTATAAACGAATTCGGATCTTGGTCCTCCCGTTCTTCGGACTTTGAGTTGTACACTTTAATACAACATGCGGGCATACCGAGATCCGACGTTATCACAGGCGCAGAAGGAGGATCTGGTCAGCGACAAACTTCACGATGCTCGGATCCAACGAGCTCTGTCGAAGCGAATGTTCCTGGTTTTCTGTGAGGAAAACCCCGATGCTATGATTTAATTTGAACTGCATCAAGTTTCCGAGTCCTAGTTGATTTAAGACCACAGCTCGAAGTCTACGGTTTGTTGAATCACAGTTTTACCAGCAGCCAAGATACCTCAAGGCTTAAACAAGCGCGAGGTCTTCACACTTGATTTTCTGATTGCTTCTCGATCACTCGCACCCACAGTGCGCGTATCATACACAGCATTTTCGGATGCGTGGTTGTGGCTGCATCAACGAATCAAGCAAAACCCACACATCCCTCTTTCGTTTGCTTCATCACGTTCCACCCAGGACAGTATTACCATGGTAGATTCTCGAATGCTAAGTGAAAGTCCATGCGGTTTTGGGCTACCTGGATGTACATTTGCACGAAAAAGAGAAAGGATACAACGTTGGGTCGACGTGAAATTCAAAGACTGGAAAAGGACGAGTTGATCTGCATCAGTGGAGAACGAAGAAGCGTTTTGGTCAGAGTAAACTCAGACTGAGGTCGATGCCATCCGAATGAGGCTGCATTCGACGAATTTATATAGAAACTTAAAAACCAAATGGAAGGCCGAAATTAATCATCATCGACGAATTTATTACTCCCATTTTGAGCGACATATTACGCAGCTGTGGTGTGGTTTTCGCCAACAGCCTTGTGAACCGAAGTTCAGAGCTCAACCGAACGGGTTTGTGACCCACCGTGGTATGTATTGCGCCAAACTACCGGTAGTTTTACCAGACGATGAGGTTCAACACCCGAGTGGATACAAAATTCGATTTAGAGTAGCGGACGAAGAATTGTACTTCGTACGACATTTGGCAGCAGCACGGTTGGGCATTACTTCGAAGTAGATAGCACTACATGTATTAATACCGTCTTACCCCGTTTGAGACGCCTAGGCGTTAAAATAAAATAGAACGTACACTGGGCGTAGTATTTGAATACAAACACTATTAATAGGCGAGGCTGCCGAACGTGGGAAAGTGGTCGAGAAGGCATTGCGCTTTGTCTTCACTCACGCCAGGAATCACTTGCAGCATTCGCAGCCACGCGTTGGCACACGCGCTCGTGGTAGCTCCGGTGCGTGTGACTCGGAACGAGTTATTCCGCGGCACGGACTCCAGGAACTCCTCGAGGGCAGATGAACGCGAGTATGATATGACCATCTCGCGCGTAAGCAGCGCGAAATAGTCGGCCGTCGCGTCGAGGTCACACGTGAATTTCGTATGTGCCTCCATGTCCATGAACAACTGAAACGCCACCTCGTGCAAGTCGGCGAAGGAGATCAAAGGAGAACTGGTGGCATTTGGTCCCCGCTTCTTCTGTTTTTGCTGCTTCTTCAGCTCAACGAGTGCACGATCCATACCTTCAATAACGACAAAGAATTTGCTGGGCTCCTGCTCTCCCTCCGAACCCCGTGCCTTGCCATTCTGCTGTTGATTCTTCGGCACTAACGTCCGAAGATATCGCACGGCAGCGACCAATGCGCTGTAGCTCTTTTGCTGCATCATCTCGAGAAACGCGTCTGCCTCGAAGTAAATCGCACACGAAAAGTGCGAGTCTCCGTTCTCCTTTCGTTCCCACCGAATCACCCCGGCATGATACAATGCAGTGCAGTTGATACTGTAAATGGCACGGGTTTGCCATTGTACACATGGCTCTTCAACGCATTGCGAATACTGTCTCCTGTCACCGACGTATCCAACGAATTCTCCATCTGCACCACCACAGTCACCTCAGCACAATTACTCTTCTTCTTCCCACCATTGGCAGTTCTCGACTTCGAAGGTGAAGCTCCCGTTCTCTTTCGAGCAGGAGACGAGATCGTCTTGGATTTTGCTGGAGACCTTGTTACTGGCAATTGCTCTTCTTCAATTGTTTCTCCATTCTCTTCTCTGCCCCGACCTGAATCTCCACCAGTTCTTGTCGTTTCGGAGTGCAAATCTCTCAGTCGTCCAGACAACCGACGAGCTTGCTTTGGTCCTGCTCGATGTTTCTCCATTCCGTTATTCTTCTCTTCAGGGAACACTCGACGTCTTGTATTGGTACTGAAATCTGGAGACAAAACTTCCGGTGACTCATTTCCAGAGATTGCAACTGGCACTTGGTACATAAAAGGTGGCGGAGAAGCGGAAGGAGAATAAGAAAATGATTTCTCGTCTTCTTCTTCTTGTGCAGAAATAGAATAAGAAAAGGACATTTCGTCTTCTTGTTCTTGTGGCGGGTCCACTGCAATGTAGCCACTGTGAGAGGGAGATGGACACGGTGACGTAGTCAGGTCGACAACTGCGTGACCATCACTCTTGTGCTTTTTCTTGTTTGGAGGAGAATTGCGCGGTGGCGTGATGAGTTCGATCACTTGGACGCTGCTATTGTCATTTTTCTTCTTCTTCTTCTTCTTCTTGGAGTCGCTGGTCGGGATACCCAACTCCACGAGCATCGCGTCCAGCGCGTGGTCGTCCTCGTCGTCTTCGATGGAGTCGCGTGTGCGCTTGCGGCGGCGGAGCGCAGGCGACGGGGTGTCCATTTCTGGTGGAAATTGAAAATTTGAAATTTGAACGTTGAAGTTTGAGGAAAAAGCTGTGGTTACTCTTTACAAGGAACATTTCGTAAAAATTGGGTATTACTGGTATTTGTAACCGGTAGTCTATATCACGAGGATTTGTTACAATAATTTTCGGACAACCACTAATTTCTAGCATACGCAAAGTCAGCCATGTCGACTGAGCTCACATTTGCCAGCGCGCTCTCGACGTTATCTCTCGGCGACCAATCCAGCGCCCCTGAAGTCGTGTACGAAGGCACAACATCCGCCGCGCCACCCCTGCGCCAGTCTATCGATACGCGATCGCAGTGAAACACGACACAATTCAGTTCTGGTTTGAGGATTGTGATAGCAAGAGGCAATGGTAAACAATTGATCGTTGAAGTACTGCAGAAGCACTAAGAAACATACTAAATTCTGTTTCATTGTCAATTTATTGTGAACACAGGTACTCCAGAGAATTGATCATGGAAAATTACGTAAATCCCACGAACGCGATCCCATCCGCCCGATCGGCCGACTATGCCGAGGTAAAATACTAAAATCTACATGTAGCAAGAAGTGTCACTGGACTAACTTTTTATGATTTACTTGTCTTGATAGTGTTTTCACTGGTGATGAATCTCGCTACACGAGGAGGGAGAGTGATATCCCCATCGGATTTTATCCTTGTCCGAATGGATTGTTTCGGTTGGAACTAGCTGTGAAGGTGCAGGTGATGCATCAAACGCGTATGGCGATGTTCTCGTTCGATTTGGAGCCTATTCCAGTGGCGCATATCGACGTTCTAGAAGCAAAAGTCCGCGACCTGCAACAGGAAGTGAAGAAACTCCAGCAACAGCTGAAAAAGTGTGACGCAGAGGACGGATTGGAGATTCTCCAAACTCAAGGAACTGGGAAAGTAGGAGATGCGCTCCTATGGGCGAACGGCGCAGGTGGAGATTGTGCAATGTCCAACGTTATCCCGATTGGCAGTCCCGGTGTTTATCAAGCGGTTGTGGTTGTTAACTGCGCGTTGGATGGTTCACAGATCCGACTGATGAAAGGCACCGAGTGCATTCAGGTGGTGTATTGTGGCTCTACAGACAAATTTCCTGGTTCCACGACACTGACATGTATCGCTCGATTGGCGAAAGGAGACAAGCTCTCGGTGGTGTGCACGGCCAATCTCGTGTCAACCAATCGCTTGACAGTCGTTCGTCTTGGAAAATAACGCGGTTGCACATATATACTCCAAACAAATGTTACGATGTCGCGGCTAAATCAGCGTCAATTCTACAAGTGCCATCCCGTTTGAGTGTCAGTGGATCTGCAAAGGTTTAATTTTGTTTGTGATATTCATTCCCGAATGCAGAGTTCACAACTTGCGACGTTGTCGATACTCTGGGCAGTACATGGACTGATTGGACAGCCAGTTGAGCAGTAAATGGCTCACACTTTTACAAGATGGAAGTCCACAAATAAGTATCGCTGGTGTTTTCTTATCCCAGACAATTGAGTGGGGTGGTAGTTTTTATAGCGCAACGGCGCAGCGAATAATTGGCCTGAACAATAAAAGTCAACACACATAGCAATCGTGACTTCCAACTTGAGCATCTGGAGCTCGACGTCGCTCATGATGCCTTTCAGTCAAGTTCAGCCCGTATCCAAGTCCGATTTGCAAGCTTGTGCGAAGCTAGAGGGCACAACAACCTTCAAGCAGCTGCCTTCACAAGCGTATCACTACTTACTCTCTCGGAAAAGCGGCAAACTTCGTATCTCCCTTGAGGACTGCAACAGCAAAAAAAATGGTGGGCATTCCTTGAATTAATGTGTTCTTTATAATTCTAACAAAGTGTTTTTAAGGTGTACGGACGAGCTTGAACTCGACAACTACGTCAATTCCTCGAATTCCATCCCCGACGCTTGTGCTTCAGACTACGTCGAGGTACTTTACTTTGTAGCTACGTAACATTACATCCTGCTGGAGCAGATTGAGCTAACAGTTCAATTTGAGTGATGTTCACAGTGTTTCCATGAGTTATTGGCCAAACCTTTGGACACGACAAGTAAAACCCTCGGGCACTTCAGAACGCCAAAGGTGATCGTTTGCAACTGGAAATCTATGTGAATGTTCAAGTCCTGATGAAATATCGGGTAGCGACATTCACATTCAAGTTGGAGCCAATTTCTGTCGAGCGAATCGATATCTTGGAGTCAAAGGTACAGGACCTCCAGAGGGAAGTGAAGTTGCTTCAAGCTGAGGCCGTTGGTAAACATGCAGTGGCTCACGATATGCAGAAGACGATTTCAGACCTACGATCAGAGATGGCGTCACTGCGAGAAACAAGAAATTGCTCAAGTACTCCGAATATTTTCCTAGCGCGGGCAACGAGCCAGCAAGGTTTGGAGGGGATAATTCTCTGGCGCTGTGAAGGTCTCAAAGTTGAGGACGGCGTCATCCGAGATATGAAACCTGGCGTATATCAAGTGAATATTTCCGTGAACTTCGAGAATTGCCCGACAACGACGCAGGTGCAGTTAATGAAAGGCACGCAAGTGATCTGCTCGACAAGTGGCGTCCAGCAACTCGCACTGGCAAGCATTATTCATGTGAGCAAAGGTGACCAACTCTCTGTCCACGCCAATGGGAATGTGTCGTTCGGGTATATGACACTTTCGCTTCTGGCGTTGCTATCCGTCTAGGATGGTCGGTCTTCAGGGCAGTAAATACACTTGCTGCAAGGGTTACAAGTTATACATCTAGCATTATTTGAGCGGTTTCCCTTAGCTAAACACGCCTCCCATCCAATATAACACGTTCACTTCTTTGAACCGCATGAAAACCCAATTACTGGTAGTATTTTTTTTCTTGAGCGGCACCGCTACCGCTCTGTAATCACTGTTTGTACAAGTTTTCTATTGTGACCTCTGGGGTCTACGGTCTTATCGTTTTCCCCATCGTATCCATGCGTACTCTCCTCTCCATCTTTTAGCTCCGAACTTCGACGACGGACCATCATGACAAAGACAAATTAGCATTGTTGATTCACAACAAACTTGGTCATTGTTAAATTCGCTTTCAAACTTCAGTCAGTGCAACCCAAAGAACTACGGAATGTCCAAAGAGAACAAGTCAAGCACCTCAATTCCTGTTCAGCCAGTGAGCAGGTCAGATGATACTTCGCTCTCACCGTTCGCCAGACAGGAGGTTGTGGAGTTTGAGGGATCGACTGTTCCCAATTTCAATTGTTATGCTAATTGCACATCCGACCTGGTGCTTGACGACTATCCAACATCTTTCCAGGCGCTGGAGCATCCGACTACGTGGGTAAGTATTTTTTCCGCGTGAAAGAAGGAGATGAATTCTCGCTTATAAGCTCAGCACCTCTGGTGAGTGAGTGGCAGTTACCTGCAAATCGTGCGTCTATAGTGTAATCATCCCTTGATGCTTTTTCACCCGAACGACAGAGCTCGCAAGGAAATACATCGTACACTTTCTCGTTTGGCTCATTTTCCGTGCCATTTACTCTAGCATAACATACCCGTTTTTTTACCGGGTAAACTTACAAGAAGAAAAAACGATTTTCCTTCTAAAGAGGTGTCACTGTACTACCTTTAAATTTCACATTTCAAATTTCAAATTTTCAATTTCCACCAGAAATGGACACCCCGTCGCCTGCGCTCCGCCGCCGCAAGCGCACACGCGACTCCATCGAAGACGACGAGGACGACCACGCGCTGGACGCGATGCTCGTGGAGTTGGGTATCCCGACCAGCGACTCCAAGAAGAAGAAGAAGAAGAAGAAAATGACAATAGCAGCGTCCAAGTGATCGAACTCATCACGCCACCGCGCAATTCTCCTCCAAACAAGAAAAAGCACAAGAGTGATGGTCACGCAGTTGTCGACCTGACTACGTCACCGTGTCCATCTCCCTCTCACAGTGGCTACATTGCAGTGGACCCGCCACAAGAACAAGAAGACGAAATGTCCTTTTCTTATTCTATTTCTGCACAAGAAGAAGAAGACGAGAAATCATTTTCTTATTCTCCTTCCGCTTCTCCGCCACCTTTTATGTACCAAGTGCCAGTTGCAATCTCTGGAAATGAGTCACCGGAAGTTTTGTCTCCAGATTTCAGTACCAATACAAGACGTCGAGTGTTCCCTGAAGAGAAGAATAACGGAATGGAGAAACATCGAGCAGGACCAAAGCAAGCTCGTCGGTTGTCTGGACGACTGAGAGATTTGCACTCCGAAACGACAAGAACTGGTGGAGATTCAGGTCGGGGCAGAGAAGAGAATGGAGAAACAATTGAAGAAGAGCAATTGCCAGTAACAAGGTCTCCAGCAAAATCCAAGACGATCTCGTCTCCTGCTCGAAAGAGAACGGGAGCTTCACCTTCGAAGTCGAGAACTGCCAATGGTGGGAAGAAGAAGAGTAATTGTGCTGAGGTGACTGTGGTGGTGCAGATGGAGAATTCGTTGGATACGTCGGTGACAGGAGACAGTATTCGCAATGCGTTGAAGAGCCATGTGTACAATGGCAAACCCGTGCCATTTACAGTATCAACTGCACTGCATTGTATCATGCCGGGGGTGATTCGGTGGGAACGAAAGGAGAACGGAGACTCGCACTTTTCGTGTGCGATTTACTTCGAGGCAGACGCGTTTCTCGAGATGATGCAGCAAAAGAGCTACAGCGCATTGGTCGCTGCCGTGCGATATCTTCGGACGTTAGTGCCGAAGAATCAACAGCAGAATGGCAAGGCACGGGGTTCGGAGGGAGAGCAGGAGCCCAGCAAATTCTTTGTCGTTATTGAAGGTATGGATCGTGCACTCGTTGAGCTGAAGAAGCAGCAAAAACAGAAGAAGCGGGGACCAAATGCCACCAGTTCTCCTTTGATCTCCTTCGCCGACTTGCACGAGGTGGCGTTTCAGTTGTTCATGGACATGGAGGCACATACGAAATTCACGTGTGACCTCGACGCGACGGCCGACTATTTCGCGCTGCTTACGCGCGAGATGGTCATATCATACTCGCGTTCATCTGCCCTCGAGGAGTTCCTGGAGTCCGTGCCGCGGAATAACTCGTTCCGAGTCACACGCACCGGAGCTACCACGAGCGCGTGTGCCAACGCGTGGCTGCGAATGCTGCAAGTGATTCCTGGCGTGAGTGAAGACAAAGCGCAATGCCTTCTCGACCACTTTCCCACGTTCGGCAGCCTCATGCGGGCGTACCGAGATCCGACGTTATCACAGGCGCAGAAGGAGGATCTGGTCAGCGACAAACTTCACGATGCTCGGATCCAACGAGCTCTGTCGAAGCGAATGTTCCTGGTTTTCTGTGAGGAAAACCCCGATGCTATGATTTAGAGTCAACAGGACGAGCTGAATTATAACTGCATCGAGTCGTTCGTGACATACTACAGTAGTATTCAAATGCTTTGCTTTGACCCAAGCAGAGCGAAATTGAAGCCAGTTCTACACCTTGTAAGTCGAGATGATTGTCGGTACTTGCTGTAAGGCGCGTTCACTATAATTTAGGGACATGTGTTGACCATCATTTTGAAATGTTCCTAACTACAATTATAGGAAGCGTACAGTAGAGTCAGGAAACTTCACTCCCACCGCAAGAACACTCGAGAGGGGCTTTTGGTCGCAGAATGCCTCGTGGAGGAAAAATGGTGACGTTGAACTGCGTTGTTATCGGAGAAGGAAGTTTGACCACTTTCAACAGTGCTGATGAGGAGCGGGTCACGGTGGCTCATTTGAAAAACGGAATCAAGGTAAAGATGGCAAACAAGATCAAGGTTGATGCCGACGAGGTGCAGTTTTTCCTGGCGATAAAGGACGGTATCTGGCTTCCAGACAACGACCCTATTGTGCAGGAGCTGAAAAGTGGGAAAGCGCGTCCCGACTCTCAGAAAATGATCCCTAAAGCCCAGAACACGTGGTCAGTTAAGGCTGTGCTGGCACACAACACAATGACTGGAGAGCTCGCCCCAAAGGCAAATCAAATCCACATACTGGTGGTCATTCCAGGATTCCCAGCGAGTGGGGCAACGAATGTGACAACGCAGTTGGCAGCAAAAAAAACACAGATGCTCATGCGATTACTAGCCGAAAAGAAGCGGAGAATTGAAGACGTGGGTCCCTGGTGGCTGATACAATTGCGTAAATTTTCTGCGTTGGGTCAGAGTCTGAATCGAGCCACTGACCTGAAAGTGGGTAATTTATTATCGATTCCGAAGACATTCTTTGGTACGGCATTCGACAACGGCATGTACATTCGACAGGAATATTGGGATCTTCATGAAATTATTACCCAACGAGTGGCGTCCGATGAAAAGATACGTAAAGTCATCGTGGTCGGCAGTCCTGGGATTGGGAAGTCGGTCTTTGGAGTCTTTTTGCTGCTTCTGTTCATGACGCAGCGAAAGGATGTTAGCTACTGCTTTCGTGGAGAGTTCGTCTATTTTTTCAGCTGGAATTACATGGAGAACGACTACGATATTTCGGACACGCCACTTGCTGGTAGGAGATACGAGGGTCTTTTCGATGGGAACGAAGTCGGAGCATTGTGCTATGCTGCTTTTCACCATTTGTACGTGTTCGCTAGCCCACCCACCAAGAATTACCACCATTTTCAGAAGGACAATTGCTTCAAAGTGTTCATGAATCCATGGACGAAAGACGAATGCCAACGATTCGGAGATGCTCTTCACTTGGAAGACCAAAGCGAGTGGCTTCCGAGATTCAATCTCCTTGGAGGCACACCGAGATTCGTGTTTTCCACCTGCCAAATTTTTGACGATTTGATGCACAAAGTGAATTGTTTTATCCCACGCACTATCGAAGAATTTAAGCACCAGGTTCGACTTTTTCGGTTGGATATTTTTGATCATCGGACGAAGCACATTTTGTTCCACATGTGGCGCGATGAGGTCTCGCCCAGTTGTTTCTATTTGACGTATTCTTCTTCAGAAGTGGAGGCTCTCGTCAACTCGCGTTTAAATCTTCACCGACACAGTGAAATTAACCCGTTGTTGCGGACATCAGCGCTGGATCTGTAGCCGTGATGAGAGAGGGGGAGAATTATCTGCTGCAACACCTTGTCACCAGCATGTTTGGGAAGCCTTTTTAAGCAAAAACTGACTCATTCAACGAAACACCAAGAGCGTCATCCGAAAAAAACAAGCGTGCGGAATGGCCCCACAAGCCAAAGTACCAGAAGTTGGTACAGCCAGAAAAATGGTTGCGTTATAAATTGCATTGATCCCGATACTTCTCTGTTTCTAGCATTTTTGTTTTACTGATTCATCATGAATTCACCACTCAAGGACTTGTGTAGCCCCCTGGGCTCTCTCGAACTCGAAGGGACCACGCAGTGTTCGTCACCCCGGCACCTATCTACAGATACACACTGTCAGTCCAGGATGAGAAACTCCGTATCTGGCTGGAGGACTGCGAAAGCGGTAAGCAAACTGCAAACTCATCAAGTACATCTGGGTAGATCTCTGACCAATTGTTTCAAGGTGCACTGCAAGATTGGGTCTCGTGACTACGTCGATCTAAACTAACGCCATTCCCGATGCTAGCACTATGGACGTTTCGTTTTTCTTCTTGCATTGCTAACGATTTGTGCGTCTGTTGCGTAGTTTTTCACGGTGTGATCAGCATGGGTGACTCTCCGCTCACGTTCAAGCCTCTTAGCGTGAGCACTTTTAGCTGCAAGTTCCGATGAAATTCAACGTGATGAATCAATCACGCGTGGTGGCCTACTCTTTCAACGTGGAGGCAATTTCACTGGAACGAGTCGACGTGATGGAGTCCAAGGTGCGCGACTTAAAGAACGAAGTGCGCGTTCTTCGATCAAACGCAAACCAAGTCGCAGCTGTTCATAACTCCGAAGTTCAGAAGCTGCAAAAAGCTGTTCACTCACTCAGCTCAGAATTGAAGAAGCTGAATGGAATTGTAGCAGTGCTGACTCCAGTAGTGCGGAAACTGGATGAGGTGGTTGGTGCGCAAGCTCCAAATTTAATCAGCTACATGGGGCCTTGCCAAGCAGTGAAAACGATTGATGGAGCTGTCGTTACGCACAACGCAGCCCCGGGAAGAATCGGTAACGACGTCCAAATCCTAAACGGGGCAGTGGAAAACCTTCGTGGCGAGTTCAGCGGATAATGGGGCCTTTTCTCAATTGAGAAACGAGGTGAACGCTCTGCGCGTCTCTCATGACCGTGTGGATAGTTTTTGCTTTCGAGCGAGGGCTGTAAAGTGGGCAACGATAGCGAGTGGGAAAATACTCCCAGCGGAGTTGTTCAGATTGAAACTTCCGGCATGTATTATACCACGTGTCTGTAGTTGTGAAGTACGAGAGCAGCTTTTCCCGAGGTTTCATCGACCTGGTCGACGGCGTGAAGTGCCTACAATCAGTCAGTTGTGGGTACAGATACCCACTCTGGCGGCGACGACGACACTGCTTCGTTGGTGTGTATCACCAGGGCATGGTAAATACAATGTCCAGTAGTATTTGGTCTAAATGCTCGCAGTAATAATCGTTTTAATATCTACCAACCAATAATAAATTATTCCGTACTAAAAATACAGTTACTATTGATAATATTTTTGCGCGTATCTTGATGTTTGTATGTAGTGAGGATTCGGACATTTTTTTCTTGGCTTTTTTGCCATCAATAGTCATTGCAATTACAGACGATCCAATAATAAGTTATTCCGTAAATATAATACCAATGCTATTGATATTATATTATTTCGTCCATGCCCTGTGTATCACCTATCGCAATCAAGACGACCAGATCGCGATGTATTGTCCCCTTCAGCTTGGTTGCACCAGCTTTTATGGCGTTCATTCGTGTGGACAAGTAGCTCTAGACACGTTCAGAAGCACAGATGAATGGAAGATGACTTCCAGGCGAGTCAGTACAAGACAGCGTAATTTTTCAAAACCATGTATTTCATGAAGAACTCGCCCGTCAAGTTGAAAACTGCGTCGGCGAACCCTCCATACTCACACTGACTGCTGCATGACATGCAACTCGTTACTTGGTCTACAACGACCCGGAGGTGGCGTTGCCGTGCGTGTAGGACGCACTCGTAACTTTGCCGCCTTCTGCGATGAGGTACTCGGGACGTTGCGGCTTGCCGTCGAAGAATCGTTGCAGGATCTCTTTGGTGCCTGCAGCATAGCGAGCTTGAGCGTCCAATGTGGTGCCCGAGTAGTGCGGGGTCATGGCATGACGCGGCATGGAGCGCCACGGGTGATCGGCCGGCGCAGGTTGCGGGAACCACACGTCGCCCGCGTATCCCTGAATGTGCCCGCTCTCGACGGCTTTGACCAGTGCGTCCTTGTCTACGATCTTTCCTCGAGCCGTGTTGACGAGGTACGAGCCCTTCTTCATCTTGCTCAGCATTTTGGCGTCGAAGAGGTGCTCGGTCTCCGGATGCAACGGGCAGTTGATAGACACGACGTCGCACTCCTTGACCATTTCCTCCACGCTCGAGTGCCACTTGACGTTCAGCTCCTTCTCCAGCTCTTGCGGTAGTCGAACCTGTACATGTATGTAGCCATGAGAGCAAAGACAGGTCAGTATGTCATGAAATGATATATGAGACGAGACACGACGAGAGTAAGCACTGTACAGTACCTTGTCCGTGTAGTGCAACTGGACGTCGAACGGTTGGAGACGCTTTAGCACTCGCTGGCCGATGCGACCAGCGGCCACGACGCCCACATGTTTGTTCTCGAGGTCGTACGCGTTGTTGGCGATGGCTGCGATGTCCCACTGACCATCCAGCACCTGCTTGTAGGCCGGCATGTAGTTGCGCACGAGCGAAAGGATCATCATGACGACGTGCTCGGCCACACTCACCACGTTGGAACCCGTGACTTCGGCCACTGTGATGTTGCGGTCGCAAGCTGCTGCCAGGTCCACGTGGTCGGAGCCGATGCCCGCCGTGATGGCCAGTTTCAGCTTGGGCGCCTTGGCGATGCGCTCGCGCGTGATGTAGGCTGGCCAGAAGGGCTGCGAGATGACCACGTCGGCGTCGGGCAGGTGGCGCGCGAACTCGGACTTTTCTCCGTCCTTGTCGGACGTCACGACCAACTCGTGGCCGCGATCTTCGAGGAACTGACGCAGACCCAGCTCGTTCTCGACGCAGCCCAAGATGTCGGGGTTCTTCTTGCCGGCCTCGCCGCCCTCGTACAAAGCGCACACGACCTTCATGTGCTTGGGGGCGCTGGCGGTGAAGCTGCGCGTGGTGATGGCAGCCCCGAGGCGAGAGGTGAGCTTGGTGGAGGCGAACATGGTGGGAGATGGGGTGACGTCTGGACTTGCGGACTTGGACGCAAATTGTAGAATGACAGAACGTGTTGACTGGCGGAGCTCGTGGTTGGAGGGCCAAGTTGAAGTGACATGTTGGGACGGCACGCGTTGACGAACTTGCGCATAATCGTCTACCGAGCATTATGCGCAGGTGTGCCTTCAATGAACTGCAATGAACAGTGCACTGAATTTGCATTGACGAAAGTACTACGATCGCTGTATACAGGATACAGTATAGCCGATGTGGGCATTAGCGCCGTACGAAAGGCAATGTAAGTCCAACCATCCTCGCTTGCATGCCGCCAACCGTTCGTGGTCCCTCTTCCCAGCGGAATGCCAGTGCATAAAGGTCTCCATCAGCCAGATCCACTGAAGCTGCTTGTGATTGGTGGATAGTCGTTGAAGCTCTCGAGCCTATTCCTCGCACAGCATAATCGGATTACTTCCTTACCGCCTTTACCGCCACCTCTACCGACTCTACGTGCAGCGCATCTTTGACGCTGACTGTAGCAAGCGATCTATCTTGCCCTTTTGCGCTGCCCAGAACTGCCGGACGGATTGCACTGCAGTGTAGAATTGCGCAGAATGAGCACCACACGAGAAAACAGCATAGTACCCGCGGTTGACTCGATGTCGGCCGAGTCAGGATCAGCGTCGCCGTCGTCAGATTCGGCCACCCATGTGGCCACGCGCTGGTTGGCAGCTATGGACGACTCGGACGCGTCGGAGGGCGAATTTCACGCGGCGGTGATCCCGTCCGTCAAGAGAGAGCAACATTTAGTCCGCAAAGCGCAAGTACGAGACACTGGAGCTCCGTGGCAAGTCCGTCACAAGCGCAACTACCAGGAGGGCGAGAGCGGTACGAAAATTGCAGCACTGCAGACACCGAAGAAGCGCAAATACCGCAAGTCAACGATTGACAGCCGGAAGGTAAGGACAACCGCACAATTGAAGTGGTTTACTGCAAATGTCGAAGCTGACGACTTGCTACTTGTGCAGGAAGAGATCGCGAACCTTTTGAAGGAGCTGGCGGGACTGCATCGCCAAATGGAACAGCTGAATGCCCGTGCTATTGCTCCTTGCACGTCTGATGAGACGTCTAGCGAGGCGGAAGTCAAGAACCGAGTGCTTCGTCGCGCCATCCAGAAGCAGCAGCTTGAGGTGACGCACTTCCACGCGCTCATGTCCGAGTATTCTCTCTTGTAAGGAATATCTCTCTGACACACGATGAGAGCTCGATCAACACTGACGATGTCGTGGATATTTGTGCAGAACATTCGAGTGGGTAGCCCAATCCACCAAGAGATTCACTTGCTAAAGGATAACAACTCCCGACGCACTACACTAACTGCAATGAAGACCCACGCACTGCATGTCGGGGCCAATTTTCTTCGAGAACGCTGTCCAAGGATTAATCCATGCAACCCTATGAGAGAAGATCACGGATACGAAGCCCCGAACGGTGATTTCTACGCCACGTATTTCTCCACTACACAATTTGAGAACAGCGTCAAGAAGGTTTTCGAGATCCTCCTCGCGTACTTCAGCAGCATCGAGATTTGCGTGTCGGAGAAACTTGGCAACGTCACAATTCGAGAAGATGACGACAATTTGGCCTCCGGTGTTACTCTAAACCGCCTCATATCCACAACTATCGGTGGCCTGCGCATGGAGTCAAACACAGTCTACTTTTCCCATTATGACGAGGGCGGAAGCGAACCGGGTCACGAACATGGCTACGGACTGTTCGTAGCTGACTTTGTCGATGAAGATGAAAGAAGCCCCTACCACCCACACCAGCGCATCCGACGCGATTTCAGTGCTGTCTTTGAACTATGTTCCTACCCGATTCAAAGTGGCACGAAGAGCGAGGGCAGTACAAGCTGCAATGACGAAGATAGAGTCGTAGTAGTGCGGCGCTGGGTGCACAGCAGAGTGCATCACCCGCAGTACGATATCCCGCTCTTGGGTTGGCACGATATGCGAGAAAACACAGAGCGCTGGATCCAGACGCTCCACCTCACAATGATGGAGGGTATTTCGCCATGATCTAGGCCATGAGCTTTTCAAAATAAGATTGTTCACTTGGACTGTTCATTTGCAATACGGTATTAGTACTGCATTGCGAGTTCATTGATGGTCAAGGGTGTAAGAACCGAAGTGCTACGCTGCGCATAATCCTAGTCTACCGCCAGCAACAAAAGGCCGTTTCCGCTCGGGCTGCTGTCGGTAGACGATTATGCGCAAGTTCGTCAACGCGTGCCGTCCCAACATGTCACTTCAACTTGGCCCTCCAACCACGAGCTCCGCCAGTCAACACGTTCTGTCATTCTACAATTTGCGTCCAAGTCCGCAAGTCCAGACGTCACCCCATCTCCCACCATGTTCGCCTCCACCAAGCTCACCTCTCGCCTCGGGGCTGCCATCACCACGCGCAGCTTCACCGCCAGCGCCCCCAAGCACATGAAGGTCGTGTGCGCTTTGTACGAGGGCGGCGAGGCCGGCAAGAAGAACCCCGACATCTTGGGCTGCGTCGAGAACGAGCTGGGTCTGCGTCAGTTCCTCGAAGATCGCGGCCACGAGTTGGTCGTGACGTCCGACAAGGACGGAGAAAAGTCCGAGTTCGCGCGCCACCTGCCCGACGCCGACGTGGTCATCTCGCAGCCCTTCTGGCCAGCCTACATCACGCGCGAGCGCATCGCCAAGGCGCCCAAGCTGAAACTGGCCATCACGGCGGGCATCGGCTCCGACCACGTGGACCTGGCAGCAGCTTGCGACCGCAACATCACAGTGGCCGAAGTCACGGGTTCCAACGTGGTGAGTGTGGCCGAGCACGTCGTCATGATGATCCTTTCGCTCGTGCGCAACTACATGCCGGCCTACAAGCAGGTGCTGGATGGTCAGTGGGACATCGCAGCCATCGCCAACAACGCGTACGACCTCGAGAACAAACATGTGGGCGTCGTGGCCGCTGGTCGCATCGGCCAGCGAGTGCTAAAGCGTCTCCAACCGTTCGACGTCCAGTTGCACTACACGGACAAGGTACTGTACAGTGCTTACTCTCGTCGTGTCTCGTCTCATATATCATTTCATGACATACTGACCTGTCTTTGCTCTCATGGCTACATACATGTACAGGTTCGACTACCGCAAGAGCTGGAGAAGGAGCTGAACGTCAAGTGGCACTCGAGCGTGGAGGAAATGGTCAAGGAGTGCGACGTCGTGTCTATCAACTGCCCGTTGCATCCGGAGACCGAGCACCTCTTCGACGCCAAAATGCTGAGCAAGATGAAGAAGGGCTCGTACCTCGTCAACACGGCTCGAGGAAAGATCGTAGACAAGGACGCACTGGTCAAAGCCGTCGAGAGCGGGCACATTCAGGGATACGCGGGCGACGTGTGGTTCCCGCAACCTGCGCCGGCCGATCACCCGTGGCGCTCCATGCCGCGTCATGCCATGACCCCGCACTACTCGGGCACCACATTGGACGCTCAAGCTCGCTATGCTGCAGGCACCAAAGAGATCCTGCAACGATTCTTCGACGGCAAGCCGCAACGTCCCGAGTACCTCATCGCAGAAGGCGGCAAAGTTACGAGTGCGTCCTACACGCACGGCAACGCCACCTCCGGGTCGTTGTAGACCAAGTAACGAGTTGCATGTCATGCAGCAGTCAGTGTGAGTATGGAGGGTTCGCCGACGCAGTTTTCAACTTGACGGGCGAGTTCTTCATGAAATACATGGTTTTGAAAAATTACGCTGTCTTGTACTGACTCGCCTGGAAGTCATCTTCCATTCATCTGTGCTTCTGAACGTGTCTAGAGCTACTTGTCCACACGAATGAACGCCATAAAAGCTGGTGCAACCAAGCTGAAGGGGACAATACATCGCGATCTGGTCGTCTTGATTGCGATAGGTGATACACAGGGCATGGACGAAATAATATAATATCAATAGCATTGGTATTATATTTACGGAATAACTTATTATTGGATCGTCTGTAATTGCAATGACTATTGATGGCAAAAAAGCCAAGAAAAAAATGTCCGAATCCTCACTACATACAAACATCAAGATACGCGCAAAAATATTATCAATAGTAACTGTATTTTTAGTACGGAATAACTTATTATTGGTTGGTAGATATTAAAACGATTATTACTGCGAGCATTTAGACCAAATACTACTGGGCATTGTATTTACCATGCCCTGGTGATACACACCAACGAAGCAGTGTCGTCGTCGCCGCCAGAGTGGGTATCTGTACCCACAACTGACTGATTGTAGGCACTTGCCGCCTTCAATCAGGTCGATGAAACCTTGGGAAAAGCTGCTCTCGTACTTCACAACCACAGACACGTGGTGCATGCCGGAAGTTTCAATCTGAACAACTCCGCTGGGGATCCATTCAGCTTCTTCAATTCTGAGCTGAGTGAGTGAACATGTCCCACACAATGTTACCTGACGAAAAAGCAAAACAAAAGGCCTCTTTGTTTTGCTTTTTCGTCTGGTGAAGTTAAACCAGACATTTAACTACGTCGCTGACGTCGTTAAAGAAAATGTATCGGGTGAAGTCCGGTAGCCAATCAGAATAAAGTTGAGTTATGGGGAGTGACTTAACTTAACGAGATATTTGAGCGAAACAAAGGCAAGTAAAGGGCCTTTACTTGATTGGCTGGTTAAGTCACCATTATTTGGATACGATCCCCCTTAAAGGCGACGCAGACCGCATCAAGCCGAAGAGGGACCATGAGCCGCATGAGTGCTCTGAACTTGACCGTCGGCGTGGGCACGGCCGCGGCGCTGTACGTGGTCCGCCTCCGCCGCGCAGCCTACTCCTCTCTGGCGCAGCGCGTCCGCCCGCCCGTGCTGCAGAAGAAGCCCAAGATGGTGCCGTTCGGCGCCGTGGCGGGGCAGAACCGCGGCCCGAGCCCCATGCAGCCGCCCGTGTACCTGGAGGACCCGTACTTCTACGTCCGGGACGACTCGCGCAAGGACAAGGAGGTGCTGGAGCACCTGCGCCAGGAGAACGCGTACACGGACGCGAAGACGAAGCACCTGAGCGACGTGCGCGCCAACCTGTACGACGAGCTGCTGTCGCACGTGCAGGAGACGGACGAGGACTTCCCGTACCCGCACGGCCCGTTCCTGTACTACAACCGGACGGTCAAGGGCAGCAGCTACGTTTTCCACTGCCGCAAGGCCAAAACGGCCGACGCGCCGGAGGAAATGCTGCTGGACGAGAACGAGATCGCCAAAGGGCACAACCACTGCCAGGTGGCCAGCGTCTCGCCCAGCCCCGACCACCGCTACCTCGCGTACATGGTGGACTTCAGTGGCTACGAAACGTACACGGGCTATGTGAAGGACCTCACGACTGGCGAGTTGCTTCCCGACCGGATCGAAAACATCTCGAGTCTGCGCTGGGGAAAGATGCGTCGGTGCTCTACTACGCCACGCAAGACGACGCCCACCGCCAGGACAAACTCTGGCGGCACAAGATGGGGAGCAAAGACGCGGACGAGCTGCTGTACACGGAAGATGACGAGATTTACAGCGCGTACTTCCAGAAAGCACGCAGCGGCAAGTACATGTTCTTGCTCTCCTCCAGTAGCGAGACCAGCGAGGTGTCGTTCATTGACCTGGACAACCCGTTGACGCCCCCGCAGCTGATTGCCAAACGACAAAAGGGGCTGATCTATGGAGTGGACCATTTTGCCGAGCATTTCTACATCGTGACGAACAAGGACAAGGCGACGAACTTCAAATTGATGAGGACGCCCGTGGCGTCGCCGTCACCCGAACACTGGGTCGACGTGTTTCCTTACGACGCAAATGTCAAGGTGGACGATGTCGACTGCTTCAAGAACTTTATGGTTATGGAGGGTCGGCAGGGGGATACTCGCAGCTCTGGGTCATCGTGCCAGAGGGAGGCGATAGCCACTCACGTCGCCAGATCACGTTTAAGGAGTCCAGTTACACCGTTTCCGGCTCCGTGAACCGGGATTTTGACACCGAGAAGTACCGGTTCGTTTACTCGTCGATGACAACCCCGTGGACAACGTTTGACTACGACGTCAACACGCGCGAATCCACGTTGTTGAAGGAAAAACCTGTCCCCAAGTATGACCGCACCTTGTACAAGACTGAGCGCTTGGAAGCAAAGGCGAGTGACGGAACAATGGTACCTATCTCTCTCGTTTACCGCTCCGACATGCGATCGCAAGACCGCCAGCCTCTTCATCTGTATGGTTACGGCTCGTACGAAATCCCGATAGACCCAAGCTTCGTCTCCTCTATTTTGCCGTTGCTGGACCGAGGTGTGATTTACGCAATCGCGCACATCCGCGGTGGTGGCGAAATGGGCAGGACGTGGTACGAGGATGCAAAGTACAAGAAAAAATCAACACGTTCACGGACTTCATCAGCTGTGCTGAGCATTTGGTCAATGCTGGGTACACGAGTCCCAGCAAAATGACCTGTGAAGGCCGCAGCGCCGGTGGATTGCTCATGGGTGCTGTCCTCAATATGCGACCGGATCTTTTCACGGCTGCGATCGCTGGCGTGGCTTTTGTCGACGTGATGAATACAATGAGCGATGCCTCGATCCCGTTGACGACTGGAGAATGGGAGGAGTGGGGAAACCCGAATGAAATGGAATACTTCCAGTACATGCTTAGCTACTCACCCTACGAAAACGTGAAGCAGCAAGCGTACCCGAACATGTTGGTAACGAGCGGCTTGTTCGACCCCCGCGTGGCGTATTGGGAGCCCACCAAGTGGGTCGCTAAGCTGCGTGATATGAAGAGTGACCAGAATGAAATTCTTCTGAAGATGGACCTGTCGTCTGGCCACTTCAGTGCTAGCGACCGGTACCACTACCTGAAGGAGAAGGCGTTCGACCTGGCCTATCTGCTGGATAACCTCAAGGCGATCAAGGACGACGACAAGAAGACCCCGAAGCCTGCTGCAAAGTTGTAGGAGAGCAGCACCCAAAGCAAGCGAGGCTCACAGCTTTAGCCAATGTCGAGATATCAGCTCTGTAGCTCTATTTCAACGAACAAGTTGTGTGTGCTACTTCTTGTGCTTTCGTACTGTCGCCTTGCGTTTGCTGTTGCAGCTTTTGCCACCTTCCAAAACAGTCGGGTTTCGCGTCCCTTCGAAGTGTTCGATGGCCATGCCATATCTTTCACTGCCAGGACGGAGCCTCAAGTAGACTGGAGATAGCACGGCATGCAGTTCGACGCTCAAATCCAGAAGACGGGCAAGGGATTCGGCATTTACTTCACCAAAGTGTCAGCCCCGGACGGTAAGGGCGATCTTCTAGCAGTTGATGGATTCGTCGACGATGACGAACAATCGAGCATCAATAGAGACGCTCTATCAACTCTGCAACTTGAAGACGTGCTGACCGTCGTGAATGGGGAGGACTGCCAAGGAAAGGAGATCGGGAGCTCCTCAGTCTCTTACGGGCGGCTGAAAGTGGGCCCAACACCTTGTCCTTCTTGCGCCGTACGCCAGTCGAAGATGCGCCATCGAGCCAACAAACGACTACCAACAGCGGCATCATGGGCGCTCTCCGAAAAGTAAAGTCCAAGATACGAGCCGAGATGGACGGCGACGAGCAGGAGCTTCTCCGCGAGCAGTTGGAGGACGAACGCTTTGAGAAGCAATGGTTAGAGGAGTTCGAGGCGCTGAAAAAGCAGTACGAGGCCAAGTGGGAGACCTGCACGTACACGGCAGACGAGTTTTGCGGCCTTCTGTATCGCTCCAGTGACGCTCAGCAGAAGGCGTTCCTGCTGCGAGAGTACCCGACCCTCATGGAGCGTTGGAAGGATGGCAGCGCCTCTTCTGGCTCCTCGAGGGTCATTCCAGAATGGCCGGCAGCTAAACTCGCCTACGACAGCGCTGCAACCTGCGATCCTGCAGCGTTTTCTTCCTGCTCGAGCGCCGCAATCCACTGCTCTCGGTCTCTGCAAAGGACTCTCGAGTGTCTGCGCGTTCACTTCATGTGGCGAGCGGACGATCTGTGCGCTTTCAGTCGGCGGCTCGACAGCGACGGCATCTCCTCCTGCTCGGCGTTCCTCGAGGCGCTAAACGCCCGCAGCGGCCACTTTGAACGCAATTTCCAGTCGAAGGAGTACCCGCGGCTGTCCAAGTCGATGCTACGCGCTCTGCGTGACAGTGCGCAGAGCGCCCTCACGCACGGTCCCGTGTAGTGAGTGACGCATTAATCCTAATTGTAGCCATTTCTATCCATCTGTAGCGATTTCTATCCATCTGTAGCCCTTTTTATCCATCTGTAGCCATTTTGCCATTTGACATTTTGAATTCGACACCTTCAATAATCATGGACGTGTGGGGCGGTCAGAATACGGCGGCTGGGGAGCCGCCAAGTGGAGAAGAGGAGGACTGGGAGCTCGCGGAGAGCGGCAAGGACGCGCTGATCGTGCTGCTGGACGTGCGCACGGCCATGTTCGCCCCGTACCCGCACGCGGCAGCGGACGCCCCGGCCACCTGGTTCCACGCCGTCGTGGAGCTCGTCATCAAGCTGCTCAAGTCGAAGGTGGTCGCGAACGACAACTCGCTGCTCAGCGTCGTGTTCTTCGGGACGGTGCGTCTTTGTTTGATTGCTACAAAGGATCAAGTGAGTGGCAACTGACGGGCGTCTTGTGGCTTAGAACAAACGCGGGGAAGCCGGCACCCTGGAGCAAGTCTACGAGCTGCAGCCACTGGGGTATCCGTCGGCACAGCGCATTAAAGACCTACAGGTGCAGCACAAAGGCAGCTGCTTTGGGGGTGCACTTCATCCTCATTCTCACGTGTATGCGTGTTTTTAGGCTCTAATGGACGCGGACGTGCAGTCCGAGTTCGCCTCGATGGAGAACTCGGAGAAGCTGTCTTTCAGCAATGCACTGTGGCAGTGCGGGATTTCCTTCTCCAACGCAAAGTACCGTCGATGACAGTAATATTGGTACATAGTGCAGCCTAACGTTTTGTCTCGGTTTTTGCAGTTTGAAAAAGAAGGACTCGCAGCGCATCTGGGTATTCACAAACGATGACAGTGTTCAAGGACCAGATTCTGAAGAAATTGGGCGGATTCAGAAACAAGTTCAGGTAACTTGCATCACGCACAAGAAATGCAAGAAATATTATGGTGGAGCTCTAACGCGATGGGTTTGTGACAGAACCACACGGAGCTAAAGCGCACCTTGAACCTGTTCTACATTACTCCGCCTGGCAACGAGAGCTTCGACCTGTCCAGATTTTATGGTTGCAGCTTCAAGGACTTTTCAGTTGATGAAGACGAAGACGCTATCGAGAACGAGGCATCTTTTCAACCAGCTTTTCCTGTCGGCTCGCTAGATGATTTAATGGACGGATCGCTGCGCAAGCGCTTTCGTAAGCGCCGGCTCACGACGTTCCCCTTCACATTACGAAAGGCGTGTCAATTGGAGTGGAGTTGTATGCACTCGTTGTTACCCAGCGCAAAACACCCCTGTGGCCCTCGACGCGAGTACGAACACCCCACTAAAAACAGAGACGAAGTGGCTTTGTGAAGACACTGGGGCTTACCTCACACCCGATCAGATCAGGAAGTACATCGACTACGGAGGCAAACGAGTCTACTTCACGCGAGATGATGTGGTTGAGATTAAGCACTACGACGCTCCAGGGATTCAGCTGATCTGCTTCAAGCCGTTGACGTCTCTCAAGTGGAACGAAAACATCCGCTCGCCATACTTTGTGTACCCTTGTGACGGCTACATCGAAGGAAGCTCCACTGCGTTCATGGCAATCCTAAACTCGATGGTCAGGAAGGGAAAGTTTGCGTTGGCACGGTTAATTGCACGAAAAACTAGTGAGCCTCGCCTCGTGGCGCTGATTCCCCAGGAAGAGGAAAATGACGAGATGGGCCAGGTGCAGCCGTCAGGATTCAACGTCATATTCTTGCCGTACCTGGATGATATTCGCGACATACCAGGCGAGGCGGTGAAGAACGGTAAGAGTGAGAGCTGTGGTGGTACCAAAGCGTATATTGCTGCCGCTGACATCTCTAATATGGCATCTGTACAGTCGGTCAAGAGAAGATTGACGCTGCTACGCACTTGATCTCGAAGCTGAAGCTGACGGAGCCACCGAGTTTCGAGAATCCAGGTGCGTGTCCTGGCTGTTGTCAACGGCAACCGTGCTGGATAGGTCTGGCTAACTACGGTAGTTCTTGCTCGCTGTGTTGTGCAGAGCTTCAGAAGCACTATGCCGCAATTCAAGCACTTGCCTTGGACGAGGAGGTGCTGGAATTCGACGAATCGAAAGACACCACCCTTCCCGATACCGAGGGTTTTGGGCAGGCCGACGTCAAGGTGAGACCGAAGAAAGTGACTTGGGGTGATACCGTGTTGACTTACTTTGCGTTGCGCGGTGGTGCTTTCTTAGGATGCTATCAGCAGTTTCCGCGAAGCGTGTGGCGGGGACTTGATCGATGCGTCTACGAACACGAAGCGCAAGGTCAGTGGGCTGCACTGTGTTAATAGGTTGCGGTAACCTCTGGCTCACAGGATTTTGTTGGTTATAGGCTGCAGCTTCAGGCGGGCGCAAGACCACGACGAAAAAGTCGGCGAAGGCTGGCTCGGCGGGCAAACCTGCCGCGGAGGAGACGTTCGACAAGACCGAGTGGGCCGCGCTCGTCGCCTCCAACGCCATTCAGAAGAAAACCATCCCGCAGCTCAAGGCGTTTCTCCATGCCCACGGCCTTGCAGCCACTGGCCGTAAGGCAGAGCTGGTGGACAACGTCAAGCGCTTCATGGAGGCGTAGCTTGTTGCCGTTTTCACACGTCGCATGCATATCACAAAAAATAAGCCAAAACGTGGTAGTAGTAAAACAAAAACTAGTTACGATAGTAGTACTATCCCTACCAGTACTACTATCACTTACTACATGGTAGTCAGAATCCAATCGATGAACTTCCTCAAGACGCTCGGGGGCTCGTGGGCCCGAGCGCCACGGGCGGCCTGCCCTACTCGATGGACGCTCCAGCGATGGACGGGAACGTGGCAGGCGGAGGCGCGGGGGCAGCGTCGTGTTCGAGGGGCTGCCGGACTTCGTGCTGCACTCGGGCCGGAGCAAGCAGGACCCGTCGCTGGCCGTGTCCATCTTCAAGTCTCGGCAGCCGGCGGGGCCGCCCACGCAGAACGCGCTGCGCCGCCTGAGGACGCTGCGCCACCCCAACGTGTTGGCCTATTTGGACGGCGCAGAGGTGGCCAGCAACGGGCCCGTGCTCATCGTGACGGAGCACGTGATGCCCCTGGCCGAGTTCCTCACGGCCGTGCGCATGGAGCACGGCGCCGGCAGCGACGAGTTCGCCATGTGCGTGTCCTGGGGCCTGCGCAGCGTCCTCCAGGCGCTGCAGTTCCTCAACGAGGACTGCAAGCTGCTGCACGGCCGCCTCACGCCGCAGAGCATCTTTGTCACGAAGGTAGGAGGTCCTCTTGCAACGGGCAGGCAACGACGGTAGAGTGTTAATTAATTTATAATGCTCTTAACGTAGGGTGGGGACTGGAAGCTGGGCGGGTTCGAGCTCACGGCCGAGGTGACGAGCGACGGACCCTCTTACATCTACACGGCCTTCCAGCAGTACGCAGATGCCAACTACAAGGCGCCGGGTGGGTGACAGTTGCTGTGTTGGATCGGTGAAAGTAGTGGTGACATGTGACTGTGTTGTGTTGTGCAGAATGCCAGCGCTCCGACTGGAAGGCGGTGGCTGCAGGGCCCTCGTACGGGGTCGATATCTGGGCGTTTGCGTGCCTCATGTTCTACGTCTTCAACGATGGCCAATTTCGGTCGAGTGACGTGTCCACGGCTGCGAATATCCCGCACGCGATCCGGACACAATTCCGAAAGGCCATTGATGAGAATGCCGCGCGGAGGTCGAGTCCGCAGAAGATGCTGGGGAGCAGCTACTTCGATACGCCGTTTATTAAGCGGATGGATTTCTTGGAGAACCTGGCCGTGAAGGACTCGGATGAAAAGGTGGCGTTCTACAAAGATCTGTGCGCTAATTTGGAAACGTTGCCACGGAGTTTTGGAGTACACAAGATTCTGCCGGCGCTGAAGCGAGTGGTGGAGTTTGGTGCAGCAACCGGCGCTAAAAACGGGTCTATGAAGCTAGATCCGTCAGCTAGTCACATGCTTCCGGCTATGGTGCAAATCGGCAGTTCGCTGTCTGCTGAAGAGTTCAAGGCCGAAGTTCTTCCGATCATTATCAAGCTGTTCAGCTGCAACGACCGAGCAGTCCGTGTCCAGCTGCTTCAAATGATGGAGAAGTTTGCGATCCACTTTGACGCAAAGCTTGTCAACAGCGCGGTGATCTTTGACAACTTGTGTAGTGGCTTTACGGACGCGGCTCCAGTGTTGCGTGAGCTTACTGTCAAGTCGATGCTTCATATTGCGGATAAGCTAACGGACGCCAATCTCAATAACCGCGTTATGAAATACTTCGCAAAGCTTCAGGTGCGTTGTGCAACGATTGCCTGACTTGTTTGCAGTGCTGCGCGCACGATATCGTCATCGTGCTCTAACCGTACATCTCTGCTATGCTGTCAGTCCGATCCGGAACCAGCAATTCGAACAAATACTACGATTTGTTTAGGAAAAATCGCCAGCAAACTCAATGATGCGACAAGGCCGAAGGTGCTGTTCCCAGCGTTTGCAAGAGCGCTTCGAGACCAATTTCCCCATGCGCGTCTTGCTGGGCTTCGCTCGATGACTGCGTGCCAAGTGAGTGTTGTTTACTTGAACGATCCACCTCAAAAGTGTTACGCTTACATTTACATTTGCTTTTGTGAATGTGTTGCTGCACAGGAGTATTTCACGGTGCAAGGCATGGCTGGTAGCATTGTCCCGGCGATTTCACCTCTTCTTCTTGACGTGTCCATTACTGTTCGGGAGCAAGCAAAACTTTCGATGGATGTCTTCATGAAGAAAGTCATGGACGAAGCTGCTCAGATGAAGATTCGGGAAGAGCTTGAAGCCAAAGAGCGTGAATTAAAGCGCGCATCGGGTGGAGATGTTCACGTGGGCGATGCCGCCTCTTCTGGTGCAACTCCACCAACATCTAATGGAGCTCACAGCTCAAGTGGATATGCTTCGTCGCTTACTGCGTGGGCCTCCTCAGCTGTTGCTTCCAATGTTAATAAGCTTGTCGGGTCCGGTGGTACATCATCATCTGCGCTACCTGCATCAGGGTCGTCGGTCGCTGCGTCCTCATCGCGTTCATCCTCCTTCTCAAACAACAAGAGCCAGACCAATGGATTTGGTTCAACAACGGCATCGTCATCCAACAGCTTCAATGCATTTCCGGTGGATGGCCTGGCAGCTGAGGACGGGTGGGGCGACGACGACGACTTGGATGGGTTGGATAGTCCGAAGCGCACGAGTTCTGGTTTCGGTTCTTCGCTGTCGGCAAATCGAGGCGCTACTTCATCGTTCACGTCTCCAGCAGCATCTTCGCTGTCTGCACCATTATCCTCGTCGGCCTCGTCGGTCAAGCTAAGTGTGTCTGGGTACTCGGGAACAAGTTCGGCGCCACCAACGTCGCATACTGCACCGGCAGTCTCCAGCTTTGCGCTGAACAGCGACAGTGGATGGGGAGATGATGCAGACAATTGGGGTGCCGATGATGATCTTGGCTTTGATGTTTCAGCCCCCAAGGGCTCGCAGAAGAGCACGACTGGGCTGAGCACGTCGTCCAGAAACTCATCTTTTACCAGCACCACAGCTACAGCACCATTGTCTTCCGGGAGGAAAACGGCCAGCGAACGTCGCGCAGAGGCCCAAGCAAAGTCCAAGGCGAAACATGAGCCTCTCGGTGCAATGAAACTGGAACCTGCAGCCAATGCGAAAACGGACGACTGGAATTGGGATTTCTAGACGGCAATGGCAACAAGAAGAGCACCCGAGACCTCACAAGTGTATTGCGATTCTAACTAGATGCTCCCCTACTTCTCTGTTTCTTCTTTTTCTCGCTTTTGTTGAGAATAGCTCGTAGTTTTTCTCGGTGCAGCTTCCAAGACCTACTTGGTCTTTTCCGTCTCCGTCGTCACCGGCTTGATCTTGAAAAGGAAGATGTTGAGGAAGTCGCAGATGTCCACCACCACACCGGAGACGAAGTGCAGGTACACAAACACGATGAAAACCGTGTACAGCGATGACGCCACCATCGTCGGGATCAGCGGCTTGGAGAGAATCCCCACAGCCGGTCCGTACGCGTTGAAGATCACGAAGCCGAACGGGATGATCACACGCAGCTGAGGCGTGAACGGGATCTTGCACATGTGGCTCACGATCATTCGCGTCTACACCCACCAACAACAACCAGTAATACAATGAGCAAACTCACCCCACACGTCATAAAAAAGTGAGAGCGACTTACCGAGAAGAACACGTAGCCGATGCCAATGGGGAAGAGGAACAGCACCGGGTAGTTGGCGTAGTTGTCTGCGTCGGGGCCACAGATCCAGAGCGATCCCAGCACCAACAAGATGGCGATGGGGATCAGCTGGAACAGCGCAATGGGCTTCGAGATGTGCTTGTTGCCCAGCTCGTCCCGGGGATCGCGTCGGGGCGGCCCGCAGGACGTTCGAGATGTTGCCGACCGCCAGCAGCACGTTGCTCGCCACGAGCGCGGCAATGAGCACGTTCGTCGCCGTCACGGGGAAGGGCAACGGCAGCGGCAGCTCCGCCGTCCAGAAGCCCGCGCCGAAGGCGGCCGCGATCAGGTGCACCGCCACGAGCGTGAGTTGGCCCTCCGTGACGCCGAAGAAGCCGTTGCCGCAGCTCATGACGCCCGTGTGGTACTCCTCCCACTGCGCCAGGTAGAACGTGATGGACACGGACGAGAGCGCCACGTACGCGAGCAGGCCGGGGCCCACCTGGCACGTGGCCGCCGCGCTCAGCACGTTGAAGACGGTGCAGGCGGCGTCGCAGCCGTGGTCGAACAGCTGGCCCAGCGGGGAGGACGCGCCCGTGCGCCGCGCCTGCTTGCCGTCCAGCGCGTCCATCGTCTGGTAGAAGAACAGGCCGAGCGCCGACAGCACGTAGACCCACGCGGGGCAGAGCTCGGAGAAGTGCGGCGCGTAGTAGAGCTGCACCACCGTGGAGAGCATCATGACGCCCGCGCCGATCATCGTTACGAGGTTGGGCGCCATCCACAGGGGCAGGAACTGCACAGAGTACGTCCAGAAGTGGTTCAAGACGGTGTCCAGGTACGTGTACGACCCCTGCAGAGCGATGAGAAAGCGACAGAAGTTGTCAATTGGTCAGTTAGTTGCTTGCATTAGCGTCCTCCGCCCGCCGCGCCACTTACGGCTTGTACTTGTACGAGGCGATGCCCTCGAGCGCCTTCTTCCCCAACATCTTCGAGCTTTAGTGCAAATGAGCAAATGGCTCACTGGGCTCACCCTTCACTGAGGAGGATGTCGCACACACCAAGTCTACACAATTTAAATCCCACTATACTGAAGAACTGTACTTTGAAGTAGTAGTACAGTAGTATAGAAAGCTGAAAACAATGCGATTACTATTACGAGATCGTCCAGCTACTCTAGGAAACCGTCGTCGGAAGCGGATTCAGTGAGGACTTGACGAATTCCGGCTCCCAACTCGATCAGACCCTCGTTCGTCTCTGTTGAGACGGAATAGCACGGCGACGCACTCAGCCTGCAGCACCAAACACCCAAAACAATGTGAGATCTTCAAGAATAATTTACACCAGCGGGCAGAAACCCCCGTACCTGTCCTTGAGCGACTCCATGTCGTTCGATTCGTGGTCTATCTTCGAGATGATGTCAAGCCACTTATGCTCAGGGCGGGCCGCACCGACGCGGTCCCGAAGCTCATCGCGGAGCAACACCTGGTCTGAGATCGATGTACCCGATAGTCCTGTTGGGTCGAACACAAACCCAATCGACTTCAAGCGAATCGACTTGGTTAGGCACATCCCAATAACACGCATGAGGCAGTCTGACGTACGGCTTGCGTCTTCTCCATCATTGCTATTGCCAGCTTCTCAATGGCGTTTCGGCTCTCGTCCGACCGGAAAATCAATCCAGGAGTGTCGGCAATCTGCGAAAGCACCAGCTCTATCAGCACAAACTGGTGGGCAGATAGCATTTGTTTTACAGTACCTGGTACGAGATGCCTTCGACAAAAATATGCCCCATCGTAATCCCTCGCGTAGTGAACGGGTAGTTTGCAACCTAGCAGATCGGCCAGACGTAACAGAGTTGGAGCCATGTTAGCAACACAACACGTAGTAGAATGAAATTAACGGTCACGCAGATTTACCTCGGGAGATGCAGTCGACAGAGCACGCACTAGCGAAGATTTTCCTGAAAGCAAAACACAAAACCGGACACAGTAAATGAGCAACGGCTACGGACACCAAGGGCACACAGCGCAGGTTGGCGCACCAACGTTAGGGGCTCCGACAAAGGCAAAAATCGGTTTATCCAGATCCACATGAGGCAGCCCACGCAGCATCTGAAATGGTACACAGTCGTCAGTCTTCGCTGTGCCATTGTTGCCACCCCTTTCTTTAACAACCCCCACCTTGGCCATGTTCGCTGCGTCTCGTAGCGTCTCCGAGCTGTCGTCAACGATCTTCTTGAGTTCCTTCACCACAGGACACAAAAATACTCATCAGCGACCAAATCTGCCACTCCAACCTATAAACCGCCCACCTCGATACACTGCAGTCCGCAGTCCACCGCCTCTTGCTTAGTGCGGAGCTCCTGGCAGTCGCGCTCGTGGCGCTTGCCCGTGTTGTGCAGCGACGCGTACACCCGGCGCAGCATCTGGATGTGCGTCTCGTACGTCCCTTTGCCCAGCGTGAGCATCACCACCTCCTGCAAAAGTACATTATATTATATATATGAGTTTCTGCGTCTCTTGCAGTCCACGGACGGACGGCCGACGCACCCGCTCGAACGGATGCATCCGCTTGAGTGCCGGGAAGTCCAGCGAGGCCTGGCGAGTGATGCTCGAGAGCTTGCTTAGCTGCGCGTTGATGAGGCGCGACGTGTGGTTCTTGGCGCGCTTGACGGGGTCCACGATGCGGTGGCTCTCGCGCACGGGCGCCCGCCAGAACTTCATCTCCTGGATCTCGGACGCCGTGCGGATGTACGGCAACCTGCAGGGCGTACAGCCGGCAATACATTCATGTAAGAGAGCGGTCCTCCATAGTAGGAATAGCTGGTTTTAACAAGCCGCCGCTCACCTCTGGAACGCGCCATGCGCCACGGCCGTCGACGCCATTCACAACTCGATGTGAAGTGGAAAATAGTACTTTGAAGGAAGGGTACAGTACTAACCAAACACGAAGTACTATTAATGCACGTTCGTAGTACTTTAGCAAGCGGAATGGTTGGAATATACTACGTAGTATTGGCAATATGTTGCTACGTACGTTCCCACTTGGCGCAGCTTACGCGTACCGCCGCATGTCGTTCACGTAGCGGATGCTGAGGTAAATCTTCGCCTCCGATTCGCACCCTTGCAGAGGGATGCCGATGGGTGAAGGCGGAATTTGCCGTCGAGACAAATGGAGCTGCCACTCAGCACGCTCACCTCCTGATCGTAGTCCTCGAACCCTTCGTTCTCGTCCTCGGACAAAATGCTACTGCCTGACTTCGGCGGCCGAGTCATGCGCTGTCGCCACGTATCGTCTCGAATCTCGACAGGATGCTCGCTGGCCGTTGCCAACTTGTTGATGATACTGCCACGCACGCGCTTGCGGCGCTTGAGCTGCATTTTCGCGTTCGAATCGGCCAAGAGCTTCGCAGGAATGGACTGGAAATCGCGGTAGATTTCCTCCACGGAGAATCGAACGAACCCGAGGCGCTTCTTGAGAAGTGGCTTCCGCTTGTGGTAAACATTCACCTCGATGAACGTGTCCAGTGAAGTCACACCGATCAGCCACGACTGATCGTACTTGGGTGTACCGGTGTGTCTTGCGGTGGACGACTTGTATTCCCCAAGTTCCTTCGCAGGATAACCGTCCGATTGCGAGTAAACACGCACCACCACCTTTGGATTCGCGTTGTCAGGCAACCCTTCGATGTACAAGCAGTGCACCTCCACCTCCGTAATCACGTTCGAGTCGGAAAGCTGCTTCAAGGACCCTGTTTGCAGGTTCCGCGCAGGTCGGCGGGTGCCCGAATAATGTTTTTCGTCCATCAAGTGCGTGGTGTTATTCACTGACTGCGACATCTTTTCGACCACACCAAGCGTCCCGACGACTGGAGACGCCACAAGTTGCAACGTGCCGCGACCAACACCCTTCGCGAAGCCCTTCACACCTCCGCTCTTGGCACCGCGAACCGGTTCCTTGACAAAGCCTGTCACACCGTACGCAATGCTCCTGCCGAATACCTTGCCACTTTGCATGAAACCCTCCGGGATGTGGCGGGGTTCGTTAGATTCCTCCTGACTTTCGAAATGTGTGGCCTTCTTCACCACGTCACCAAGGCCATTCGACACCTTTCCGATCGACCTCAGAGGTACACCGAAAACCGTTTGCATGACAGTCACGGCACTCTCACCCTTACGGCGGCTCTTACCCCTTACGTCGCGCTTCAGCTGGCGCGCAGCCAACGCAAAGCCATCGACAATATCGGTAGCAAGTCCCACAGGATCGCCCAGCATCTCAACACTTCCAACGATTTTGTACCATTGGCCAATCACCGTGTACACAATCTTGAGCACGACGTCGTAGATCAAGTCGTATTCGTAGAAAAAGCGGTTGTGGTAGACAATCTCCCCGAAGTGAAACTCGGGTGTGACGTGGGCAATTCCGCCAACAATACTTCCCATGGTATTGCCCAAAATTGCGGAAATGCCTTCGCCCTTGTCCTCTTGCAGTGAATCGAACACCAGATCAAAGTCATAGTCACTCATGTGCCATCGCTTGAAATACAACAGCATACCGGCAGAAACAGAGCCATCCGGGAACGGCACATTTAGCAAAAGCATCGCATTCTTGGCTTCGACACCCTGCTGAAGAATGGTTGCTTCATCGCTCCCTGGAATGAACTGGAAAAGTAGATTGCTTAGTCCGATCACGTATTCCAAGTTCAGCTTCACCGCCATCGACTCGAGCTGCAAGTCAAAATCATTGACAACGGTAATACCACTTGATGGAAGAGTCTCACAGCTCAGTGTGAAAAACGGTATTTCTCCATCACCCGGAAGCCAACCCTCGCGCTTGTCGCTATTAAAGCCACTGTCAAGGGGGCGAACACCACGGGATACGCCGAGTTAGGAGTCATATCGTCGAACTGAACGTGATGAACCATCAATGACACCCGCCGAGACCCAGCCTTCGAGTCAAAGCGAATGGTTTCCATCGTGATGTTCATAACCTCCTGGGGTTGCTCATCCACTAGCGTGATTCCAACTCCGTGCATAGATACATCAATCACCGTGTTGCTGAGCCAGTCACTCACGAACGCACGCTGTCGGACATCCGAGAAAACCATGGTGTCCCCCATAGCAAAGACTCTCGTAGAACCATCAATGTAAACTTCACCGTGGAGGCCCTGTGGTGCACTCTTAGCTTCTCCAATCTGCATAAAGTCAACCACTGTAGGCACCTTCCAGTGCGTCGCAGTCACTCGCAGTAGCAATTTTTCCTTCGGATCCTCCCACGCGAAGGTGTGGCTTTCCATCGGGCCCAAAACAATTTCCTCCGCGGTCTTCACACCATGCTGTACATATCGGAATGAGTAGCGCGTGGAGCGATTCTCGATACGATAGTTCGGGTTTCTTGATATGTCACTTACAGTAGCGAAAATGGTCTCAGCAACCTCGTGAAGACTCACGCTGCAAACAGGGCCATCGCCTAGGGCCCCACGCGTCCAAAACACCGCCTCCTCCGACTTATTGTAGGCCACATTTGGATCGCTCAGCTTTGAAGCTAACTTGAATAGTGGCATAGTCGGACTCCATTGGCCCACATCTTGGCTATCGCTAGCCATATCTCGAACACACAAACCAGCCACATATTTCTCAGGACCTATCAGGCGGTACACCACAACTGCTTCGCCTTCTTTCAACGTGCAGTGAGCCTTTTCAGTGCGATTCTTGCCACCGTGTCCCTTCTTGTCAAGCAGAATCGGACTCATTTGCAACGGCCGTGGCACGTCGTTCAAAAACACAAATCGCGGCGAGATCACGAAAATTTTAGACCGGAAGAACTGAGCTGGTGCAGCACGAACTTCAAATGCAAGCACGAAGTCGTAGTTTCCTGATCCACTTGGCCGCAATGCTCCCTTTCTGCTTACAGTTGCCATATCTTCGGGCTCAGACCAACCCAGTTTGTGAAAGCTCGGCAGGTACTTCTTCGTCTTCCCAGACACCAGCGAATCGCCTTCATAATTGAGAGGCGTTTCTTGGAAGGGGCGCAGACTTATCGGAGCTTTGTCTGCCGGTGCAGTGGCCATCAGGGGAATTTCTTTGGCATCCGGAAAAAATGCGCGGTGCTCCTCAATAGTGCACACGCGGCCGCGTGAAAGCTTGAATCGAAGATCCAAGCCACTGCGGTTTTGAATCCAGAATGGAGAGTAAAGAATACCGTGCGTGAGGCATTTTTCTCCCATTGCGGGTGGAAAAGGAAGCTAGGGCCATCATCAAATAGCAACTCGAACGCGTCTTCGTTGAAAAACTCGCGCTCAGATTGAAGATGCACCAAGAATGGTGCACTCCACGTTGGGCATCGATCCGTCTCACTTGCACAGAGTCGCATGGTCATCAAAGCGGGCTTGCTCAGGTCCAAACCAAAAACTTGGATGGTCTTGCCACTTTCCACATACATTTTGCGGCTGTTCACCTCGTTCACGTGGGAAAAGTAATCGATCTCGCCCAGTATTGTCACTGCTCGAGACTTCTTGTTTTTCCACCGTTTTCCGCAATGCGAAACTCCCCCTTGGCAGTCAACTTATCTTCCGGGCAATCCTCGGGTTGTACAATTGCGTACTCAACGCCGCAGGGTAGAACGTTGTGAAGCACCAATTGAGGCTGAATGGTCAAAGACCAGGTGCCTAAATCCGAACTGTTCGCAGAAATCTTCTCGATCACGACCGTAGGTTGATTGTCGATGCAACTTGAGGAAGGATACACAACCTCTTTCCCAGCGGGAACAAACTCATTCGGGTCGGGAAGAGTGGCGTTCGTGCCCAGTTTCTCCTTGACACGTTTTGCAGAAGAAACGGAGCTTTTACCTTCTCCGCGCAAAGCTTTTTGGGTTTCTAGCTGCTCAAATCTTGTCATTCTTTTGTACAGCCGTTGGTCAGCAACGGTGAGATCCAACCTATTGCTCCACTCAGTTTCACCAATTTGCCGAATAGCAAAAGAACCGGCGCCAACCAAATCCAGTGGAATACTGATAGAGCCGAGCGCTGGCAAAGTGAAGAAACGGTCAGCCCCTTCTTGCTGTTCAGGGTTGCAGTGTGCAATATCACCTTGTTCATCGAACATCAACAGTTCCGTATCCTTGGCTGTACCATTGCGGATGCATTCTGCTCCAGATACCTTCACCTGTAAACCATAAAATCCATCGACAGTAATGTGGATAGCGGCTAGAACGGGCAAATACTGCCGCATGCAGTCAGCATAGTAAGAATCAATCCACTCGTAGTTCGGATCGAGTTCTTTCACACGATGCAAGCACGCGTACGACCTTTGAAGTTCTAGACGCGTCGGCTCCTCCACCTTGGTTAGCAAGGCTACACCTTGGTCATAGAGAGCAACGATTGACTTCTCTGATTCTATATCATCGAATTGAGGAGTCAACTCGTAGACTTGCGTTTGACCGATGGACATCAATGGCACATTGTGGATCGTTTTGTATCCTTCAATTTCCACGGAAATAAACCGATCAACGGTGGCTCGTGACTGTGAAATTGCAATCTTGAACTCATCCCACGACACTTGACCAGAATTATCAGTATCTGCCAGTGCGACAAAATCATCCACGGCTTTCGCAAATTCAGACTCGCTATCCAGTACACTGCTACTAGAGCGCTTGTACACCGACGATTTCCTCGTTCCTGAAGTTTTCCGCTGCTTGTCCTCTTCCTCGTACACGCTTCGGAGCACAGCGCGAACTTCTTCAGTGTCCAGCTCACCACTGCCGTCCTGATCGGCATCTCGGAATGCTTGGCGTAACTGTTTTTCCTTCAAGCTTTGCTGTTCATACTCCTCCGCTTCATAGTTATCCAAAAGCACGCAAGCGTGAGCTTCACCGGAAGACACACCTGTGACAGCAGTCACCACTTCTTCACGCACGCGTTCCTTCATTTCCTTTTTGGCTACCAAGTAATACTTGATGTTCACTCCACTTTCGTTCAGCATCCAAAATATAGCTCCAATCTCCTTCACATGCGGGCGCTCAGCCTCCGAGCGATGCTCGGCCTTAGAGAATGCAGCCATATTTGAGTTCACCGCTTCCATAAACGCTGAAGTGACATTCAGTTGAAAATAGCGGTCTGCCGAGTAGATCACTTCCAATGGAGCCTCAGCCTCTTTCTTGACATCCAGGATACCTTGGTAAAACTCGATAAATGGTTCGATTTGACGCGCCTTCGTGTTGTAGTAATTGCCGTACAGATCGAAACTGATTTTCGCAACGCCAAAGTTGTTTTTGGCTCGTCCTCTCGCTTGAAGATCTGTTGCAGCAGCACTGGATGCTCCGCCTTCCCACACCGAAAAGTTTGCGTAGATTCCCAGTTCCTCCAGAGACATCTCTATCGCTGGTAGGCCCAGCGGCAGCATGTTGTCAATTAAACGCAAGTAAAAACCACCGAACGATGTGGACACAACGGTCTGCACAAAAAGCTGTTTTTCGACAACAGATCCAGGATTGATGGCTTGGTGGCGATCCTCCTTTAGATTGGACAGCAACTGGTCGATCACATCTCCACGGCCGCCCATATTCATCTCCTTGCTCAACAACCAAGGACTTTTCTCACCCGGCTTCACAAGTGACGGGTTGACAATCCGATTCCACGTCTCTTGCGCATAGTCATAGTTCTTGAACGCACGAACCATCTTTTTCTGAACGACGGCAGGTGGTTGGCCATTTAGCGAAGTATTAGATGTTCCAATTTCTTCTTCGTAGCGTTCCCAGAAAGTCGCCAGCGCTGCCGCATTAGCAAGAGTGTTCGCGCTGTCTCCAGTCAGGTACGGGACCTTATTTCGTTGCATATCTGGGTCGACGTACTCATTGCCAGTGATTGCGACTGTGTTGTGGTGCAGCCGCGTGTACATAATTTTGTTTCGGCTCAACGCGGCTTCGAATTCTTCGAGAGAGATGTCTCCGCTCCCATCGCTGTCCACAATACTGACGAAGTCTGCAACGGTGGCATCAAACTCTGCCTTAGTTAAGTTTTCGCAGTTTGTCGCACTTCGTAACAGGCCCTCAATCTCCGACACATCAAGGGAACCGCCTCCATCAGTGTCACGCAGCTTAAATTCAGCCTTCAAGCGCTCCATGTACCTATTTTCTTCAACCTCACGTTTCACTTTTTTCATGCGAGCTTCGCCTTCCTCCCTCTTCTTGACCACCTCAATATCCTCCTTCATAGATTCGTTGAGCGACGCCAAAATACTTAAAAGCACACCCAAATCGGAGGCCGAGAGATTCAACGCGAAATCAGACATCTGCATCGTCAGCTTTCTGCGCGCGCCAGCTTTTATTCTGTGGCGAGGAGTGACGGAACGGTCTTCGACTTCCTTAACATCGGGATGATCCACCTCCACTATTTGCTGCTTCGAAGCAGCTTTCCGAGCGACACTCCACAAGCTTGCTGCAGACTTTCCACTACCTTCCGTTGTAAGGTCATTAGACCTGGAAGAGGATGGAGATGGATCACCAACGGAAAGCCTGTAGCCCATCGAGAAGTCAACACCTTCGCCTTCGAGCTCCAGAATGCTTCGACGGTCGCCGATATCAAGTTCAATGCTATCACCGCGCAAAACAATCATACACGGAGTCAAAGCGACATCCACAAGCTCCAGCTCTACAGCCTCCGATCGCTCAGAGCTCAAGACTCGCAGCTTAGTATCCGCGGTGAACGCTAGCACCGGAGACTTCAGGGTGGACGAGTCGCCAACAAGACAAAACTCGCAACCTTGTAAGATAATATTGCAGCCAAGTGACATGCCGCCGAGCATCAAAGGCGAGTACGGCTGTGGGAGATCTTCAACGAACAAGTGTTTCGCCGCATCTCGCTGTTCCGGAGAATCCATACCATCCGCCATCTCGCATGCAACGAACCGCATTTGCTCTTCTTCATCTCCGGTAATTGCGGGCATATATTTGTGCATCAAAGAAAGTAGTGGGTCAAACACAAGCAGGAGAGAAAAATACTTCAGTGTCACTCCAATGTCCATGTAGCCGTCTCCGCGCTGCGATATTTCGATAGCCATCATAGTTTCGGCTTCGGGATTGCGGTCCATGATCTGACGGAACACGTTGGTTGGGGAGCCGCGATTATCCAGCAGTCCGAAGCGTACGACATCCAACGCAATCTCCACCGCCGTATCCTTTTTAGCAACCTCAGTCATGCAGTAACGCAACTCGAAGTCCACTTCGTTCACAAAAATGTCGTCAATTTCTTGTCGTTGTCCTCGATCATCCGCAAGTTCATTTTCGTCATCTTGAACGACAATCGGAACAGATGGAACATCGGTGGTGCATCTGGTATCTTGTCTTTATCGACGTAGTGATCCACAGAGTTATCCAAGAACTTGCGCAGGTTTCCTCTCTAGTTCTTCTTCACTCGCGAATCGTAAAGGCTTTCCGGCGTTCGGAATCTCCCAGGCAAGCGTCAACGCACGCAAATAAAGGAGGCGTGTTGCAAGCACCTTCACTTCCAGCTCATCCAATCGAGCCTTCCGCTTCATAATGAGCTCCTTCTGCTTGTAGCCTTCGTACAGGCGGCGCACAAAGCCCAATTCATTGTCAAACTTCCATTGCTCGTTGAACAGCGACATATACTCTTCTGATTCGGCCGGAGTCAGCTGCACACACGCGAGTTCATCGGCAATCGATGCATTGGTTTGCCAGTCGTAGTAGAAGTTAATCGGCTGCTGCAGCTTCATGAGCATACTAGCTTGTGCAGGACGGAGTTCAATATCAAAATCTTGTCCCTTCACAAATGAGATTTCCAGTTCAAATACGCGCTGGCCCGTGCCCTGGCCCATGATAAGCGACTGGAAGATGAAGGGCATGAAAACGCCGATCTCCATGGAAACAGGGGCGATCAAATGGCACGTATCTGCGCTGCGACCGGGCTTCGAGTTCAAAAACATTTCGTAGTTCACCAGTCGCAGTGTGCGCTTGCGTCGACTGTCTTCACAAGGTCCACTACGGCCCATCTCAAACTCGTCGAACGCGATGCCAACCGTGGCGCCCGAGTACTCGTCGCGGATCGAGAGTGAGAACGACTGCATCCCAAACGCGAACGAGTCCAGCAGCTCGTCCACCCACAAGTGCCAGAACGCTGGCTTCGCGGGCGCGTCTTCGCCCTTCTTGTTGGGCAGCTGCTTCTCCGCATTGCGGATGCGGTCACGCAGACCCGCGAGGTCTTTCAGTTTCTGCACGATCGTAGCGGTCCACGCGTTCACACGCGCCACGCGCGCCTTGGCCGCCTGCTGCACCGCTTCCTCGCCGCGCTCGACGTTCTCGTCGCGGTGCCACATCCACTTCTCGGCCGCGTCGAGCGTCATGCCAAGACGCAGACCCGCGATCTGCACCTTGGACTCCATCGGCTTGTGCTTCGGGTCCGCGGGCTGGCCGCTCGCGCGGCGCACAAGGCGTCCCCAGAGCGGGGCGACCAGCAGCAGCTGCCGCATCTCCAGGCGCTCCAGGCCGAAGGGCATCCCCGCGAGCGGCTCCAGGTTGGGCAGCACGTGCTTGCCCAGCACCAGGTCGCGCAGCTCGAACGAGCCCTCGCGCAGCGACCACGAGACGGAGAACTTGGCGCCCACGGCCGCGCCCGCGAACTGGCGCAGCAGCAGCGTCAGCAGCACGTCGCCGAACAGCGCGAAGGCCGCGGCGGCCCCGCGCAGCCCAGCAGCAGCACGAGCAGCAGCGTCCACATGTGCACCGCAGAGTGATGGTCAGACTTGCGACAAGTTTGCGTGTGCTGTTCCGACGGAAAAACGAAGAGTGAAGATCCCGAGCCAACTGTCGGCGGGACTTAGTACAGTATCTTTGGACGGACCAATCACAGGACGGTAAAACGAAATACAGGCTTTTCAGTAGCGGCCGTTATAAGGGCTATCAGCCATCGTCTGTCGTCAGTCTAACTCGCTGACATTCGTATAGAGCTGGGTCGGCGCCGGCGGTGGCACAGCGGCAGCACCGTCTTGCTGGCCCTCCAGGCTCGACTTCGCCGCCCGCGCGACGGTGCTGCCCGGTTTCTGTCGTGCGCCATCCAGTTCGCGCAGGATGTCCGCGCGGGACAGGACGCGCACGGGGAGGCGATTTCGTCCACCGGCGCAGCAACGGCCGCTCGCTCGTCAGCATCGTCCGGCTTCGTTTCGCACCCACGACGACAACACAATAGAGAGGCAGGTTAGCGGTACCGTAGCTGCTAAGGAGTGTTACCTAAGAGAGACAACGTACCGCAAAGGCGGATGGCAACGGCTGCGGACGCAGGCGGAAGGGCGCCGCACTGGCACGCTGCTGCAGCTGGGCCCAAGTCTCGCGGGGCTCCGTATCGCCTCGGCTCCGCTCGATAGGCCAAAGCGCGGCGACCGGCGCCGGGGTGGAAGATCCGGTTGTTGTGTCGCGTCTGACAGAGCCGCGGCGACGTTGGGGCTGTGTGCATTGCGCTCAGCAGCTACGACCTCTGTTTGAATATGTGCGGTCGGCTGCTCGTGAGGGCCGCTCCCCGCCTCGCTGGCTCGGACGACGTCTTCAGCGCTCGTGTCGACCAGCGAAATGATCTCCTCTTCTTGGGAAACCGAATCCGCCACTTCAACTTGGGCAACAGCTGGTTTCTCGGCATCGTCGAGGAGCTCACGTCCAACCTGAGACTGCACCGGTTGCTCGTGTGAACAATCTTCAACGTCTTGCAGCGTCGGTGGCAGGTCCGACTCATCCACTGTGGATACTTCTGGTATCTGTGGCGGGTTCGCCCAGAAATTCGCCCCCATCAGCGCGACCCCGTTGCCCAGCACCTCGTACTTGGCCTGCTCGGACTCTGCGTGGGCCTCTTCGATGCGCGCGTCCCACTTGACGCGCTCGGCGGCATCCATCGCAACATACTCTTCCTTCGTGATGGCCCGAAAGCCCCGCAGGTCCACGTCGATCTCTTCTGGCTCAGCCTCGGGAGTCGCTTCGAGCAGCTTCTGTGCTCGTTCCAGCTCGAGTTCCTTGATTCGGCGCTCTCGAATCTGCGCCTGCCATTCCCGAAACTCTTGCAAAGTGCGTCGACGCTCGTCGTTCTCACGAGTCACGAACGCGCTCTTGGCCTCACGCTCAGCGTCTGCGCCGCCTGACTGCCACGCTGTCACAGAGGCGCGCTCAATCGGAAAAATGGGTCGGTCCAGAAACGACAGCTGAGGTAGCGCTGCAATGTACGTCTTGCGGAAGGATCGCGTACTCGAGACCACGGGGTTGCCAGTGATCCGCAATGCCTTCAGCATCGGTATGGCCTTCATCACCCTCAGCGTCTCGAAATCCTCAAGTAGGTTGTGGCTGATGTCAAGGTTGTTGAGTAGTGGGCACTGCACAAGCTCTTTCAAGTCGGCGCTGGTTTTCAGACGATTGCCGGAGGCATTAAGCGATAGTAAGTTGGGCAGTTGGGCTAGGCCTTCCAGCGACTGGATGCGGTTCTCACTCAAGTCCAGTGTGTTGAGCTCGCGCAACGTGTGCAGGTTCTCGACCTTTTCGATGAGGTTCTTGCCCAAATAAAGGCACCGCAGGTTCACGAGAGGCTCGAGGTTTTCAATCCTGGAGAGGCCATTCGATTCCAGCCACAGCGCCTTGAGATTGTAGTACGCGTCCAGACCTTCGATGCGCTGGAAGCCGCGGAAATGTGCGTACAAACTGTCGTTAAGCTCTGGCGTTTCGTAGCCGTCGTTGTCGAGGCACAATTCGCGGAGAGTGTCGGCGTCCATGACAGGCACCTGACCTCTTCGCTCCTTGTGAAAGCGCTGTTTCTCCAGCTCTCGCAGCCGATCAAACGGCGACATCACTCTTGTCGTGGGCATCTCTTGGTTCGGCTTCAGCAAGCAAAGGATCTGAAATGGGAAGCAAAGCGAGATCACGAATGAACAGACGCAGACCGTTCAAAGGTTTTCTGCATTAACGGAATCCTTCTCCTCTACTCGAGCCAAGTAAAATACATTCACCGCCACAGCGGAGCGTCATGCGAGGGAATTGGGGCACGTGGGTTAAAGGTCAATGAGCTTGAATTCGTCGCGGAAGTGGGCAATGTCTCTCGTGTCTGCGACCTTCACCAAGTCGAACCGCTCCATGCACGTGAAGCAGATTCTTAAATAGCTCCAGATGTGGTCTGCGCGGTTGTTCAAGCTCAGCGCCTGCAGGTAGCACTTCGTGGCCTCCTCGTAGTTGCCCAGGTTGGCGTGGCTGATTCCCAGGTTCAGCCACCCACGTGCGTATCGCGGCTTCAACTCCAGTGCACTGGATTTCAAACACGTGAACGAGTTAGCGTTGAAACCCAACGTGCTCCAAGGTGAAACTTACCGATGATACGCAGGAATCGCCTCCGACGACCGCGCTGAGTTCGCTAGCGTGGCTCCGATTTTGTTCCACAGAGCATATTCATCCGGTCGGGAGTCGGTAGCAGCTTTAAAACTCCCAACTGCGGCGTCGTAGTCCTTTGACACGTTGTAGAGGACTCCCAGCACAACTTGGACGTCGGAGTCACTTGGATCATGCGATCGTGCCTGCAACATCAGCTGCATCACCTCGTCCATCAAGGAACCATCGCTGTACTCATCCACCTGAATCTCCAGACCATGAAATTTGGGGTTGTGCTGCACCCAAGCCTTCAGCGTTTTCAATGCGCCTTGGGGATTCAGCTCGTTGACGTTACTGACACCCAGTGCCAGCAGTGCACTCAAATTATACGGATCCTCTTCCACTGCGCGCTCCAGGCAAATAATGGCGCTCTTATCTTCATCATTTTCTGCATGGCATTCGCCAAGCATTCTCCACGCCTCACTATTTTCCGAGTGCTGCTGCACCTCTGCTTCAAAAGCGAGAATTGCGTCATCGAGGTGGCCAGACTTGAAAAACTCGACCCCCTTCTGGAAATTCTCTGACGAGTCCAAGAACGGATTATCGGCCTTGTAGGCGTAGTCGTTGGTTGCGCTGTCCCATGCATCTTCAAATGGGTCCGTGGTCTGTGCGTCCGCCATGGCCTTTTCCCATATCGCTTCCTGCAGCCCCAAAAATTGCAACATTGTCAGACCCTTTAGCATGTGCAAGTTTGTAAAACGTAATAGCATGTACGTACCAGGTTGTCGCCATCGGCCCATGCGCCGTCCATCGCTTTCTCCTCGGCGGTTTTGGAGTCGCCCCACGCCTGGTCCAAGCCCATACCCTTCGCCGTTCCTGCCTCGCTCCACGCTCCTTCAAGCGGGTGCGCACGAGCAGCAGACGCATCAGCGAAAGCGTTTTCCATCGCAGCCGCCGAAGCATTGCCGCTCTGCTGCCAGCTCGCGTCAAAGACGTCCCGATTCGAGCGTACGTCCGCCGTCTCCCCCACGCCCCTTCCAGCGCGCCCTCCAGCTTAATCTCGCCCCCGACAACTTCATTCTTCTCCTCGTCAATCTGCACCTCTCCCGAGCCGACCTGGTTCATGAACTTGAGGAACTGGCTGTTCTGCCACTTGGGGTCCGGGTTCTGACTCATGGTGCGCGCCATGTCGTTCGAGGCTTGCTGTGCCTCTAGATTCGCCGTCGCCGTCACCTGCTCCAACGGGGCGTCCGCTTTCTGCGCGGCCGCATGGGACGCCACATGCATCATCGGCTGGTGCATCCTGGGCACCGGCACCTTCGTCTCTTGCCACGCCACTTCGTGGTGCGACTTGCCGGCGGTCCGCCAGGCGTCGTCCAGGTGGTTCGCGCGGAAGTCCTCCACCCAGGAGGCGTCTTGCTGACGTTGGTGCATCATGTGCGGCCCCATCATCTGAGGCGGTCCCTGCATCTGCTGGAACCGCTGGGCGTCGTTGAACGCCGCCTCCATGGACGCCTGGTGGTGCTGACGCGCGTGCATCATCTGCTGCTGCGCCTCGCCCGAGCGGAAAGCCGCCTCCATGCGCGAGCGACTGGCCGCTTCCTGCTCGAGCGCCGCCAGGAACTGCGGGTCGGCGCCCTGCGCCATGTTGGGGCGCTGCATCTGCCGCTGCAGCTCGCTCCGCCCGCCGTAGGGCGTGGGGCCGTGAGCCTGGCAGCCGCGCGACTGCGACTGCACCACGCTGTCCAGCGCGCGAGAGAGCGGGTTCTGCGCCGCCACGGTGCCGTCCACGGCGCAGCCGGTGCCCTGCACGATCTTGCCCAGCACGTCCATCTCGCTGCTTGTGTCGGTGTCGAGGTCGGATGGGAAAATGGTGGCTTTCTTCGTACCGGTATGCGTAAGCGGGGCCCATTTAGAGGACCCAATCTTTGACGGGACCCAGATTAACCATACAATTGCCAAGTTACTTGAAGAAATGGGTCTCGGTCAAACTTGAAGTCGCGAGCGTCGACTCGACGCACTGCCATACTGAGACCGCATGAGAGGAGTGCACCGGAGTCACTTTGGATCTTGTGTAGGGCTTGGAGTAGCAGTGTCCGCTATTGGATCGCTGTTGTGGTGCATGTAGCAGTCGCCAGAGGAATGCTATGGAAGCAATGGTGACGATGTATCGCTCGTCCTGTGGTAAGTGCTCACGGGCATTGTATCCCGGATATCGTGTGGAGGGCGCTATAAGATCACAACTCGAGTACAACAAACAACCGGCACTAAGCTTAAGGCGGAAAACAAGGAAAGTTTTCGAGAGCGGACAAAATGTGGTTTGCAGTTTAAATTTGACCGGGTGTGGAGGTTCCAGTAAAGTTTCATGGTGAGCGGGGCACTGTCATGGATGACGAGATTCACTGCGTACCGTGCCTCATGTTGATGCTTAGGCGCACCAACCAGCGCATTTGGTGTGGTTTCGCTGCACGCTGTAAACTTGCTTTCGTCGGGCATCAATAACTGTTGAGTTGATGCGTGCCAGCGATACTATGCGGCGACAGAACCCGTGCTCTTATATACCTAATACTGCAGTAGCATTGTTTGCCGATCGAGGTGCCTTCACCAAAAGCCCCATTGAAAATATGGCAAACGCATCCAGTCATTGAGTTGGCCGCTCAACACTGAGGAGTCTCGCTGGTGCCGACTTGTTAGCACGTTTCGTGCCGGTAGAAAGCACGGAAAGAGTGATGAAGCTGGTCACTTGTGTTGACATCGTCGTGCGCTAGAGAAGTCCAAGCAACACTTCCGACCTCGCGGGTTCTATGCTTCACGCTGATCATCATGATGATCACCATCGAAGTCGTCTACCGGCACCAGTTTGCAACAGACTCAGCATCAACTGGCAGGCTGCCAGGCAGCAGGTCTCCTCAAACTCTGCCCAAAGCGCTGAAAGCAACGCGTGGCTCGCCGATCTGCCCAAGTCGATCAACATGTAGAAAACATGGTGGTTGGCTGTGGGTCTCTTGCTGCGTTTGCTGTCGCTCAGGAAAAACAATCAAGTTGACAGACAGGGTCACCATCACGTGAGCGGGGCAGCCCTTGTTTGGGAGAGCTCGGGCTCGCAGTCGCCAACGGGGCCCTCGTGGTTCGTTTGTGCTGCTGTTTTCGGTGGTAAGGCGTCCATCCTCTCAGCCGCGCCCCATTTTGCACGAGTTGTTGTGACAAGCGCATTGTCCTCCACGCCGCAGGCTCACGGTTGGCCAGCCTTGAGCGTCACGCCGGCAACGCACCAGTCAGACTGCGAGCGCGGTCCGCATGGCAATGGCCGACTTGGAGATTCGCGGGGGACGTTTTCCTCAGCGCTTTGCCTCAGACTGAAGAGTACAGTACCAATAATTTGGAGCCTTTGTTTGCCATCACCCACGTGATTTGTTGCGCTGAGTTTCGAACTCGATTCTTGGCGTGGCCACTGCTGATCTCCGGCCGTTCGTATCGCTCGGATTCGAACTCCCAGCCAGAAGAAGGCCGTGACAACCTGTGGGCCTTTTATAAGAGCCCGCCGAAATAAATCAACCGAGCGGGTACCCTTTCCCTATTATTTCCAGTGGGCGTTTTCCGCCGAACCGAGCAGGACCCCACTATCGCTTTCGGCGGCGTCTCCACGATATTCCGCTGCGTCACAGGGCTGCCTCCTCGTCCATGGGGATCTCCTGCTCACGCGACCACAGCCGGAACCGCAAGCTGCGAATGAGCGAGCGCCGCAGCAAGGCCACCAGCTCCGCCTCCGAGGGCACCGCTCTCCGCCCTGCATCCGACTCCGGCAGGACGGAGCTGCGCCGTCCCCGCGTCGGCTCGGAGTGGCGAGGAAACCGACCGACCAGTTCCTGCCCAGCCCCGTGGTGCGCGACTACGCCGCCGTATCCACGCAGAACAGCCAGTTCCGGAAGCACATGGAGGACGAGTGCGTGGCCATCCCCAAGTACCGAGCGTTCCCGGACGACCCGGCCGTGAGCTCCTTCTTCGGCGTGTACGACGGCCACGGAGGAGACTTCTGCGCCAAGTACGCGGCCAAGTACTTCCACCAGAAGCTGGCCGAGCTCATGCAGGCCAAGTTCAGCGCCAAGGAAGGGCGGCCGTCCGCGGCCGAGAGCTCCAGCAACCGGAGCAACGACACGTCCACCAGCAGCATGGACAACTGCTCGGAAGTGGACGCCGACGTCCTGAGCAACGCCGAGATCGAGAGCTGCTACGCCGAGGCATTCTCGTCGCTGGACAAGGAGCTCGAGGACTTCGACGAGTCGTCCGAGAGCGGCTCCACAGCCGTCACGTGTCTGATCCGCAAGTACAACGGCCGCACGACCTTCCACATCGCCAACGTGGGCGACTCGCGCGCAATTTTCTGCTGCGCCGGACAGACGTCGCGGTTGTCGGTGGACCACAAGGCCACGAACGAGGACGAGATCAAGCGGATCCGCGCGCTCAACGGCATCATCGTCAATAAGCGCGTGGCCGGCTCCATCTCGGTCACGCGCGCTCTGGGCCAGGCGGACGAGAAGAAGTTCATCACCAGTTTGCCACACATTGCGTCGTTAGAGATCGCGTCGGACGACGCCTTCCTCGTGTTAGTGAGCGACGGCGTCACGGACGTTTTCAGCGACGAACAACTGACGGCGTTCGTGGCCAAGCGCCTCTCGGAGGGCGAAAAGTCGATTAGCATTGGCAAGATGCTGCTGGACGAGGCCAAGGCGCAGGGCTCCATGGACAACATGACCGCCGTGATTATCTGTTTCGGGGAGTGAGCCAACTTGCCCCCGTGCAATAAGTAGAACTAGTAACTAAGGCCAACTCGAGCCACTAATTATTTGTCGGCATGTGAAGATCGATGCCATGGATTCATTAGTTGCTGTTCTCGATAAATAATTGTGCGAGCATCGCCATAAGAACGGTACGAAACGGACGAGCTTACAGGTCGAGACTGCGAGGCGCGATCGGCTCCGGCAACGTACGGCGGAACGTGAGCACGAGCGGCTTGGGTGCGAACTGCATGACCTGGCACATTTTCTTGAAGCCCAAGCGGAAGACGTCGTAGTGGTTGATGGTCAGCAGCTGGTCGCCCACGCTGACTTTGTCACGACCTGCTACGCCCGACTTGTTCATGGCCACCACGACCGGGTACGACTTGCCCTTCTCCGGCTTTAAGCTGATGCCGAGCGGGCCGTCCTCCTCTCGCCAAACGACGTAGCTCAAGGACCTCTCGAGCCGCTCCCGACTCTTGTGTCGGTCTGTGCGCTGCGTAGTGGACGCGCGGCGGGGCCTCTTGGTGAGGCTGTGGAGCTCGTGGGCGGCAGGTCTCCGGAACCGCAGCACGGCCGGTCTCACCCCGCTGTCCAGGATCTGCACGACCGCTTCGAGCGGCACCAGCGAGCGCTTGGTGCTGCGCTCGTTGATGGTGATGAGGAAGTCGCCCTCTCGGAGACTCCACATCCCGGGCAGCGAGTCGTTGCCCTCGGCCACTTCGACGCACGGGTAGCCCGTTATGTCGCACGAGGCGAAGCCCACGCAGCCCAAGCTGGAGCCATACCAGAGCAGAACTTGGTACTGCAGATGGTCCTCGTCCAGCTCCTCCGGCACTTCCAGCGAGCCCAGCGACGAGGCCGTGGACCCCGTGCGCTGCATTGAAGCGCGCAGCTTGAGGTGGTAGCGCAGGAAGAGCTGGATCTTGCTCGCGGCTTCCTCTTTCAAAAGGGCTTCGGCCAGCCACTGGTTGAAGGACGGCGGTGCCGGTGCAATTGCCTTGGTGAAGCTGCCGCTGTCCTGCGGCTGGCGGTCGTAGAGCGACAAACTGTCCACATCCAAGTCAATGGACTGCTGGTTGTTGGTCGGAAGAGGTTCCAGGTCGCACAATTGCAGAGCGTCAACACCCATGATGCGATCTGATGGCAGTAAACGGGGACGGCGGCGACGGAGCTTGACGGCAACTCCAGTTATGACCGACGAGGTTACTAGCCCAAAGGCTGAGTCAGCTGTTCACGACCGGCTCCACCTGAGACACGAGGGCTGGGGCAGTCGAGCAATGAAAGACTGGAAAGGAGACTGGGGGTTGATGCAGATGATGGCAGTCGGCTATGTCAAAATTTGCGGGTAACTGCAAAGTGCAATTTGGGACGAAGCGGTCACGTGAGACCTTCGACGTTACCTGAAGGGTCTCGACACTAGCGCCACACGTGTCGAGCGGCAACCACAACGTCCATGCCTGCGTGAGAACCAGTTGAGGCAATATTTACTACACAGTTCGGGGTGAATTGGGTGCGATGCTGGTGTTTGATGTTTCCGGCCGCTGAGCTTCTGTCTTAGCCTATCTCAAGGCGCTGGTGCTGGTAAAAATAGGTGTCATGCCAAGTTACCTTGAAAATCCAGAATATTGACAGTTTTTAGTTGCATGGTGTCGCCAAGCTGTCAAAAATGCTGCTGCCGCACTGAGCATTCCCACCGGTTCCGACCAAACTAAAAGTCAATCCACATTTGGTGCTACAGTACCAACTTGGATATTTATGCTTGTTTTATGGACATGACAGCACATGTATTCATCGCCAAAATAGCGGCAACATCAAGAAAGCGTCTGGAGTTACTCCGCCAAGTGGAATGCTAGACCTTCGTGGCGTGCCTGAATGTCTATTCATGCAGGCACGCAAGTCGTCGAGTCCATTTCGATGATGTTCACCTGGTGCATCGCGTGCAGCACAACGGCAACCCTCTTAAAACTAACGTTTCCGCCGCTACCGAGCTCTTACGTGCGCATGAGATGCCTGGGTGCGAATAGATGTTGGTATTAATGGATTGGATGTAACGCTAGTTTGCGTCCTGATCTCCATGAACGCCAAGGGTATTGAGTTGGTTCTGTTTTCATGGAGAAGTGTAAGTAAGCCTGAAATTGTCGATTACTTTAGCAGGCGCTTATTCTACTGTAGTTAGAGTCTCCACAATACGGCCGTCGGAATGAGGAGGTTTCAGTCAACACCGTAGCAGGAGGTTTTAAATGCAAAAGATACTGGTGCTTTTCGGTGCTTAGTTTACATGTCAAGGCCCGATGTACATGTATAACAATTCTACCAGCAAATTCTACATAAAATGCTAGAAAAAATGATCCTCCTGGGATTTACATGGCCACGACGTACTTCACACCGCTCAAATCGACAATACAATGGGACATACCAAAGGCTGCTATTGGGATCGGTCTACTTCAACTTGATCCATACAAAACACAAGTGTATTCACGGCAATGTGCAATTTGTAGCCGTAGCTCAACACTGGTAAATTGTACCCAAGATAACATGCAAATAATACTCACTCTACTTCATCTAGACGTCTAGTGTGGTGAGGTATTACAAATCCAGCGTCCGAGCTCCTTTTTGAATTGGCGGAGGGTTGAGCCGCCGAAACGTTAGCACAAGAGGCTTTGGTGCGGCTTTCAGGAGTTGCACCCAGCGCTTGTTGCCCAGTTTGTAGATATCATGTTGGTTTATTGAGATCAATTGATCTCCAACGCGCGCATGGCGGCTGACGATGCTACTGCGGTTCATATCAGCAACAACAGGATACAGCGAGTCCTTTTGCTTTTTCAGAGATACTCCGAGTGGTCCGTCGCCCTCACGCCAGATTACGTAGCTCAGCGTTTTCTCCAGTCGCTCCCGGTTTCGTCGACGACCCAGGCGCTCTTCGCTTGTCGGCTTGCGTTTCTGTAATCGGAGGTTCTGCAGCTCGAGCAAAGTCGGTCTCCGAAAGTGAAGAACTGCTGGGCGAGCGCCGTTAGTAAGAATTTGCATCACCGAATCGAACGTCATCGTCGAGCTGTGCGCGCTGCATTCATTTACCGATACCAGGAAGTCTCCGTCTTGGATATTCCACATACCAGGAAGTGACTCGTTGCTGTCCGTCTTTTCCACGTATGGATACCCAGCAGAATCGCAGGACGAGAAGCTCACTCCGCCAAGACTGCTTCCAAACCAAAGCAAAATCTCATAGCGAAAACACTCGTCATCGCTGATTGACTCCGCTTGATTGTCACTTTGCTGTGCTCGGACACGTTGTGGTCCTGTGAAATTGAGCTCGGCATCATTGTTGTCTTCTTCGTCCTCTTCAGTATCGGTGTCTACACTGGTCTCTGCTGATGATGAGGTCGATACCATTCGCTGCGGCGACTGTTGTTTCCCTTGACTACGTTTCTGTTGGAGCGCTGATTTCCGAGCTGACGGGGTGCGGATTGGATTTCCATCTTGGTGTGCGATAGCTCGCCAATATGACAATGCTCTAGCTTGGACTTCTACAGCAGTACCTGTGGTGCCAAAGTAGGAGACGCACGCCTCAAGAAGAAACGCCGGGGGAAGGGTGCCCCCATGCTCAGTCTTATCTATCGGCCAAAGATAACAACAGGAGAGCTGTTCACCCTTTGGTTTCGATGAGAGAGAATCCGCACGGACGATTCCATCAACGTTGTCGATTGGATCGACGATCAGAGTCGCCTGCTACTTGCAAGCTTCAGCTCAACTCGCCACCAATTGGCGCAACATGTTGCACCTTGTGCGGAGCCCCTGGTATTATTATTGTTGTCGAAGGCAAATACAACACAAGTGCAACTTCCACTGTTGTAGTCCGTCTCCACCATACCTGAAAGCACCGAGAAGAAGTGCAGTAGCAAGGTACCTTGAAGTGCCCTTAACCAGTTCTGGTGACGTCCCATTTAAAGCCGAAGCTCCGGCTCGCACGCCACTTTAATGCAAAATTAGCGCTGGAACTGTGGAAGCTGGTCGGAGCGTGGCGCACGCAAAATGGGACGAATGGGACAAGAGCGTTGGGTGGATCAACACCTAACGCTGCCGTTGATGTGCGTGCGCCACCCAACGGCAACTTGCCTGGATACTAGGTTGAAGTTGCACGGAGTGAATGTACGTCACTAAAGATGTAGTTTCAAATAGTGACGAGTATACCGTGCACAACATTTGTTATTCTGTCCTTTACAGTCCCACCCCAAGATATCCAAAGTGGGGGAGAAGCCGAGGCAGATCGAAACGAGTACAGCGAGCATGTTCCAGACCAAGTGCGTAGAGCTCCACCCGCGTCCCTCTCGTCTGTAGCTCTAACTTACTCTTGTCCTCCTCTGCAGCACCGAGTACGACCGTGGCGTGAACACGTTCTCGCCCGAGGGCGCCTCTTCCAAGTGGAGTACGCCATCGAAGCCATCAAGGTGCGATATCTGTCCTTACTAGTAGAGAGAAGACTTGCCTTCCAGCTCACCCTTCTGTAAATGGCTGTTGCAGATGGGCACCACAGCCATCGGCATCCGCACAAAGGAAGGCGTCGTGCTCGCCGTGGAGAAGCGGCTGACGTCCCCGCTGCTGGAGCCTGGCAGGTGAGTCGAGAAGAAGATCCTCCCCATTGAAAGAGAGCAATCTGTTGGTACAATGCAGAAGGGTGACCAATAGATGCTAATAGGTCATTTATTTAACTGTGTGGTTTGACGTGGACAGCATTGAGAAGATCATGGAAGTGGACCGCCATGTGGGCGCGGCCATGAGCGGCATCACGGCCGACGCGCAGACGCTGGTCGACCACGCGCGCGTGGAGGCCACCAACCACTGGTTCTCGTACAACGAGCCCGTGCGTGTGCAGGCGCTGACGCAGGCCATCTGCGACCTGGCGCTGAGCTTCGGCGAGGGCTCCGATGAGAACAACCACAAGCAGAAGATGAGCCGCCCGTTCGGCGTGGCGCTGCTGCTCGCTGGCGTGGATGAGGCCGGGCCGCAGCTCTTCTTCTCGGAACCCTCGGGCACCTACTGGCCCGTGAAGGCGCACGCGATTGGCTCTGGATCGGAAGGCGCACTCAACAACCTCAAGGATAGCTACACGGACGAGCTCACGTTGCAGGAGGCCGAGACGCTCGCGATTAGCTCACTGAAGCAGCACATGGAGGAGAAGCTCACTAGCATCAACGTGGAGCTGGCTGTTGTCACACGCGAGAAGGGCTTCCACGTCTGCTCTGCCGAGGAGCTGGAGGCCGTGATCGGCCGCCTGTAGACGAGCAAATGCAAGGAAGGCTGCGAGCGATGGAGAATATCTGCGGACCCTAAAGTCGGTGGTGCTTCAGCATTTAACCCAAGAATGAATGCCGTTATTTGCATCCTTTAGCTGCTACAGACGTTGATCTGCTTCTGGTGGTGCAGATGTGAGTTTTACCTATACGTAGTATGTGTTTGCTAGTGTGACTGTCGACAGTTTTTGCAGCCTCCCGTCACAGACAGCAAGCATGCAAGCCTAAAACGGATACTTGCCGGACCTGCGTGAGGCTTTGCAGCATGCCATAAAGACGGGCTAACCGTGGAGACGAGCAAGCAAGTACTCTCACGATAGTGTTGTTGTCAATAAGGTACCCACCGCCGCCCTCCATTCATCGCTTCGCGTTGTGCTGTCGTCTACGATACCCGGGACCATTTCTTCCACACATACCCCGCCCAGATAATACACTTGAAGTTGTTGATCACATGAAGCGCGGAGCGTGTATGCCGCTATAACCTGCCTATTCAACTCATGTTTGCCCTGCTCAAGCGCTTGGTGCGTCCTTCTCGTCATCGATAGAGTCGGAGCGCTCGCTGCCGGACCTGCTGCTGCCTGTGGCGCTGTGTCCAGCCGTGAAGCTGTGCAGTTTGGAGATAATCATGTCGAGAGCCACCGAGTTCACGCCGTGCGGGATAATGATGTCCGCCACGCGTTTCGACTGCTCCACGAACATCATGTGCATGGGGCGCACCGTCTTCATGTACTGGTCCATGACGGACTCGGCCGTGCGCCCGCGCTCCTCCATGTCGCGGTGCATTCGCCTTACGAGACGGATGTCCGCGGCCGTCTCGACGAAGATCTTGATGTCCATGAGGTCGGCGAGCGCCTGGTCGGCGAAGATGAGAATGCCCTCCACGAGGATGACGCTGTTGGGCTTCATGGGGGTCGTGCGCTGGATGCGCGCGTGGGTGCTGAAGTCGTACACGGGCACGTCCACCGTCTTGCCCGCGCGCAGCTGCTTGAGGTGCTGGACCATGAGGTCCGTCTCGAGCGAGTCCGGGTGGTCGAAGTTGTGCTTGGCGCGCTGCTCCATGGTGAGGTGGGCCAGGTCCCTGTAGTAGTAGTCGTGCGAGAGGTACGACACGCGCTCGGCGCCGAACTCGGCCATGATGGCGCGCGAGAGCGTGGTCTTGCCCGAACCGGAGCCCCCGCACACGCCCACCACGAGGATCTGGTTGCCCTCGTCGTTCAGCAGGTGGCTGGAGCGCCCGAGCCGGAATCTGGCGCCGGGCTCGATCGAGTTGTTGATGTACACGATGTCCTTGACCAGCTCCAGCTCGCTCTTGGTGGTCACGAGCGGCTGCTGCAGCGCGAACGTCTGGCGCTTGCGGCGCTCGAGCGCGCGTGCGTGGCCGCCATGGCCGCCACCAGCGCGCAGCACAGCGTCACCACCTCGAAGACGCTCGTCTTCACCATTGCAGATTGAGAGGAACAGGCGTCTGTCGTCGACAGCAAAAGTGTGAATGACGGCGACAGGGACAAGCCGGTCTCCGCTGGCCAATATCGAGAGACCGGCCAGCCAATCGCAAGACGCCGCCGACAATATTTCGACCAATCGAGGAATAAAGAAGACGACCCGACGACCCTATAGTGACGCGCTGCCTTCCATCTCCCCTTGCCATCGGCGGTATGGAGGCTCTTGATGACAAGGCCGACTACTGCTCTGCTTGAAGGAGGCACTTCCGCGCATCAAATTTAGGTTCTGCTTACATTTTCGCTAGTGTCTGCCCGCCTATCCATGTGCTGTTCCTGCTGCTGGCTGTGCTCACTGACTGCCCGCGACCGAGTCGATCAAAATCGGGTAGCCCGAGTCCAGCTGGATGCTCGGGTCGCGCACGGCGTGGCAGATGACGGGGATGTCTGTCTGCACGTCGAGGAAGTCGGCCAGGAAGAGCAGCAACTGGAAGTCGCTGAGGCGCTTGGCGTACGGCTCGTTGCGGTGCTTCTGCAGCTGGGACTTGAGCGCCGAGCGGTTGCGGTAAGACCCCTCGCGGTTGAGCTTGGGGAACTCGCAGCGCAGCGGCGACTCGTGCGGCAGGACGGGCACCACACACAGGAAAAGTTGTTGTCCACCTCTTTTGCCGACTTGGCCTCCACGAGCGCCGTGAACGTGTCACTTACAGCGCACACCTTGGGGTTCTTCTCGTCCTCCAGTAACACGCCGGTGGCGAACATCTCCACGCACTGGTCACTGACCTGGAAGGCCTCGAACGACGCCTGGCCTTCCTTGTCCAGCGTCACCTTCAATGTGAGGAACAGCGATCCTTTGCCTCCTGCGTCCGCCTGAAGCTGTGCCGCCAGCAGAACCTCTCGCGCCGAGAAGTGGAAGTCCTCGTCCTCGCGCGGCGGGTGCGAGAACACCCAGCCCACCTTCTCGTAGCCCAGCGCTTCCGCCACGGCGTCCACTTTGTCTGCGTTCGGGTCGTCCAGCACTTCAAAGCCGTACGGGTTGCCCTCCTGCGGCGGCTCATAGATAAAGTCCACCGTCACCTCCTTGGTCTCCGCCTCGACCGACCCGTAGAGCCACGCGCAGCGACTGCTGGAACGCGAACTGGCGCAGATACCCCTGCAAGTCGTTGCAGCTCGCGCCGTCCAGGTGCACTTTGGCCACGTGCGGCTCCTTCTGCGCGCTGATCTTGAACTCGAACTGCGCGTCCATGCGCATGAACTCGCCCAGCGACCAGTGCATCTTCATGTCCCGCAGAGACTTCATGCCCGGCCGGAACGACTGCTTGTCGGCGCGGTCGTGGTACGCCACGCGCGTGAGCGTTCCGTCCGCGTTGATCTTGGTGCCCACTGCGCCGCCCGTGCCCACCGCCTCGCCCTCGTAGTCCAGGAACAGCAGGTCGCCGTGGCCCACGCGCAGCTCGCGCAGCGTTTGGGCGTCTCGTGTCTGCTGCGCGCCCTGCAGGTCCAGCGCCAGCCGCTGCTGCTGCGGAGCGATCGAGTGCTCCTCGAAGACCCACCGCTTAATGTCCGCGATGGTGGAGGACGGCGTCAGGTCCCCCACGCGCCAGGTGCCGTTCTTGGAGCGCACGCGGACCAGCATCTTGGCACTTTGAGAAGGGAATAGTACCGGTATGAATATCTTCAGGTGTGGCCAAAGTGATACTGTAGTTTGAACGACTTTGACGGGGTTTGAAGGTCTCAACAACAACTTGAAGTGCAAATGCAAGAATCAAAAGGTACGATACCATGTTCAAATACAGAGGCCCTCCTCTATCTCTTTCTCGCTCCTATCGCACTCGTTCTGCTTCGCCCTCCTGGAGAAAGGAGGCGCAGACGGAGCTCAGCAGAGCAGCCTTGGCAACTGGAACTGAGTAGCGCCCACGAATCAGGAACTAATCTAACAGTCTAGTCTAACAGTCGATTTGCATCGACGAACGGTAGTCGCTCGGTCGATCGTGCAGCAAGGAGCCTTCAAGGCCAACCCCAAGCCAACCAGATCCACCACGTAGCAGCGCCTATTCCGCCAGGATCGTCTTGATGTGGTCGCGCGACTCGCTCGGGCCGACGTACTCCTTCCACGCCTCCTTCTGCGTGTGAGCCGTCAGGTGGTGGTCCAGGACCTTCGTCATCATTTTCTTGTCGAACACCGACGTCTGCGAACCGTAGGCCGCAGCCTGGAAAGCGATCACGAGCTTCGACAGCTCACGACCGGAGAAGCCGTCGATACGGGCGGCCAGGTCTTCGAAGTCCGAGTCCTCGATACCCTCCACGTAGATCTTCTTGGCGCGCGAGTTCTTCGGCGCACGGATGTAGTCGTCAAAGTACTGCTTCAGCATGCGCACACGCTCGTCGAAGCCCGGCAGGCGGAACTCCACCATCTCATCGATACGATCGTTGATAGCCCAGTCGAACTGCTCCGGCTGGTTACTCGCGAACACAATCATGAACTTGTCGCTGGCCTCACCAGTACGGTACAGGAAGGCGTTCAACGCGTTACGCATGTCCTCGCTCATGACAGTGTTGCTACGCTTCTGCAGGAAAGCATCAGCTTCATCGACAAACAACAGCAGACCGCGACGGCTGTGCGACGCCCAGTCGAACAGCTTGTGGATCTCCGTCACGCCTTCGCGACCGAGCGGGGCGACATCACCACCCGTCAGGATAGCGTACTCCAGACCGGAGTGACGCGCCAGAGCCTTCGCAAACAGAGTCTTACCCGTACCGGGGGACCGTGCAGCAGCAAGTGACGGAACGGCGCGCGGTTCTTCTTCGTGTTAAACGTGGACACGGCCACACTGCGCAGACGCTCGTCCAGCTTGGGCTCGAGCACGACGCCCTCCAGGGCATCCGTCGCCTTCTGCAGACGCAGTGCACGCTTAACGGACGGGATGGGGTTAGCCAGCACCTGCGGGACCGACCGACGAGACGTCTCGCGCACCAGCGACGGCTTTCCCATGCGGGCCTCAATGTACTTGCCTGCAACGATGGTGGAGGTTTTGGCGGTGTAAATACCCACGGCAAGAGCGGTCAGAGAGGCGACGGTGGCCGTGAGCTTCTCCTTGTCGTCCACGAAAGCCATGACACCGGCGCCCACAGTGTTACCCGCCAGCTTAATTCCTTCCATGACCGTCTCGCGGTACTCCTTGGCGCGCACACGAGCTTCCTCGAGGTGCAGGTCGTGGTTGAGCCGCTCCTGCTTGATGCGTCCTTCGGTCTCAGCCGAAACCTTGGCCATCTCCGTCCTCTGACGCAGCTCGGCCTCGTAGTCGAGCGTTTTGCGGCGCGAGGCCTCCTGCTTGGCCAGGATCTCTTCCTGCTTCTTGAGCTCCTGCTCCTTCATGTACTTCTGCGCAGCCAGCTGGTCCGCGTACTGCTTGCGCTTGAGCTGGTCCTGGTACTGCGCGCGCTGCTGGTGCTGGCGCGTCTCCTCCTCCAGCGTCTTGCGGCGCTCCTCGCCCTCCTTCTGCACGCGCACGATCTCGTACTGCTTGTAGAGCGCCTCGTTCTCCTTGATCTTGGCCTGGCTCTCCGTCTGCTTGGTGCGCTCCGTCTCCTTGGCCAGGTTGAAGGCCTCCTTGGCGTGGCGCGAGTTCTCCAGCTCGCGGGCGGCCTTGGCGGCGCGCTCCAGGCCCGACGGGTCGAACGAGTAGCCGTTGCCGCCTCCATTGCTGTTGTTGCTGTTATTGTTGTTGTTCTGGGGCTGCGAGAGCGTGTTCTGCGGCTGCTGAGCCGGCTCGGGCGCGCTGCTGCGTCCGCCGAATCCGCTGAACATGGTGCTGTGAAGAGGTCTGCGCTACGTAGGGCGGGCGATCCGTGGGGCCGAGGGACAAAGGGGAAATGAAGGCACTGGACGCCGCAAGCTGATACCCGTACTTAGTCGGGCTGACCATCACTCCGACGGTTTTGTTGGGTGCGCCACACACGCAAGCCATTGCGCATTTCGCCATGGACAAGCTACGGCGCGCGTGGGACGGCGCGGCCGGCGCCGTGCAGGAGCAGCTCAAGAGCGGCGAGCAGCAGCTGCGGCGGGCGACAGCAAGCGCAGCGCACGAGGCCAAGCGTCGCGTGCAGAGGACGGTGCAGGAGACGGCGAGGCACAAGGCGGAGGGCGTGCAGAAGGCGGCGCGGCGCAAAGCGCGCGGTCTCGGCGCCAGCGCGCTGCAAAATTTGCGCAACAACCAGGAGAATGCCACGCGGCAGCTGCGAGAGAACGCGCAGCAGCTGCAGCGCTCGGCCAGCGACGCTGTGGACCACCTGAAGAAGCGCGCGCAGCAGGCGCGACGGACGCCACGAGCGCCGCCCAGGAGCGCGTCCGGTCGTCCGTGTCGGAGGGCGCCCAGAAGCTGCGACGCACGTCGTCGTCCGTGGTGGAGGCAATCGACCCGCGCGCGAGTGCTCGCCGCGTGCGCAACAAGCTGCTGCTTGTGGGCTTTATCGGTGTCTTCCTCTACGGCTTTGGGTCGGCCGTGCCGCATGCAATGGCCAAATATGCTATTGAGAAAACGAGGATCGAGGAGGAGGCGAAAGTTCGAGCAGAAGCAGCCGAGAAATGACAAAGAAATGGAGCGAGTGGGGTAGTTAAAAAGCCAAATCCGAGCGAACGGGAGCAGCTAGTGTTTCCCATCCGGCCGGTACTTCTGCGCCGGGTACTTGCTGGCCTCGTACAACAGCAACCAGCGAGGCTTCTTGTTCGGGTCCACTTTCTTCACGCGGGACTTGCGGCGCTTCCTGGCTTCCACCTTGGCGTTGAGCCAGGCCAGGTAGTCCTCTTTCACTTGTGTCCGCCACTTGACGTACTCGGCTTCATTGAAGGGGCCAGTTGTTGCGTCTTCGCTGCTGGCATTCGATGTGACTGTGGAACCACTTCCCTGCCTACCAAAGTTTAAGCTCATGCTTGACCCATTCGTGGACGACCCCAGCAAGCGTCCGCTAGGACTTACGCCGAAGTACATGCTGGCTTTGGAATCATCTCTCGACAGCAGGTGTTTGCTAGACGCAAGGAAAAGGTTCTGGGGCGGGGGGTCAGATTATGAACGATCTCAGTCTGCTACGGATTGATTTTACGTACTCGAGAAGAAACACCTCCAAAGCGGTTGGCCTCCGTGAATATTTGCCGTTGGTGCTGCAACCAAAGTCATGAGAATGTGTTTTGAGTAACAAACCTACTACACAGCGTGTCCAAGGTGAAGGTGAGACCCACCAGTTCCAACTCCGTGGGGTCTTTCGAGATGTTGAGTGGTCGAATCGGTCGCTGTTCATCCGTTATACTTCGTCAAATGCACGTAAAGTTGCAAGGGAAGAAGGATTTTTACACGTACCGAGTGACGGCGTTTCCAGATTGGTTCTTCATCGTCTGCGTCCGGATGTGATTCGTCTTCACGAGCCGAGTCGACATGGCAGTCAATTAGATGAGCATACTCCTCGTCATCATATTGGTCGTTTGGAGACTCCAGTAATTTCTCGGTGATTGCTTCCAAGTCAATGTAGCTGATCGCACGTGGTAAGCAAAGGAATGCACTCAGTGTGCGTGCCAGCCGCATCGACGCAGTCCCGAGGAGGCTGGACCGACGTCCACCCATGCTGGAGCTGCTACCGAGGCTAGAAAGCTTGCTGGACGATGCCCCATGCTTCGGAGATGCTACCGTACCAATGCTCAACTCTGTCGACACGACGTCATCTGCTTCGTCGCTATCATCCTCGCTGTCCGAAGGAATGGTACCTGCCGTGTTGTTGGCAATTTTCAGCATCGCCAGCGTGCGTGTCTTGCACAAAAGGCTGTCGATGTGGTCATCCAAAGTCAGCAGCAGAGCACTTCGAGCGTCGTTCGTGTGCTTGCTTTCCATTTTACTGGATCGTCGTCGCTGGATTTCATCGTCTGGGCCGCACTCGCTATCCTCTTCACCACTCAGGTCTTCATCATCTTCAGAATCGAAACTTAACAATTTCTTGCCATCTTGCGGTCCTGGGTGGTAACCTACACAACAAACGATGAAGAGTTAGCTGAGTGGGCAGAGAATTGCTACCACATCACAAGCAATCGTACGATATCGGAACCCGTTGACCTGCTCAAGTGCCTTTGCCACGCGTTCGTGCTTGGGGTCGTCGTGACCGTCGAAGGTACCGTTCATGATATCGGCCCAGGAAAGGCACTCTCAAGCACACCAAAAATAACGGGCTCCCGCTTGTGGTTTATTGCTACCGGTGCTTCGTGGTGAAACAGTCACTCACTTGATGGGATTGGCAGATTGAGGGCGTACTCGAGTTGCTCTTTTAACTTGTTGGAGTGACTGCAGTGTGGCAGCATCCAGTGACCTGAAGCTTTCGTTGGTTTTCATGGGAGTAGCAAGTGCCGATGCTGGACGTGTTTTAGTGAAGGCTGCGGAGTCGTGTCTAGCAATTCGAGCGGCGCGGCAATCACCTGGAACCGTGTCGGATTCGCTCTTGTTGTCCAGAATATCTGCTGGTTCAAAGTCATCAAAGCCCGGTGGAACAGACACCGAGTTCCGAAGACGGGCGACGGCACCAATAGTTGCAAGGGTCGAGTTGCTTTGTAGCGACTTGCGGAAGCGCTCCTCTAAGAAAGCATTGCGCTTCTGCAGGTGCTTTACTTCTTGGGGTGCGCGGCTAACCCTCGCCTTGCGCGGCTCTACAAAAGAGTGCTTTTGCTGCCGATTCATCGCACTACTTTGCAGTGTGTTGTGCTTTTTGACACGGTCCAAATCAGCACGTAGCTGGTCACGCTCTCGGGTGAGATTTTGTCTTTCGGCCCTCAAAACCCGCGTTTTCTGCTTGTGAAGTTGCTCCGAGGCCATCATGCGGCGAATCTGCAATTTCAGAGCTTCAGACTCGCGCTCGGCGCGTGCTGTTTCGGAGCGATAGTACTCCACTACGTATGGATGTTCTCCATTTGCAGCGTTTGCTGATCCACCATTATCATTCAGTGAATGAATCTCCGAGGATTTATCTGCAGGGAGTTGCTGCGGGTGAACTGATTGCGAAAGCTGCGTCGTGCTGGAACTACGTGTCAGTTTGGACGGTGAATAGTGCGTAGGCTGTTTTTGCTTCTGCACAGCAGTGAACAGTCTTGCGTACTCTTCCCTCATCTTCTGGACTTGGTTTTCGCGCTCCTTGAGTGCCCCTTTCGTGCGAAGCAAGTCAGCTTCGGTTTCTGCAAGTCGTGATTTCAGGTTGTCCGCCATCTCTTGCAGGTGGCGTGACTCCTTTTCCAGCCGTGAGTACATTTGCAGCTGGGTACTTTGGCGTAGCCCAGTAAGTTGCTGCTGCAATCGCTGCACCTCGCGTTTGCGCTCTTCATTCGCTGCCTCTGTTTGCGCCATGTTGACCTCATACTTGCGGAGGGCACGTCGAAGCGTTTGATTCTCTGCTGGCGTTCCAAAGAAGTCTCCATTTGAATGAGCTAGCGACGTCCCTGAGACCGCAGCTGGTGTCGCAGTGTGTGGGTCAAAGCCTCCAGTCGTTGCCCCTGAAGCGCGAGCACCATCCTGAGACTTTTGACTTTGTGACTCTCGGGCTTCTTTGAGTGCTGCAATCTCCTGTCGTTGCTTGGATATCAGCAGCTGTGCAGCTATTTCTTGAGACCGGTCCTCCTGAATCTGTGCATTAAGCTTCTCAAGCAACGCTTGCTGTTGCTGTCGCGTACGGGTCCGGTTAACCTCATGTTGGTTTAGCTGACGCATTAAACACTCACGTTGATCCTTCAACTGCTTGCATGCGAATTCAAGCTGCAGACAATTGTCTCGGGTAATTTGCTCTTTTTGCTGGTTGATCAAATTATCTGCAAGAGCTCGGCGTTCGGAAGCAGCTTCCTGGACTTCTTGCTCTGCAAATTTCAGACGGAGGTGTGTTCGCAGCCCATTCAGCAAAGAGATGGGGTCACCCTCGGCTTTCTTCAGGAACTGTTCTTTCCGCTTGCCTCGCGCAAAAGTCGACTCAGTTTCGAGCGATTTATCGGTATTTCCCGTGCGGTCCATGACCTCCATGAAGAAGTCCACAAGTGCTGCCTCAAGACGCTGGAGCCTCTTTACCTTCACCTGTGCAGCGTTGAGCCGTTCCATCAAACGTTTTGCCTGCACATTATGGTTACTACTTGGCAGGAGGTCCAAGACCGAACACCGTGAAAGCGTACCTCCCCAAGACCGGAGCCACGGCCACTACCGTTATTGCTGATGCTGCTCGGGACACAATCTTGGCGGTATGGAGAATCAATGACCACCTCAACTGGAGACGACTCGAGAGACTGCATTTTTGACGAAAAATTGAGTCCAGGTCCAGACGAAAGCAAGACTGGGCATCATCACCAACTCGGCAGCGTTTATTATAATTATAGGGGCTCGTTTCTCTTGACTACCTGCTTTCTGCATCGTAGGGCGGAAACAAGAGATTGGGAACTTCCGGGAGATGGCATGGAATTCGTCGAGACTAACGCGGCCGTCACCGTCATCATCCGCTTGGCGCAGAATCGTCTGAGCTTTCTTGCGTACCTGGTCATCCGACGTGGCCAGGTAGTTGGCACGTAGGATATTCACGAGCTCGTCTTCCGTGATGAAGCCGTTGTGGTCATCGTCGAAGATGACAAAGCAGAAACGTACGCGCTGGACACGGTCAACACCTCCCACAAAGTTCACTGCGGCGAGAAGTATCTCACGCAAATCTGCTCCGGAGTCGCTTTGGGTGTCCGGGGTAAACAAAGCAAACAAGCGTCGGTACTCGCCGGTGGGTTCCACCTCGAAGAGCGTGCAGAAATCCTCGAAGTCCAAGACGTCGTGCTGCATCTCACGGAACCTTTTCGCGATACGCTCTAGCATCTCCAAGCTCGGGCGTGTGTCCTCCACAAACCTCCGCATGAGTTTCGACTTCTCCTGTTTGATTTCCTGCTGCCGCTGCTTGTCTTCTACTGCAATGATGGATCCGCTTGGTGGTACGGGTTCCTCGGGCTCTGCCTCCGCCGTAGCCATAAACTCGGGTCCGCCCGGGTCGGGGTGAATCGCCATTCTCCGAAACTCGTCGAAACTGACCTGTCCGTCACCGTCCGTATCGCAAAGACGCACCATTTCGTCTACCTCGGCGTCGGTAATGAGCTCACCCATGCAAATGAGAAGATGCCGCAGCTCTGCTGCTCCGATGAAAGAGTTCTTGTCCACATCAAGAAACCGGAAGGCACCTAAGAGCTCTTCTTCTGAGAACTCGCTCGTGTTTTCCGAGACGCGTTTGGCGGGCCTTGTGAGAGCGTGAGCCTTGGCAGCCATTGCTGCATCCTGCCCCCGTCAGGTTCGGAGGCGGATGGAATCCCCCTGCTGTCTCTTTAGTTCGGCGTTCCTTCTCGTTGAACCTGTCCATGCCGACCTGGTGCTGTGGGTATGCTACACCTGCTGGCCCTTCGAAGCTCATTTCAAGCCGCAGCATACCAGCAGGGTCCTTGTTCCCGAATCGGCCTTTGACCCAGAGCTTCAACCAGTCATCGGCATAACCATAGCGGAATATTGGAAGCAGCGACAGCGATGCTGCACCGATGAGGTCGTCGGCACCAACCGAGTCTTCATCCCAGACCTCCACCTGCAAATTGTACTGATCCACGACATCGAAGTGGAAAGGTTCGCCACTCCACTCGGGCTCACTGCCGCCGTCCGTGTCGGTCTTGGTCTTCCTAACCATTTGAGCTGCACGGCCGTCAAGTGTAAGCTTCACGTACGGATCCTGTCGCCCGATAGCATCCACGCGTCGAAGCTGTTTCGCGGCGTGGCATGTTACGGTGAGCACACCAGCAGGGAAAAACTCGATCCGCAACAACACTTCACCTGCTGGGCTCCCCTTATTACGCAGCGGGATCGCGTGCTCCTGTGGTCCGCCCTGTGCCATAAAATGCAGCACCGAAAACTTGGCGTCACCGATGAGGTCGTCGCTGCCGATGTCTTCGTCGAATACGCGGAGAGCCATTTGCTCCGTCCAGAGATCGTCCCCGAACCAGAAGAGCAGCTCCTCCTCGCCAAAGTAAGGGTTGCGTCCGCCGCGCTCGACTGTTTTGCCACGCTTTGTGAATTTGCCTATGGACAACTGACAGTATGGGTCTTGCTTTCCGATCAGCTCCATACTCTTGAGGTTGCGGCCTTCCATTAGCACGACGGACAGCATTCCGACCAGTGCCTCCTCCAGCTTCACCTCAATCTCCAGCTCGCCACCGGCTGTGCCAAGCAGCGACAGTGGGAACACGTCGCGATGTGGCTGTCCGTCGAAGAAACGCAGTGCTGAGAATTGCACCGCCCCAAGCAGTTCATCGGACAGAAGGTTCTCGTCAAACACCTCGATCTTGATCGGCAGGTCACCGTCCGTCACGAGCGCCACCGGGTCGGTGAGGTCAAACGACACGACTTCTTCGTGGAAGATGACGGGCGTTCCGCTCTTCTTGAGCGTCTTGCTGCGTTTTCCCAGAGCAGATAGTGGGTTGGTGCCCACCGTAATTTTCACGTACGGGTCTGCCGTGAAGCGTCTGGCGTCCACTGCGCCTTTGCGTCGAAGCTCGCGCGCCTCCAGCAGCGTAAAGCTCAGTCGTCCGCGGCGGAGAAGCTTCTGGATGGCAGCAACGCTAGCAGCGGCTTCGGCTGCGAGATCCTTTTCCGGCTCATTTCGGACTTGCAACGGAGGTGGAGCACCCTTCGGTGGCTGGGGCGCTGGGTCCTTTGGTGGTTGGGGTGGCGCTCCTTTCGGAGGGCCTGGGACGCCTCTGCCTGGAGGTGGAGCAGCAACGGGTAATGGCGGACGACTTGGAGGACCAGGAATTGGTCCCCGTGGGGGCCAGGAGGAGGATTTCGTGGAGGTTGTGGCCCAGGTGGACGCGGGGCGACAGCAGGATTATTGACAACTCCAGGATTGGGCGGGGGCCTCTTGGTGGCGGTGGTGCTCTTGGAGGAGGAGGTGGTGCTCTTGGTGGCGGTGCTGGCATGTCCAGCAATTGTCACCTTTTTCAGCGGATGTTGGGCCAGTGGCTCCTCGAATGCTTGAAATAACAGCCATGAGAGAAGCAAAAATACACACATGCCTGTAGTTGACCAGACCGGTTCATTACTCAGGCTGCGAACCAAGTTTTCGCTTATCATTTGGTGGAGAGAAGACAGAGGTTTGGAGAAAATGACCGGCAGCCTGGTTGCTGCATTGCCACTGTCGCCGCCACCTCCTGTGCGATCCCACAACTACTCGGTCGATTCGTTTTCAGAGTTCTCCACGAGAAGTGTCAACCGTGCAATCAACTCGCCCACTTCAGGGCCTCGATCTGGTCGAGCGCAGGAAGAAGACGAGGAGCTTTTCCGCGATCTCTTCGTGGGGAAAATGACTCCGAAGAAACGAGCAAGGAGGCAAATTATCGTGGCCCACGGCGCCACCGTTCATTCCGCAAAAACCAGGCACAAGACGAGTCGCGCCGACACCCGGACACCCTCATCCAAGACAACATCTTGCTCCCATGAAGCCTGCCCCACCACAACCTGTTCTGACAACCCCGTTCATCCCCCGACTAAAACTCGAAGAGCTGGTGAATGCTCGACCCGATGACGATAGTGAAGGCGACAATAACCCCTCGCAACGATCTTCTCGGCGGACCTCGGATCTCGAGCAAGTGACGGAGGAAGACGAATTGTACTGGGATGACGGACCAAACGAGGATTTCACTGCAGCCACAAGAAAAGCTCGTGTGTTAACCCGCGATCCAGGATTCAGCAGCAGTTTGGGCTTTGCGAGCAACAATCAGCGGTTTAGCGACAACGACCAACTTGACTTGGAAACTAGGCGATTTCTAGAGAAGTTAGATTTGAAGACTGTTCTCCAGACGCCACGCCCGGACCTACTCAGTTTTTATCCCAGCGCGACTACGCCAGCAGCTAGAAGCTTGGCTAGTCCACACTCAAGGACGCCATGGATTATCACGAAACAGCCAGAGATTCACTTTGAGGAGAATCCGAAGGAGGAGAAATTTGCTAAGGAGAGGAAGCGTATTCCAGTTTTCAAGGAGCTCTCCAAAGCCTCCAAAAGTGATGTAGCAGCGTCTCGCCTTGCATACATGGAGAGCACGTATGGTACGCTGCCAATTGCCCGAAAGACGCGACGTGAAACAATTAATCGACTGGCGAATCCATTTTCGGGGCATTCCTCAACTCTGCAGGCTTTATCGCCAAAGCAACGGGAGATGCGTGAGTCTGCACTGACCAGTCGAGCTCTATTAAGTCCCATGTCTGCTGCTATTGCTGTAAGTTGCCGACGTGGTACAACTTTGAAGAAAGGAAAGAGCTCCACTCTTCTTGGTGGACCCAGTAGACGTGTGGGTGGCAGCAAAGTTCACGACTCAACTACGGTGGCGTCAAAGCGCAATGCTGTTAAGCGGCAGGACCCACTTGTTAACAAACGCCGGTCGAACTTGTCCACAAATGCTCCAACGAATGGGCCCCCTATCAGTGGCCGAACCAAGCGGAAGAGTTCAACTACACTCGCGTCTCGGTCACTCAACGCTCGAAAAGAGGCGATGAAGAAGAAAATTCAGAGTCGATCAGGTGCTACTAAGCGGACGGGTGACCGTAAGATTGGAGGCTCCACATTTCTGACACAACATGATGATGAAGAAGGGATCGAGCAGATTGAACATTTCATTGCTCAACACCGCGGGGCAGCGCAAGCCTCGTTGACGTTTCGCTCTGGCAAAATAACTTCTTCACATCTCACTAAACCCGCGGTATCGGCGAGAAGTGTGTCAAAATCTCAACCTCGTCCCCCAACCTCGCGCACGTGCTCCTTTTGTTCGAGCAGCTAGCGGCAGTAAGAACCGAGGGCGGAGGTCGCACACCACCCAGTCGGTGGGTAACGCCACTGAGCGGAAAAGCGATCGACAGATAGCTGCAACCTACAATTCAACGTACAACCTGCGCAGCGGACGTGACCATGAACCACCCAAGCTCTTTCCACAACCTAGGCGTCCTCAGGCGTGGCAAACATCATCTGTAGATCAAGGCACTCGAGGCCTCAACATAAGAGCGACAACCCCTGGCGGTGGCGCGAATCCACTGCGGAAATTGAAAGTTCATCCAGCTATGCCAAGCTTGCTTCCCCATGCCCCGAAAACTCCTCCATCTGCGGCCACCACCCTGCTGATGGGATCTGTACCACTGTTTTCCCTGTCTGGTGCTGCCAATGAGTCTAAAAGTATCCGACGATACGTGAAAAAGTTTCGGCTAGTGCGATCTCGTCAAGATCCACAGACACAAAGTTTGACGCTCAGCAATCTGAACAATGCAGGAGAACGTCAACCACTTCTCGTTTCAACGGTGGAGACAAGTCGTCGTCATCTCGCCAGACATTGGCAGTCAGACGCACATCAAGGTTATGATAAACTTTGAGATCGACGTATCGTTTCTTCATACACGAGGGATCCTGCAAAAATAGCTATCTCGTCGAGTCCTGAGGCAGGCCTTATTCGAAGTTTCGTGGCGAAGACGCTTCCCACCGTTTGGTGATCTCCGTTGTGAGATTCCGCGAGTTTCGTTAGCTTTCCTAGGATGGACGCTGGACTCGCAACGAGTGACCAAATGGAAGGGAAGGGGCCTGTAACTCCATTCGTCGTGTGCCGGGACTGTCGAGCGCAGTTATCTGTCGAAGAAAGCGAAGACCACGACTGCTCCAAAGCCCCACCACCCCCAACAAAGCTCGTGTTCTTGAAGCGAGCAAGCTCGTTGATCGACGCAGTGCTGGATAGCTCACCTACAAAAACTTGCTGAAGTGAGCCCATTTGCTAGTAAACCAGACCAACCTCCATCACTTCAGCTAGATGCAACACCTCTAGACCGTGCAAGCTCCGCTTCGCAATTACCTTTGGTGGCAAGCAAAACCATGCCGGTACCCTGTTGCGCTCTGCATCTGTGTCGGAGGCTCGATCTCCGACGGTGCCATCAATAACACCCCACTACTGTCTACTACTTCTTCCGGGGTGCAGAATGCGCTGCTACAGTGCAATGTGCGTGATGTACGCGTCACAACGAATCAAGTCGCAGTTTACTCACTCGCTACCCGTGTGCCATCTCTCGCGGCTTCCGAGATAACAGTCGAACGGCGATTCCGGGAGTTCTACGCTTTCGCGCAGCACGTTTGCTCGATGTTCCCGTCGGCCGGACTGTGGCAGCTACTGCCACCCAAGACATACTGCGGTTTACGACGTCAAAACACACTAGCTGATGGGTTTCTGCACCGCCGCAGAAGTGGCCTTCAAGAATTTCTCCTCGGCGCTCTCGAGAAAATGGTGCTTGGAGGTGAGGCCCACGGAACAATTGCTCAATGGTATTTGCTGCGACTCTTTTTGAACCTCCCACCAGTGATGGCAGCCGCAACACCCTCAAAAGATAGGGACCTCACCGCTGCACTCTATGAGCTGAAAAAACACGCTCGTCAATACAGCGGGTGGACGGTGACTCGCAAACCAGGACCATGCGACACTGTCTTCGAAAAGCTTGCGGACAGCTTCCACATGATGAAACGCGTTACGACTTGCCACTTTCCAGCTCGTGCCGTGTTTGACATGGTGATGAATCGAAGTGTTGATGACGAAATACCAGGAATTGGGGCTGGGGTGTCATGGACCCCTTTGTTGAAAGCGAAGAAGTTCTGAGTCGCGAAAATGACCACACTTGGACCGTCCGGACAGTGTTGAAGGGCAGCAGTTTGGGTCGCGGCAAGCTGCAAATGATCTCGCGAAAGACCTGGAGGTGCGTAGACATTTTGTTATCGTTGACTATGACTAACCATGTTTTGATTTTGATTAACAGGGTCGACGAGAGCGGCACGATCGCCATCGTCATGATTCCAGCAGACTCAACTGCTTGGGACGACCCACGAGTTCTGGGACCAGCTCACTGCTCTCGTGTCGACTGCATCCTTGGCGGCTGGTTAATCACTCCAACCCCGTGGGAAGGCTCCTGCAGCGTCACCTGGGTCATGCAAGCCAATTTCGGGCAATGTGATCCAACTGCCGAGTTTACAGGCAATCAAAGCTGCCTCGCCTCGTTCTTGGATCGGCGATGCCTCGACGTATGGGCAGACGAGATTGTCCATTTAGTCCAAGCGCTTGAAGGGGTGTATGATGCAGAACACTAGCGCAGCTTGGGGCCATTGGCCGCTGGCACCAAACAAGTATCAAGACCCTAAATCGAAGTTGACGCTATGACAAGAGTTTGATTGACCACCATCAATGAAAAGTAAGTCTTCGCTTACAACAGTAGCAGACAACAATCTTCTCGTATTTCGTTGGGGTGAGGCTATGGCTTTATTGATGGTATGCAGCTCATGCTACTGTAGTTGTGGAAAATAAAATACTTGAGTTTGCTGTTATAGGTGACGTAACTTGCGTCCAACTCGGCCGAGTAGTTTATGCGAGTGGGTCAAGTTGGGCATCTCCATTGGCGGTGATTGGCGCCATAGCATGGAGCCTGGAAATGACGTCTCCCATTGACATCGTGGGTGACGTGTTAGCCGACTTGGGGCCGGAAAATGACGTGGATCGCTTCATCGCTTGCTTGTTTGCACTTGACGGCTGGCTAGTGGAGTACGTCCTGCTTGGTGGCTTTCTCTCGGAGGGCAGCGTAACTTTGGTCGACTTGAGGATTCGCCCGATTGAGATGCCTTTCGTCTGTTACCAACAACAACAACATTGTTACAATACCCGGACATTGCCTTTTTCAATACGGACAACTTACGTCTGGACTTTGACGACCCGGAGAACTGCTTGGACGTCTCGTGGTGATAAAGTCGCCCTGGTCGGGTCCAGCGCTGGATTGCTTCCGTTGCCAGTCAATCGGTCAAAGACGTTGAACGATGGGCTTCCCTGCATCAAGGATGGATCAGGTGACTTGACCTCAGGCTTGAATGTGCACTCCTGCATTTCTAACTGCTCCCTCAGCTTCTCACGCTCTTCAATCACTTGGGCCTTGTCATAGCTCAGAAGACGCTCCCAAACTGGAGGGACCGGCTCGCCATTGCTCTGGACCGCATCCGCCTCAATTTGTGGTCGAAAAGTGCACTCAACCATCTCCTTCTGAAGCCTCAACTCTTCGCTCAGCTCAATCTTCTCCTTCATCTTATCCTTTTCGTCGTAGAGGCGCTACATACATTGAAACACCCACGAAAACGATAAGCAACACACGAAAGTGATACATGTGTGCATTTAGATTTGACGAACCTCGAAAATGCTCTTCTGGGGACTAGCACGCTCATTTACTTTGGCCTTGATCTCTTCAGGAAGTTCGTTTATCTCTGGCTGTAGCATACCAAGCAGTACCATGTAAGAGAACAATCATTTAGCAATAACAAACTTGCACTTTACCTTGAAGGTGAATTGCTGTTCTTCTTCGAGACGGCGTTGCTCCCGCTCAGCATCGATCTTCTTCATGTAATCCTTGTTGTAAAGCCGCTCGTGGAAAGGCTGTTTCGTCTTTGCTTTGCCTTTAGCAATACGGGAGCGAGCTGTGATTTTGGGCTGGAACGGTGCTTGAGCCTTTTCTTCTTCATCGCGGTCTTGGCGAAGCTTTTGGAGGCGTTCCGTCCGATCAATACTTGCTTGATAAAGCCGATTGAAAGGGTTGGCTCCCGCTGCTGCATTCGCCGGCACATCGGAAGGCTCCTCAGTTTTCGCCTTCAGGCGCTTGGCCGTCACCTTCGGCTTAAAGGTGCACTCGCTCATTTCTGCTTCAATCTTCTTCTGCTCACGAGCCAACCGCTTTTGCTTTTCGCGTTCCGAGTCGTACAGGAGGGGTTTAGTCTTCGTTGGCGACTTGGACGCTGTAATCCTAGGTTTGAATGGACATTCTTCCTCTGTAGTCTTGGCTCTCTCCATCACCCTCTCCTCGCGCTTTTGCTTAAGCACTTGGGCGTTCTTGTACAGATTTTCATACCTCGGACCCGAGCTCTTTTCAGATAAACGTTTGGCTCGCGCGGAGATCGTCGGGGCAAAGGTGCATCCAGCTCTTTCATGTTGCTGTTGAAGCTCGCGCTTTTTCTCCAGCAGCTCTTTGGCTTGGGCATGTAAACGACTGAAGCGATCTTGGTTCGAGCCCTCTGCTTCACCAGGAGCGGTGCGTCGTTTGGAGTTGTTGACTTGCGGAGCAAACGTGTAAGTTTCCTCCAACTCGGCCCGCCGAGCATCTTTCTCAACTTTGACCCCTTGGCATCCTCATACAATCGCTTGCTTGCAGCCTCTGCATCTGTTGCGTTTAGTCGACGCTTCACGTTGCGCTGACCATCATCTTCATTGTCCATCGCAACCGGGGCCGGAGGAGGAGCAGACACTTGCTCAGTAGAAAGACTAGTAATCGGCACTGCTGATTTAGCCGCGAGTCTGGTTCTTGCAGGCTTGCGGGCAGGAGCTTTCTTGGTTGCAGCACTCTTCAGCAAGGCTTTGCGAGCCTCAGCTGCTGTTGCTCTCGCAATGCTATTTGCTGTAGGGTTCATCGATTCCTTTTTCGCTGCAACTTCAGGCTTCGGCTTTGGGCCTGCTACTCCGTTTGTCTTGTGTAGCGTGGATCCCAAGTTCGAACGCGCAACCAAACGCGTTGGGCGGATTTCTTTAGACGCTGCCGGGACAGGGGCCTTGACGTCAGAAGCACCACCTTTTCGTTTGACTGGGCGTGACTGCACTTGCGAGTCCGACGCGCCTTTCGGTGCCACTAGCTTTGATTTACCAACATTGTCACTGCTCGTTGACGATGGTACTGAATTGTCCTGGTGGGCTTTAGCAAAAGGTCTTGAAATTGCAGTCGGGATGGTATGAGGCTTCTGTTCCGGTGAATCACTCTTCCTTTTGTTGCGACGAGGAGAGGGAGCCGCTTCTGGCAAGGTCTCCTTCAGTGGTGCCGGAACGGCTTCCTCGACTAGGGGAATCTGCGTCGGAGCTTCTTCAGTTGCCTTCGGTGTCTCCGGAGCGGGCTCGATTGCAACAAGAATTTCTACTGGGGCTAGTTCACTTGCTTGGGGTTCCGTTTGGACGTCCTCGATCGAAGTCGGTTCAGCGGAAGGTGCGGTGTACTCGATCGATTCTGCAGTAATCGATTTCACTGCAACGTGAGCCATGACGGGTGACAACACATCTGCGTGATCGTCTGTGACGGGCGCAAACGGTTCAACCTGTTCCACGTGCAATTGGCTAGGAGCGGCCACAACCTCCTTTTCGGATGCGGAAGCTTCACCTGTTTTCACAGGTTCAGTACTTGGCAAAGCACTGCCGTTGGTCAGAGTCATATCAGCGAGTGTGCTGCTCAAGTCAAAGGCCTCCTGATCGCTCACTGCGTCTTCAGCCGGTTCAATGAGCTCCATCGGCGTCTCAGCTGTAGCAGCATCCACCTCCTCTTCTGCGGTCTCCACTATGTCCTGCTCTGCTTCCTCCACACTCTCCACCTCTTCCACTGCAGCCTGCACCTTCTCGGCCGCCTCTTCAACAGTCGGTAGCACGTGAACCTCCATCGTTACGGGGGCCACCTGCGCTTGCTCCTTCTCTGGCGAGTGCATCATGAAAAGCTCCGGACTGGACGGAGGAGTGAGCGGCACCCGCCCGCTCGACGGGTGGAACGGCAGCTTGAGCAGTCCGTCCTCCTTCTCCGTCTCCGGACTCAGAGCCAAGTGGCCCATCGCTTGCTCCACCGCCTCGGCTGTCGTGGCGAACACGTCGAAGCTGCTGCTGCTGGTGGCGGCCACGGGCGACGGCAGCGACACGAGGTCGGCGGTGGCCGCGTCCTGCTCGTCCTCTTCGCGGCGGCCTTTCTTGCGGTTGCGGCGCTTGCTGGGACTGGGCGACTCGGCGGGCTCCTCCTGCGCCATCGCAAGTGCAGAGTGTTGGTCCGCGCCTGGCGACTTGGATTGCGAAGTGACACGAGTTGAACTGGTGTCGGCGCAAAGTGAGCCCAACAACTTGCTTGACTCAAAAATAGCCTGCTCAGATGGTTTTGAAACGGCCCGTGGGTGAAGCCATCTCAAAATAGCGCGCGAAAGAGATTCGCCAAATTTGAAAGCTTTCAAATTTGAAAACGCGCCTTTGGTCTTTTAGTCTTTTGGTCTTTTGGTCTTTTGGTCCCAGCGATACCATATTCAGTGTAGCCATGTCGACCGTGGAGCAGCACCGCGAGCTCGTGGTCGAGGGCGACGCCGCCCCGGCGCTGGACCTGTGCAGGCGCCTGCTGCGCACCGACAGCAGCCTGCAGCGCGTGGAGACGGCGCTCCTGGTGCTGGAGCGGCTGCGCGGCGGCGGCGACTCGAGCGACGACGCGAACGCCTTGCTGCGGCTGCTGGGCAACTACGTGGCGCCCACGCGCGAGCTGACGGCGGAGCTGCTGTCGCTGCTGCTGTTCTGCGAGCACCGCGTGCTGCTCATCCACCACCTGCCCAAGGTACGAGGCGCGTCGGTGTTGTTTTTGATCCCTTTGTGACCAGCTCACGTTGTTATTGGTCCATTTTGTGAACAGCTCACGTACCAGTCCAAGGAGTGCGTGCAGCTGGTGGTGGAGGCCTTTCTGGAGCTGCTGGCCACGGACAGATCGCTGCTCGTGCCGGTGCTGGGGTCGCTGGCGGAGATGCCGCTGGACAACAGCGAGAAGAAGACGGTGGTGGAGGCCACGCAGGTTCAAAATGGGTTACGCACCAGGACGTGGTCAGTGCAAGAGAACTGACGCTTTGGTTTTGCTGCTGTTGATGATGCAGTCGTTGCTGGGTGCGGCAGAGGAGGAGGACGTCCCGGCGGTGGTGCAGAGCTTGTTGGCGATGGTCACGAAGGCGTCGGCTCCCAAGGCGCTCGCCAGACTGCGGACCGAGTGCAACCGGATCAATTCAGGCACTTTGGCTCTGACGATGGAGGTGATTGGGCGCTGTGCGACGGCGGCATCGGTGGCGCTGACTGCGCTGCTGCGTCTCATTCGACACGTGGAACCGTTGACTCCTTTTGACGTTGTTTTGCTGACATTTGTGATGGGCAAGTCGGCAGAAAATGAGGTAAACCTCCGGGTTTGACAGTTTGCTGGATCTGCAATGAAATTGCTTACCATACGCTGTTATGGCTTAGGTCGCTATACGCACTACAACGTCCGTGGCGCAAAGCGGTCGGCTGCATGGCCGTGTGATGCGTGAAGCTGCGTCGATGCTGGTGAAAGCAGAGTGGGCGTATCTGCTCCCGTCGTTTATCCGCTTTTGTAGTTGTCTTCTCGCAGTTTGCTTCCGCGCTGCCACCCAACCGACGGTGGCCTTAAACTTGATTACCAGTTCTGTGGACTCGCTGACCATTCTTGTCGAGACCAGAAGTACTGCGCAGGAAGAGGTAAGACATGTTGTATACAAATTCCCCGTCCTGGTGCCAAGCCTAATCCATCGGTTCGAATTCATGTAGGCATTATCTTTATTACTCACGATTGCCAGCCAACCGAAGAAGCTACTCCTTCTTGCCAACGCCGATTCCGTTCAACGTACGCGTCGTGCTTTATGCTGGAATGTGGCAGAGGTCATTGCTCAGCGGTTTTCCGAGCTTGCGCGGAGAAATCCTGCTACACTGGCATCGTCGTCTCATTTATTCCTCGACCACCTGCATGGAATTGCCTCTGCTACACTGGAATCTGAGGTCGATGGGCGATATCCATCGCACATTCTCGACCTTCTTTGCTCAACAATGGCGTTGCTGACAAAGAAGGAGAGGGGATTTATTCACTTTTAATGATTACCATTCAGAAACAACTTGTGTCCCGGGTAGGAGCATCGGGCTTGGGCCAAGATCAGCAATCTTTCAGGCTTCAAGGCGGGCGGGCGATACAAACGCGTGCCAGTACAGTTGAGGTGAAGCAGCTTATGGCTGTGTTTCTGACGGGGCATTTACTTAAGAACCAAGTCGTCGTGGATTCTCGAGATCGAAAGTCTTTAGCGAACTGGATGCTACGTCTTTTGACTTCTGCAAACCGTGACGAGACGCTGCTGTATGTGATACGGTTTGTGCGAGAAGAAATGAGTCGGACACGCGAGGCATCTTCGCTGGAGCAGGAGCGGGCACTGCTGACGGCAGCTATTTCTCAGGTCTTTCGAAAAAATGGTATTTTTGGACGCCACGTGATGAAATACTTCAGCGCGCACAAGAAGACGACAACTTTGCGATTGTATTCGACAGTGGGAAGACGGCTGTCATTGACCAGGATGGATTAGCGGCCCCTCTGGTTGTGGACGCCACAGAATTCGTAGTCAAGATGCGTTTTGGGGTACCTTCGCCCACATTTGGCGTTATGGACACCAGTGAGCGTGAAGTAACCACCAAGTTGACGGCGCAAGAGTACCTGATGAAAATTTGTCTTCTTCGGGAGCTCTCCCATTGTTATCTGGAATTTGCACCTTCAGCTGAGCAACGTGAAATTGTGGATGCCGCTTTCTTACTCCCGTCTGCTTATAAGCTGGGATTGGATCCTGAGGTGTGCAGGTCTCTTGAACCTTCAGTATTACACAACGTTATCTGGAATTTAGTGTGCGCCATGGATATTGCAGTAGCCTCGGCTAACTTCGCTGCAAAGCAATATTCCTCAATGCTGGCAAGTTCGATGCCGAAACAGGCATGTAAAAAGCAGTATTCTCGGATGGCGGCTCGATTACACATCTGCTTAGAGCAACGTGACCAACTAGAGCGGACATTAGTTGTCCAAAGAAAGAATGTTCAGGCTCGTCTGGACCGTTTAGATGATGCTTCTAACTCACGCCGTACTGAAACGCGAAAACAAGGATGGGAATGGCTGCTGCTAGAGACTTCCATTGTGGATCAAATGCTGAACGGACAGCTTCGTCGAGTGCAAGGAGAACTTCCTCGTTCTTCATTGTTCGGCTTAGATTTCCGTGTTGTTTGTTTAGCCTTTGAAGGTCAAAGGAAAAACTTCTTGGAGCCTCCGCTAACGCTGCCTCAAGAACTGAAATTACTTCGAGTATTTGGTCGACATTTGCAGTCTGATGCAGTGACATCATTGGGCTTCGATGACCGCAGCGGTGCATCGAGTTGTGGGGAAACCTCCGACTACTGGTCTCGCGCAGTGAAGGGCGGCGAACAGTGAAATGGCTATGTCATCGTGCGGCAGAGCTTAGTCGAATCATCAGCAATGAAGACTTTGATCAATCAGGCAGTGAAGTGGACGAGAACGTTGATGCAGAGTCGACTAAGGTTGTGGTGGCGGCTACCAGAGACTTGATGGTGCACAGTTTAGCGTGCATTTACAACTCATTTGGTGTGATTTTGGAAGAGTGTCGTATTGCTAGTGCAGCAGGAGATGCTAATTGGACCGTCAAAATGATGGAACTCCTTGCAACTGGTGCCAGCCCCGACGACGATATGTCTCGCTGTGATAACGTGCATGGATGCAACGAGGTATTATTTCGCTTCTTGGCTAGGCAGTGCCTTGAGATGACTGTACGTGATCTTGTTTTATTGTTGCAATTGAAGCTTGCTGGGTAAGCTCAAACTGACTTGTTCCAATGTTATGTGGATGACAGGATCCAACGCTTACTTGCCAAATTATTGACACCCTGGTCGCACTCGTGTCGAGCACGAGAAAAAGCCCCTGATCAGCCAGCTTTGTCTAGCTCTGCTGCACCAAACATTCCCGTCTGTACCAACTCGAAGTCAGTTTGAAAGCGGCTCGGCGAAAAAATCAATGGCCTTCCGCTCAGATGTCTGCCCAATGCTGTTGTGTCTCCAAGCAAAGGCCGCATGTGCTCGCTGGCGAGATACCGTTGTTCATCAATGAAATGGCGCCATGTTGCGTACCTGGTGGTTGGTTCCTGGGCATACTCGACGTCTGCATCCGCAGGATCTTTCGTACTGGCTCAATATCTCGAGGAAATGCGTGTTCTTATCGACGCTACTGTACCGAAAAAACAAAAAGCAGCGACGGAAAGGTTTTTACGAAAGTGATGAAGAATCCGACGAAGATGACCTAGAGGAAAAACACCGTCAAGATGAACTTGCTGTGGTGGTGGACGGAATGCACATCGTGCTGAAAAGCCTGACGAACGAGTCGTTGCCCTATTTCGTCGACTCGGTTTTACTCTGCGCTATCGCTTCATTATACCGCGCGGCACCGAAGAAATCAAATACACAAGGTCTAAATGATTTCAACCCTTTCTCGGAGTACTGCCGGGCGATGCATGTTTTCGAGAGCGTACTGCGGGTGTTTGCACGAGCTGAAGCTTGTGGATTTAACTTACCGGTGAAGACGAATGTACGTTTACTACGTGCTGGTGCTTTTGCCGCAAGGAGCGCCAAGTCCATAATGTTGAAGTGCATTGCGTGGCGCGTTGAGCAAAGCGTTAATGATGATATGGGAGCTTTGGGACATTTAAGTGTCCTATTTGGTGCGGTATTTGCGATGGCAGCAACGATGGAGACCGTGACGTCCACTTTTCAAGAGCGTGTGGTGTTGAAAATGCAGCGCAATGGAAGCAGTCGCCGAAAGGGGGCTGGACTAATGAGCTGATGGCTAAGACTTATGGGAAGAAGTACAACACTCGACGATGGATTTCCAAACCAGAAGCGACATTGCTGCCATTCTTTTCTCATGGTATTCAAGAGCTGCTCGACTTTTTGCAGGATCAAAGGTACGCTGCTAACGTAGAATCCACGACAGTATGTGCCTCGTATCTCACTCTTCTGCTTTGTGTTGTTATCTGTACCGCCGTGAACAGTGACGTGAATAATATCGTGTTAGAGACAGCTAAAGCTGAATGGGAAGCGGCAGAAAGTGTCTGGGGCAACTACGAGCATCGGGATGTGATGCTGAGTGATGATAAACTAGTTTCAGCATGTCGGACACTTCAGGCTGAGGAGCTCACGACTTCACTTCTCAAGGATTGGCGACCTGCTGTGTCAATCGACAATGATGACGATGACACCGATCTGGAGGCAGAAGATGAGGAACTTGGTGACGAATCGTCGGCCTCTGAAGATGAAGACGATGAAGACGGTGGATTCATTGTGAAATCCTATGGAACGTCTTCTAGTCGCGTGAACAACTCTGCTACCTCCTTGTTAAGTGGACGCAAAAAGCCTGCAGTCGAGCTGCAAGACAACGCAGATTTGGGGTTCCCGACCATCGTCGTCAACTTCAAGAAGCACAAGAAGAACCAGAAGAGCTAAACCACTACCGGTAGCTTGTGGGATTTTGCAGCGTTTCAAACTACTGTATCATGGTTGGGACCCTGTTTTATCCAAGCTTTGACAGCTTCTGCTTTTGACGGGAGCGGAAAATATCGTGCGCCGGTCGTTTGCTAACCACTCCTGAAGCGCCGTCATCGTCGCCGAGTCCGCTATTTCTTTCAGCATCGGCCGCCTGCTTTTGGAGCTGCTGCTGGTGCTGAAGTGCTAATTGTTGCTGCATTTGCTGTTGCTGCTGCTGAGCCATTTGCTCAATGCGCGAGCGAGGGGAAGTCAACGAGCAACATGGCGCGGAAAATGTGTTCGACATCAGCGATCGGACCATTCCAAGGCAAGTTTAGAGGCAGCATTCCCGCAAACTCCTTCAAAAAGTCAGGCAGCGGAGGGCCGGGAATTTGCCTACATTGACACCAGAATATTAGACATCCAACTTTTGGCCCAACATAATAATTTAAAACCCTTCCACGCACCTGTCCATGTCAAGGCCGAACCCACCACCAAGACCGACGCCTCCCATTCCTTCGCCGTCTTCACCAACATCACCATGATTCGCGGACGACCCACCACGGGATGAAGCACGATACATATCGAGGAAACTCTGGTCACAACTCGTCGGCGGCCGCAGGTCTAAGAACGAGTATCGGTGAGCAATACTCAGTAAACCTTTCATCTCCACGAAAGGCTCATCTGGGAACGCCATCGCCCGCCGGGCTTCCACTTTAGCAACTGTGGCAAGGTCGCCACCGCTTGCCACCATCGTGTGCTCAAACTGTACGTATCGATCCCAAATCGGGCGAGATACTTCCGCAGGCATGACCGACAAGACTTTCTCAAACAAAGACCGCATATCTACAATAGCCGCATCATACACGGGTTAGCATCAGTGAGGAAATACAGCGTACAAATTGCCTTACTGTTGTCATCGTTTAGGTGACTGAGGAAATCCAAATAGCACAGCACGTATGCAGGTTCCTGAATACACTTCTTCAAGCCCAACTCGAAGATCTTGAGCGCAATGTCTTTTCCCGTTTCGGAGTTGTCGCTGTAGAACTCCAACAGAGCTGCACACACATTATAACACGCACGAGTGAAAGCTTAGACACAACCGTTACACTGGAACAGGATGCTCTGATGGTTTGTGCGTACCAGAGGAAGCAAATACGTGATATGTGCAGGCTCCTTCTCGCTCATCTTTGCGTGCCTTCTTAAAGATTGCGCGAGCTTCACTCAATCCCTTAGAGCCGTAAGCACGACGAGCAAAGCGCTGGTATGTGACGTAAGCAAGCGCCGAGACGTGATCCTTGATCAGCTTCTCGTAAATGGCTTTGGCGGCAGGGATATCTCCGCGTAGCTCATGGTGGTCGGCAAAAGCGAAGTGCAGATAGCTCGAGTCCGGAAGAGCCTCCACCGCACGTTCGAAAACATTGGCGGCGGCATCGGGATCGTTTGCCTGGTTTTCGTACGAGGCATACTGATACCACGCCTCGGGGTAATGCCGCTTCACGCTCACAAAAAGCTCGAGAGTGTAGCGCATCCGCGACTTGAGACGCAGCGCATCCAATCTCTCGGGGTTGCCCATCTCGAGCGCGAGGATCTTCTGCCAGTTGGCCATATCTGCTGCACTCGCTCTAGAGCTCGTCGCCGGTACCGCCAGCGCGTTCGTGTTGACCTCGTCGTACAGCTTTTTGCGGTCTCTCAGCACAGCACGCGACGCATCAAATTTAGGTCGGAAAACCTTGAAGAAGTTCTGCGCGAGCGCGTCGTTATTCGGGATGGCCCGCTCGAACTTCTCATAGTCCCTCCAGATCGTCTCCATGCCGTTGAGCGGCACCATCACCATGCGGTGGTACAGCTTCCTCACGTTCAGAAAGGCCTGCGGGTCCTGCTCCTCCTGTACGAACGTCAGGTACATTTGCCAGACGGGCGCCGCATGGATGGAGCCCCCACGCGCTCCACCGCGAGCTCAAAGGCGTCCACCATCAACTGCCTGGCCGTGGCAATGGCCGCCGGGTCCTTCGAGTCCACCGCCACGTCCAGCTTGACGACCTTGGTGAAGTCGAGATAGAAGCGCCACAGATCCACGTTGGGGCAGCGCAGCTGCATGAGCGACTTCTTGATGATCTCCTGCACGCGGTCGTACTGTTTCTCGCGCAGCTCGTGCTCCGCGTACAGTTTCCACCAGCGCCCGGACGTGGGGAACTGCGCCAGGAACTTCTCGTAGTGCTCGCGCGCCTCGGCGATCGGCAGCTGCTGCACCTCGTTGAGCAGCGCGATCCACGCGTCGGCGTTCCACGGGTCCTTGTCCACCGCAGCCATGCAGCGCTTGAACTTGGGCGAGCGCTGGCGCTGCAGCTGGCTCAGGTCGGCGTCCTCCTCCTCCTCGTCGGCGTCTTCGTCCATCCACGCCTTCTACAGAGCGAGTTAGAGGCTGTGTGACACACCAAACGAAAGCGCAGACACTGGAGATGGAGAGGACTACGTACGGGGGCCGTGGGGGACGTCTGGGGCGCCGCGATGGGCTCGTCTTCCTCGGAACTGTCGGATCCCGCCATTGACCTGTGCCTTTGACTTGGCTAATTGACTTTTGGCGCCTTGAAATACGACGAAATTACGTGATTGGTGGAATTACGAACTAAATAATGTGATTGGTGGAATTTAGAACACAATGATGTGATTGGTGGAAAAGACATTTTGGCTCGAAAGGACACTTTGGAGCTTATGGTCAGGAGGACGCGAGTACGCGGCGCGGCCGTGGCGATTCCGCTGGCTACCGAGGGAGATGGGACGAGCTTGGAGCGTGGCTGTGTACTTCTGACGACGGGCGATTTTGTGGTGCTCAGAGAGGGGAAAATTCGTTGCGGGTGGTGGATGCACAAGCGTTTTGCGCCGGCTCCATCGTGGTCCGCCACGTTGTGGAGCTGCCATCGAATGTCACGATCTCTAGGAGGGTCAGTGCTGCAAAGTACGGCGTTGCATGGAGTATCGGGCAGGAAAAAGGCCCAGAACGGCCGAGTTCGGTGTACGTTGTGGATTTCCAGACGGGGAAAGTGTCGACTGAGGAGTTGGCAGCTCGGAACGAACCGATACGAGACGCGTTTGTGGATTCTAGTGGGAAGTTGATGGCGATGGTGGGGGCTGCAACGCGACAGCTCTACGGATGGAGCCAATACAATGCTAAAACGTGGGTAAAGGTGAATGGGACGGAGTTAGATGCTCGGGCTGTCGATACGAGCAGTAGCGGACGGTTTGTGAGCTCGGCTGTGGTGGGGAACTGCTTCATGTACCTACGCGCAAGTCTCCACTCGAGTGGCTCTGTGGATGTAGAAAAGTGGATGTTGGATGTGGATGCAGGCTGGACGACAGTCAGCTTTTCGTCTAGAACGCTTGAAGCATCAGCTGTCGAGGGAAGCTCGGAGGGGCTGAAACTATTCTTCGTGCAAGACAATGGGAAGTTCGCAATTTTGATTTTTGGTAGCGTGGTGTACCACTTTCAAGTGGATTGCGATTTGCGAAATAGTTTAGTGAGACGAATATTTCTGGACCATCGAGCGGTGAGTGGCACTTGGGTCGAACAGGATGCTGCCTTTGCGATACTTCTTGCAAACGGTAAGCCAATCGTAACATTTTTGTGAAAATGGGGTGTACTGAATGTGGTCTGCTGACATCAGGTCACATTAGCATTGCATATCCCGACAATAACAGCTTTAAGCTCATGGACATCGCAACATCCAGCACGTTGTCCAAGCGTCTGAGCCTCAGCGCTTTACTCGGAAAGGAAGTTTCCACAGCTTTGCAGGCAAGGCCATTCGTGCCCCCCGCGTTGTTATACACTCATGTTAATGCAAATCTTGCTAGTTGGTGTGGGTCAAACAGGAAAACCAGATCGCAGTTGATTTCGGATCGACTTGCGCTGCGTTCAAGCTCGAGATTCGTGACGAGGATTTATCCTCAGACCACACCCCTGCCCACCCCACGTTTTACTCAAGTGTTGCTTTCGTCCTAAGGATAAAAAGTCTCGATATGGATCCCTCTGTACGATACGGCTTGATTTTTCTGTGTTGATAGTTCGCGCGAGACTGACGAATTGTGTCTCTTTGTTTGTTTGTTTGTAGTGCTACACCGAGTACGTTCGCGAGATTTTGACTGCTAAGGCGTCTCCCACTTCCAATGAGCTCCTTAGTATTGCACGTATTATTATTGCACGAGGCCGCGACACGTTTGAGGATGTATATTTCACACTGCTCAGCACAATTCATCAACAACTTGCTGCCGACTCGTTGGGCAATGGCAAGGCTCAAGATCCGATTGATTGCATCGGCAAGAAACTAAAATTGATGGAGGTATTAATTTCGTTTACTGTATCGATGGAGCCGACGATTCTTCGACAAGTTGGAATGAGAATTCTGTCTGCTTCGCCAACTCGATCTGATCGAAAACTACACTATCACAAGGAAATATCCCAGATCACGCAGCAAGTAAATAGATCAATGAGGGGGCTAGCGAGCTGGAAGATTGGTGGGTGGAATCATTCGAGGTGAAAGCATTTCTTCGCGTTTATTTTTCAACGATGCGGGACCTTGTGCACAAAATCAATGCAGAATGTGCCCAGCGTCACCAACAATCACGTGGAGCATTTACAAATATTCATGCACTTCTCGAATTGGTCATTACCCTAGAAGATGAATATACCCCAGAAGAAACCATATCCAAAGCTGATAAAGGCGATAACCCTCTATTTGACAGTCTGAAACGTTTGCTAGTATCGTACACAACGATGTGCCGTTGCCTGGGTGTGAATGGTGTTTCGATGGATCTGGAACATCTTTTCTCGATAAGCACGCATTCGCTGCGAAAGGAGCTATTTTGCTGTTTCCTCAAGCCTTGGCAATGTCCAGTTGACACTGACAGCTGTGTAAGCTACAACGCGCCCAATTATATGTCTCGGCTCGCAGTTAGAAATGCTGCCACGGCTGGTGCACTTCAGCATTTGTTTAACTTTGCGCTGGAAAGTGAGAGCCCTCGCGTGCATTTGTTTTTGCAAGACATTTTCAAATCAATTTCAATGCTCGAAAAGGAGGCAAATCCAAACTTCACGCTGGATGTCGATACACTGCATTGGCAGGCTTGTGAGGCGCATATCAGCGAGGCCATGACGATTTTCCGACGTTTTGGAGCTCGCAGGCGGTTCAAATACTCAAACCGAGAAACAGAATGCAATGCAGAAGGCCACACCTTTCCATCTGAATCCGATCGTGATTTCAGTTTTTATCTTCAGACTCTACGCAGTAAGATGTCCGGGGCGTCGGAGACTCTCTGTACTGGTTCCGAAACAGGTTCACTAAGGGAATTCTCTGTCCTCGATAAGCACTTATGCGAGCGCGTGGTCTGTCTGATTTCACGGATTGTTTGGCATCTGGAGGCCGCTAGTGAAGAAGTTACTAGCCTCTTCAAACAAGCTTTCACGATGAATGTGTTGGACCCTCAACAAAGTTCGTTGTCGGCAGGAAGTGGGTCGCTTTACGATAGTATTGTCAAAGTGCGGACAGAGATACTGCAGTTCGATCCTGGACTGGGCTTGCTCAGATTTCCACAGTCCGAAGATACGTCTGTAAGTCTGTCTTTTAGGTCGAAAAAGATTGTTCGATCTTTAATGCTACTAGCCTGGGGGCTATGGATTCGTGAGAAGGCTTCTGTTTGCATCCGAAGCGCCCATATTGTAAAAGGACGAGGTGGCAGCAATATTTATGCGAACGAGTCTATTGGCGTCCGAGCTGCTACCTGTGCTCTTCATCTTAATGCACTAGGAGCACTAAATTGTGACAATGAAGAACTTCTTAGCACTCAATTGTCGCTCTTGGAAGAAGCATCCACGCTGAATGCACCCAGAACCGCCACTATCATCGCGTGGGGCTTTCCGGCACACAAGATTAAAACGCGCCACCTCAAAAGGTACAAGATTCTAAGACAATTAGTCCAGCCGGCACTGGTAAACACGACTTTGGAGGAGTGCGAGCACCAGTATCAACAACTTCAAAACCACATCAGGAAAGGGTTTCTCCATGTTCAAGGTAACAACAACAACGGAAACAGCAATAATGATATTGTTATGGTGATGAGCTGTTGCTGTGATCGAGAGTTTTTACAGATTATGCCTGTGCTGGCTAAATGTGCTTGCAACATTGCGACCCTCACGCCTCGTGATTTCAGCGTTTCAGAAAATACCGTGCAAGATCAACTGGAGATAGCTACATCCAACATGACCAGTGATTTATCCCCAAGTTCTGGTACAGAATCCAAATCGGCCTCCATTCCTACAATTGAGCATCTACCTGAGCCTCAAACGACTGCAAGTTTGATATCTCGTGATGAAGTGATAGCCCTGTTACAGGCACATACACGACATCTGGAAGACAAAATACACGCCGTGACAAACGCCACTGTCAGTGATGACCATAACCGATCGACACAATCAAGACCAAGTGAAGGCGCTCACTATACTCGAACTAAGCAGTCTGACGCAATTTGTGACGGTGAATTTGAAGCTGAGAAAGCTAGTGACGACCAGAGGATGGCGCGGATATCTCTTCAAGTTCGCGACTTGACTCGACATCGAGGGACATCAGTTAGCTCCGATGCGGATGTTGAAACTAATCTTCCACCCAAGCAGTTTCAACGGCATGATTCAGTTCGCAACGTGCTTAAACTTTTCCACCTGCGGCAAGAGAACGGTGGTCATATTCGCAGCGATCAGACAGATTTGACCAACGGAATTGGCAAAGCCTATGCAAACGGAGATGCCAGTGTATCGGCAAAAACTGAGAGTGGAAGTGACACTCGAAATCCACTTACCATGTCGGCAAAAGATGCTACTCTTCAAACTTCCACTTTCAAACGAAACTCCTCAAACAAGCAACGCGGCGGTCCCAGTGACAGTTTTCCCCGAAAGAGTCCGTTCTTCCCTTGCGTCTCGAGTATGGAACTAATAACGCGAGCTTAAAGTTGTTGGGTAGAAGTTCTCAGCAGCGCAACCCTTCCTTGAGAAGAAGACAGTTTAAACACCAGGAAAGTGGACCGCCACAGCAACAAGCAAGGGGCCACCGAACAAAACCAACAACGGCGAAATGTGATGTGGATCGTTCAGATGTGGTAACACTGAAGACGGTCAGTGCCCAAACAAACGACATCACTTCTCCTCCAGCCTCCATCACAAAAGAAACGCAAGAACTGCGAGATCAAAGTGACGATATTGGGCCGGAGAAAGCTTCGCCGGTGACTCAAGAATGTGATGAAGACAAGACTATTGCCCGATCACCTGATATTGTGCGGGAGCACAATATGAAAGGAATTGGAGTTCAATGCCGTGTGACTGAAGATATACCAACAAACGTTGCGCGAAGAGCACGCGGACCCCCACCACTAAACATTGCGGATAAGTACCCCATTTGGGTGGATCTTGATGGTCAAAGTAGTGGTGGCAACAGAAACCGATTTAAGGACCGCAAGAAGTTCCTTCAAGTTGCCCGATTTGGCAGAGATGACCCAGTGGCTGGTGCTGCTAACAATGATGTTGTTGAAGGCATCTCGTACTTCACGATATCCCCTGTTGTTTCAATCGAATCGGCGACTCGGCATCTAAACTCTGAAGATGGGGACGAAGAAAACCAGACAGAAAGTCATCTTTCACTGAATCTTGGCAAAACTGAAGTCAACGATGAAAACACCACTACACAAATGACAGATGCGTTGAAGATGAAATACCGGGACAGCTACCGACAACACTACCCTGTCCGAGACAGAATCAATAATTATCGGGACACTTCAAGTGGAATTAATACTTTGATCGACTTGCGAGATAACATGCAGCAGATGACTCGGCGTCTTCGGGTATTGGAAACGTGCGCAAATTCGATCGACGAGGAGTTTAAGGTTTCTCAAAAGGCAAGTTTGCAGTGGTACTTGCACCCGTTTTGCCAGGTTCTAACTACTTTGTGTTGACGAGCAGAGGCTCAGTCGGATTGGAGATACACGCCCCGATGGTGTTTCTCGGCGAACAAGAGCGCTTGAAGATATCGATGAAGTCCTGGCAACGACAGAAAACTCAGGAAAACAAGCAAATGGCAGAAACCCGAAAACGAGTGTGTTGTCAAAGAAAGCGTCAAGCGATTTGAATGCTGCCAAGTACGACCCCAACCTTGCAAAGAGCTCCTTTCGAGCACTCGTTGTTAACTAACGAAAGTCTATTTGAAATTGTGTATAGAAAACTCATGGAAACGATCGAGCAGCTTGCGCTCAGCGCGGACGATCAGTGACAGCACCCGAATTGACTGCAATATGTATCGGGGATGCTTCACGCAGCAACTTGTGAATTTGACTTGGCGTTTTCGTCCTTGCTCGCTCGATAAGCATGTCCGTGCTCATACCACTTTTTGCTTGTCAATGACCTAAAACATCAAACGTCAGCGTTGTGGTCCGATTTGCCACCTCCAGACTCTACGACTATCAACGTACCATGCAATGAGGTCTTTCTCTTCCATAAAACCTAGGATACCATGCAATGTAGCTTGGTCCAAGCATCGCCAGCTCAGGGCTGTAAATTCACCACCAGAAAAAATATCGTCAAAAAATAATCACTCCTTCACAACACCACAATCGCTCCGTCGTCACCTTGCAGTTCCCAGCACAACTCGTCAATGTGTTCACCCACTTGGTCCTTCTTCTTTTCACGTCCTCCTTGGCGTCCTCGTGCTGCTTCAGCTGCAGCTGCAGCTCCTCGATCTGATGCCGCAGGAAGTCGATGGTCTGCGCTTCCGTCTGCACCTGCGTCTCCAGTCCATCGAACTCCCCTCCCAATGCATCAGCTTGTGCTCCCGTTGCAGCCTCGCCTTGAGCGCCAGCTGCGTCTTCTCGGCGTCGGACGCGGGCAGCGTCTCCTGCTTGAGCTCCACGTGGTACGCGAGTTGCTTCGTGTTGACCCACGAGAACGAGTTGTCCCACAATAGCAGCACCATCCCCGGCCCCGAGAGGCGCAGCTGGCCCTGCACCTGCTGCTTCTGGCTCTCGTAGCGGCGCGTGGCCAGCAGCTCGGCCAAACTCCCGTCGGCGCAGATCATGTGCACGCCGAAGTTCACGTCGTAGTCCCTCGTGGAGAACGAGTAGTGCAGCTCTCCCTTGCGCGCGTCCAGCTTGATGGGCAGCTGGAAGCCGCCGGCCGCGGCGATGGGCACCTGCGAGCTCTTCCACTGCAGCTCGTCCACGATCGGGGGCTTCGTGGGGCTCTCGCTGGACAGCAGGACGCTGCTGGTGGAGGGCCCGTCGATGGCGGCCAGCAGCTGCACCCACGAGGGACGCGCGCTGAGGCGCTGGTCGCGCAGCAGCTTCTCCTGGTGCTGCCGTTGCTTGGCGTGCACGCGCTCCGTGCGTCGCTCCTTGGCACGCCGCGTCATCGTGGAAATGGAAATGAGAAGTTGAAGGCAAAGCGCGAAGATAAACAAGCCGATATTGCGAAAGTAGCCACATACATTAGCAGAGTCGGGGAATTTACAAAATAGCCAATGCAGGCAAGCGAAAAGGGTACACTGCAACAGAGGAATCAATTCTCGCTCCATTGTGTCTCTGTTTCTCGAGTGATGGAGCTGTGCACCTACCTCTTTTCTTGCTACTGCAGCTCAACTCCTCTCTGCGCGTAAGTGCTGCTGTGTCGCCAGTTCTATTGGAACTCTGCCGCGTCATAAATACCGGGCAGCATCGTGTTCACCTTCTCGGCAATGGCCATGACGATGCCACTGCGCAGCAGCAACAACAAACAGCAAACAGCAAACAAGCGGTCAGTTCCCCCGTCCCAAAACACTCCACAATACCTCTCCAACAACGCTCCGGCCTCCCCACCTTCTGTAGGCCGTGATACCCTTCGACTTGAGCCAGAACCAGAAGGCGTCACAGTGCGCCGCGCAGTCGATCACTCCGTCGTCGTTGTCGTCCGAGTTTTCCTGCCAATCAGAGCGCCACATGAGCCCCTCCCTAGCGTAGCAGTCACCAACACACGCACCTTGAGCATGAGGAACTTGCCGATGAGCTGGAACGTGTTCGTGACCGAGTCCTCGCCCTCCTCCTCCGACGCCGCGAGCTTCGTCACCGCCGCCTTGCCGATGCCCGGCACCTCCGTCAGGTCGCCCGTGAGCGGCGCGCGCAGGAAGTCGGCCAGCGTGTCCTCCGCCACGCGGGACTTCTGCGGGTCGTAGCCGTCAGCCATGGTGTTCGCTTGATCGGTTCGCTGGTAAAACCTGATTTACTGTAGGCGAATGAAGGGAGAAAAAGTGGATCCATTTGTTTTAGCGTTTTGATTGGTCAAGACGAAACAATGTTTTTGTTGTTGTGAAGGGTTTTACACAAGTTTGAAACAGGAAAAGCGCACTGAGGAAATTCGTTTGTGTTGGAAAGTTATGAAAGTCTGTAGCGATGACCTGGCAGTCGTGTTTGGTGTTTGTTCGAAGGTTGAGGGCTATGACTTGCACGGCGACTGGTTCGCCATCTTGTCAGAGCGACAAACACAGAGGCCGGCATGCATCGGTCGACACTTGCGTGTTTTTTGCTCCGATCGCATCCAGCGTGATGCCGAGCTGGCACGCGTTGGGAGCCACACAGGTCCTTAGTTCTCGGGGCCCTGGTGTTCAGGCACGAACGAAGTCGACGGCAGACACACACCGGTCGACACTAGCGAGACGTTTTTCTCCTCGTTGCAGCTCGTAATGCCGAGCTGGCACTCGTTGTTGTACGTGACGCCATCCGAGCCGCATACGGGTACGTAGTCCTCGGGACACAACATATCAGCGCACGGCGGGCCGTCGTAGCCCGGCGCAAACATGAGCTTTCTCTGGGCGGGAGCCGACGACGGACACGCACCAGTCGACACGAGCGAGACGTTTTTCTCCTCGTTGCAGCTCGTAATGTCGAGCTGGCACTCGTTGTTGTACGTGACGCCATCCGAGCCGCATACGGGTACGTAGTCCTCGGGACACAACATGTCAGCGCACGGCGGGCCGTCGTAGCCCGGCGCAAACATGAGCTTCCTCTGTGCGGAAGGCGTCGACTCCGTGGGGGTCAATGCCGCCATTGGGGCGACGGACGCTGCAACTAGCGCAAGGCAGACGACAATCTTCATCGGGAATGGTGTTGAGGGTGAAGTGGTGGAGATCGTCGCAAATTGGAGAATGACCTCTTTGGCCGCAAGTTCTCCTTCCGCACTGTTCCTCCTGCTGAATCGCAGCCTGCGATAGGCGGGTATCGGATACTGTCGAGGGCGCATACCGCGCGCTTAAAAATGCATACTTCTCTGTCCGGCGAATTTATGCGAATATCGCCTCCAGCTCAACTATTTTGTCAGTTTTTGTAGTTGTCGGTCACAGAGCAGCTTAAAAAAGAGATTAAGTCGAATTTCCATGTATTTTTGGCTGCCCGTTAACCCCACTCAGTGCGTAAATAACAGCGCAAGAATCTTCTGATTTTTAGTGCGTCAAAGCCTTGTTTTCGTAATTCTGCTTTGAGGAAGCGATATTATATCAAAAAATTACTTCGGCATCGTCAGCGATTTGTGCACCTACCTAGCACTTGCTGTGTCTAAACAACGTACCTACATGCTGTCGAATTGCCGTTTAATAAACGAGGTTTTACTCGATGTTACGCTAGCTGATATGAGTTACAACCTACCCCTTCCTTTTATCCAATCACGAGATGGTAAAAATAAAGGCTACATTTTAGGCTGCGTTTTACTTCTGATCTAAAATTTGCTGTGTTAAAGCGCTTACTCCTGCTCGATACGTCTGCTCAGGGAGACTGAGGGCTGTCACTGTGGCTCCATTGCGGTAAGCAGCTTTGCCAACACGTGGAAGCTTGAAATCGTTCACACTCTCGTGTTCGATAATGCGTTCCATGACTTTTTGCAAAGTCAGGAAGCATTTATCCAATGTAGTATGCTTTATCTCTCTGTATGATGTCTGCACTGCTGCTATCAACTTGTTCACATCATTGGTCGGGTTCTTATACTGTAGCGACTGTATGGCATTGAAAAACCCTAAGTCAAGCACGTTACAGTCAGGGAGCGAGGCGGTTGGCATTCCATTTGAATATTCCAACCGCCTTCTCTTCCAGCTGCAACTACCTCGCCGTAGTCTTCATCGACATGCGGGCCGGCATTGTCTTGCTGCACACGAATGGGAATATTCTTTCGTCCTGCATGCAATAACACGTTACAGTCAGTTATCAAAGATTAAAATTAATAAACCCACTTGAAGTTGAAGTTCAACTTACCTGGCCATTGTCTGCGAATGGCTGGAAATACCTTATTCTTGAGCAGGTCAACGTACACCCGTCGAGTCATGCTAATATTCTTGGTAATCGGTGAGCCGGCCAGTCGGTTGACCGAGCTGCGCTGCGCCAAGAAATATAGGGTGCTGACGTGGTTTAGCGCAAATGACAGCCTCCTGTTCTTGTGGTCGGACGTGAGCGTGGGCTTGACGCGGAATATTGCACGCCGGAACGCCTTGGCCTTCAAGTAGTCGTGCAGCGTAGATTTTGGGATCTGGGTGGACTCGGCGAGAGCTCGGATGGTCTGCCCTTTGCAGAAAGGGATGGCGGCAATGATTTTCCCCAGCTCGGCGACCGTGAAACGTCGCTCACGCTGAGAGTACGGCCGCCGAGCTGCCGTCATCGCGTCTGGATTCCGTCGCAGCTTCCAGATGTTGTCGACAGATTTTCGACTGACCTTGAACGTCTGCATGGCGAGCTTCTTGATGCCGCGAGGGAGCCGGTCGTTCTAGCTGAGGCCGGCGAGGTACAGGCCAATGGCCACGCGCTTCGGCGGAGTAATATCACGCTTGCCTGGCGTTCGAGGCATCTTGTTGGTGGACTGCACAAAACTGAATACAGTTCCGTTAGCCCAAGCGCCACGAATTGCTGCCTCCTGCCAGCCATTTAGAGCAGAATATTTTCAGCCAATTAAAATCATGTAACATTCTGAGTGGACTACAAAAAACCAAAATCGTATAAATTCGCCGGACAGAGGAAGTAACCAGGAAGAAATGATGCACTCGACAGCGCCCTAAAAATGCATACGGTAAAGTAATCCGCACATCCGTGTCTTAATCGTTGCGATTAAAAGTTAGTCATCAGCTGGTTGGTCCTTGGCCCACCATATTCGTCAATGCCCCGTGGTACATTGCCAAATGGGGACAGGTTATCGATGAAAGTCAAAACAGTCTTCACGCAAGTTGGTACTACTTTACCGAAGCAAATATTATTGATCAAAACCTTTTTTAGGGGCTCATCAGTATCACTGTAGGAAACCGAAAGCGGGGGACATCTCGAACTGGATTTTAGCTCTGAATTTTGTTTTTTCAGAGCCCCAGACCGATAATACATGTAGCGTTATCAGTAATAAGGCTACCACGTATTTTAATACATGTATTAACACTGGATTTGCGAGCCAAGGTCAACAGGATTCGAAAGCCACGCCACCATCACGAAACGCGCAAAGACGAATCAGATTTGTTTTTTTTTAGTATATTTGGATAGCGTTACGTCTCAGGATTGCATGTATATGCGTTGCTTAGCGTTCGGAGCTGTACATCGCGAGTTATCGTCGCAAACGTGCTTGCGTGTGGGCCTGCATTTGTCTACAAATGACCTGTTGGTCATGCCTCGGGAGGAAAAAAGTCAAGTGTGATTGGACAATAAAGAACGTGCGAGATGGTGATTCGCCAATTCATTGCTCATCTCTAAAATTAGGGTACCACTCTATCCAGTTTCTCCCATCAGGCCCTGATTCAGGGCAAGGTGCCGCACGCAATTGCATCGTAATCCTGTCCAGTTGCATATATATGCCTTTTCAAGGTTTTAATTATCAAAAACCGCTTCTAACTTGAGCCATTTTGAAATGTCTATAACTATGCCTGTGGAGGACACCTCGTTGCATGTGATAGTGGTAAAAGCTCGTATTATACAGAGCCATCGATTGATATGATCAGTTCGATAGATTTCGCTCTCGCGAATTTCATAATATTTAGACTACTTACGAGATTCGCTAATCCTGTTGACCTTGGCTCGCAAATCCAGTGTTAAAATACATCTAAAACCCTCTACGCCAGTTTGGTGTCTGTCTGTCGGTCGGTCCGTCGGCTCACGCGTATCCGGCCTTTTCATTGGCCATTATTTGCCGCCGAGCGCAGCGAGGGGGCCCTCATTGGACAAATTGCGTTCTTTAGCTGCCGAGCGGAGCGAGGCGGCCCTGATTGGCTGAAATTGAACGGATATGATTGGGCGAGAATATTATTGTGCGAGACACATTAACTATGCGAGCCACATTAACTACCTGATATTCACATGTTATCCCTGTTTGAATTGGGACACGCGCCACGACGAGAACGCTTGCGGGTATGTATATGTGCCAGACCACTACGCACAGATAGTCCTAGGTCCCGACGTAATATTTCAAACAATGACGCGCCTCGACAGCCGTCGATCCCTTTGGACAAAAGGTAAAGAAGACCTATTGGCTTTGATTACAAAAATCAACATACTAATACTGGCGTACAGACTGATGCAGTAAGCGGGGACTTGCAGCGCCGGTTTACCCCTCACAGGAGGTGGAGTGTCGCCACGCCGACGTAGTGTATACACAAACGTATATGATTTCGCAGTGTGTGAGGGCGTTGTGGGAAAGTAGAGTGTTTTTATGTACGCAATGACTTACTATACAACCCAATACAGTAGTATAATGTTATAGACGAAATACGATGATGTATATGTTTAGAAGAGAGGGCGGATTTTGCAGTTGTGGCGTTAGTAGCGATGCGCAGATAAATGGTGCATGGCTATATATGAGTAGCATGGCAGGCGAATGGGTAGCAGTGAGTTGACAGACAATTCTGTTAGGACGTACCTTGGGTCAGTAGTCACGCGAGGGATATCAACTTTGATTCTATTGTCAGTTAGTAAGTATACAAATACAGCGGTCAGTTGGCACGAGGTGAGAGAGAAACCTCATGAGAAAATCGTCAAGATTTTCGAACCGTGATGTCATCTCAGTCACTTGCTTCTCCCGGAGAAGGTTCGAGTCTAATTGACTTCCCGTGGAAGCGTATAAGACAAGTCCCAGCGCTCGAGTTATATAAGAAAGGTCCGAACACTCGCGTACTTGCAGTGGATGTTAGGCGGCCGACACGACATCAACCCCGCTCTGGGTAGAGATGACGCGAAGTTCCCACGAGATACACTAATTCACAACCAGCACGATACGTCCAGTGAAGAGTACGCTAAAATATCTCCTAGCGCGGCACACTGTGTGTGGTGCCGCTCATGAACGCGTCCGTAGAAACCAGAATTCACGACATACGGGTCGTTCACTGCTGAGACTTTTGTTATGTTATGACGACGACCCACGCAATGGGCCACCGCACCAACGATGTGGTTGAGGAACGAAGGCATGTAACGATATACATCCAGGTATTCAGTGGAAGGCGATGACCATACGAGGATACAGCGTATCAATGAAGTGGTTGCGGACCGACAGCTTGCAGCGCCCCACGAATATACATCAACAGATTCAGTGGAAGACGACCACGGCAGGTTTTTCGAACGAGAATTTGTTCATCCGATCAATATCAATGCATCCCGCTGCACAAGCTCAAACTTAAGGAAGGCATTCCGATCATGATGATGCGGAATCCAAACCCAGACATGGGACTTTGCAACGGTACGAGGATACGGGTTGTATATTTGACGTCTCATGTCATCAACGCACTGTCTAGCGCAAAGGGCAGAATGTCCTTATTCCTCGCATTGTCTTCATTAGTGGAGATGACGAATGTGAGTTCCCTTTACGACTATGACGCAGGCAGTTTCAGGTGTACCCGGCTTTCGCAATGAGATTTACACGACCCAAGGACAGACTGCTCACAACTTGGGGCTCTCTCTGACCTATCCTTGCGTTTCGCACTGTCCGCTGTACGTGATGACTATTCGGGTTACTATAAGATCGAGGTTCAAGGTGTTTATCGAGTACCCAGATTTGGAAGAGGACGATGGAGTCTACACCCACAATATCGTGTACAGGCAGATATTCGACACGGAGTAGTCATTCGGGTTTTAACGTTTCGTAATACATAGTTTTACATAAGAAGTGAATGTTCGAATAAAGGCCGGAGCGAAGCGGAGGCCAGCCCCATAGCAACGAATAAGCCCGCCGGAGCGTAGCGCAGGCGTCACTCACTACTGTGACCAACCACAGACCTACCGCCGCGTAGTGGCGGCGCCGGCTAGTCTTAAAACTCAACACGAAACAAATGTGCGTCCGTCTGTAACGAACATCACCTTTTGGCGGATTTATCACTGATTGGCTAAAATGCTGCCGAGCGGAGCGAGGCGGCCCCCGATTGTCTAAAACGCTGCCGAGCGCAGCGAAGGCGGCTGCCAAGGCCTCTGTGCTTTGCGGGACCGAAGGGCCCGCTCGTGCTCTCCTTCATGGGACTAACACGGAGATTAGTGCAGCGAGCCCCAGCGAGCGGAACGGGTCCGCTGACTACCGGAACGTAGCGGAGGTAGCTTCACTAACTTAACTATCAAACACTCACCGGCGCGTAGCGGCGGCACTCGGCTAGTGTATTATCAATGACACTGATAACTTGTTACATTCGTAGTTCGAAGAACTATGTATAGTATAGCAGATTCGAGTTACACCAATGGAACCCTAACCCTGTAGATCGCGGCCAAAATCACCGGTTTTGACTTGTTAGCGTGGACCACATCGAGTCAAACAAGCCGCGGGGTAGACAACCAAAGAAAACCGGTTGAAATGATGTGGATCACATCAAAACCATACTTCAACTTCAACCTGCGGTTACACTTTTTTTTTTGCTACGGTAGCACGCATGCCGCCAATGCTGAAGCTGGGAGCCATGCCACTATTCGAGGAGGAGCAATCCTTTGCAAGTGTTATGAGCATATGTGATAACAGCAGCGAGGTCGTACAACATGCAGGTGGTGGGTAGATTCGCTGTAGCTTGTTTCAGTAGAGGGCGCTAAAATTCAACATCACGAAACCAACCCATCCCATTTTTTTATTGGATGCACTGTGGACCACAAGAAACCCGACACCAACTTCACCCCGACTGACATCAGATGCAGTAGTACGTATTAGCACGCACTTACAAGATGATGGTGGGTTATCTTAGCTAAGCTATTGGTTTATTGTCGTGCAGGTAGCTGTGACCGCGGCATCCGCATTGCGTACGAGCTCAACAGTACAGCGTCAGTATGCATCGTACGTATTCGTGGCCACGTACAACCTCGTGGTCGGTGGTCTTCAATGACAAGCATAAATATTGACCAATTAAAGCACGTACGCCATATAACAGCTTATGCAGACCTAACATGCAAGACATGAAAATCAAGATGATGAATATTGGCCAAGCAAAGTGCGTTCATCTTATACACAGCTTATGCGGATCTCACATGCAAGACATGGAAATCAAAATGCTTTCATTTAGCAAGTTAGAATTTGTGCCCGGCGGTACGCCTGTTAGTACATGGCAATTGGTGGCGACATGTGAATTTGGCTCGGACCCTTGACGAGCGCTGCGTAGTTTATACTAACACTTTTGAGATTAATATAATGGACGAATGAATGCTCCGTACCTGGAGCAGCTATTGCTACTGCACAAATCATACCAACGACTAGCCCCACGACGCCACTATAGGGGTTGCAGAGTATGGATCTGCTGTAAGTTACGTTAGAAAGTTTGTTTGCTCGTTTTGACTAATAGCGCTATCGGAACTCATAATTTACTAGCTGTAACGGATAGGGCAAGTCGTATGGGTTCAGAATTTATTTTTGATCCCGCATATTTCAACGTATCTATGGAAATTCACAACAGCGCCCTCTGCGCTTGCTGCCTCGCAAGACAAATGATATCCACGTCCGATCGTACCGTGGATCATCCAGTGTCATCCTATCATCAGGGCATTCTTCCTGTTCATTTACGTGCACTGTTGGCGCTGAATGCCAACGGGGTGCATCCACAGTAGCTAGTTGAAGCCAACAGTTTTTGGTACAGCAAAGTATGGACTAACGCATCCCCACAAGACGGTCCATTATTTTTATTGAAGGACCATCTATAAAATAATGGACCACCTGGACACTACGCAACTTCAAGAAGTCTAGTTGGCTCGAGCGAAGTCTGGTCAGGTCTCATTCGAGAATTTACTCATCGAGCCGGGCATCTCAATGAGTGGCAATAAGAAGAGAAAAACATCTTTGACGAGCGGCGACGTCTACGTTGGGGATCGCCTCGAAATGAAGAAACGAAAGGGGATTAAATTCGTGAAACAAGAAGGTAAATCTCATCATGTGCCAGTTCCTTCTAATTATGCAGATATCCCGAATGCATTTTACGCAGTGTTGAGCGATGGGGAGGCGGCTACCCATGGTTCAGACCAGTTACTGTCAACATGTATAGACCTGACTTTAGTCATGTATATACCTGACTTTAGCGATAACTGAATTGCCGGTGGATCGCAGAAAGACTCGAACGGACCCCGTTGGAAAGCAGCATTGCTCTGCTGTATATGATGATTTCGATGGTGACCTTCTAAACCATTTGGACATCGCACATGCGCGGAAGGTCACTTCTTGGCAACTTGGCACCAACACACCACAGGCTCATCCAACAGAACCTGATTTGATGTTCAGTGGTGACAGATTTGAAACGTCAAGCCTGGAACTATGTTCATTGAAGTCAGCTCCAGAGATGTTTTTGCCCCTTTGGCAAGACTGTTTGATGAAGCTTCAGTCAACCTCCTGCAACGCAGTATCTGCTGTTCTTCAAGATGATCACACCAAAGGTTCCGAGATGCGTTCTGATAGCTCCGACACTGATGATCTATTAAAACATTTGGATGTCGAGCGAAAACGAGAAAAAAAACGCCAGGCGAAGTTGGAGAGCACGCGTTAAAGCAAGAGGTGGCCCGAATCCTGAACGTACGCAAAGAGTTAATATTATCAACTCACAGAGCTGCTCGCTCCAGCCCGCGACTTTGAACAGAGCAATGAAAACGAATTTAAGCAATGCGAAGCCAGATACTGAAGATGACGATTCACAATTGAGAGACGGTGGTCGAGCCACTGTTGATGATTCAACCACTATACGCCACCCCGAGTGTGTCTGTCAAAACCAACGGCAATCCAAAGCTCATAGTACCGAGAGCTGTCAAACCGAGACGGCTTCCCGTGTTAATATGTTTGAAAATGAGCTGACTGATCACGAATGAGAAGAATGTATGGAAAAACTCCAGAAAGCTTTGGGTGCCGAAGGGCTGGAGGAGTGTGTGTGCATTGTGTGTGACAGATTGGTGCTTTGTACGGACGCTGAACGAAAGAACGATACGGATTGGAGATATATGGATAAGATGAAAACAATCCTGGACGTAGCGCAGGATGAACTGCCTCACGAGCTTCAAAATTGCTACCGTGCTCCACCACACCTACCAGAGTTGGAGGGTGTATTGGTATCACCACGTGGCATTCACTGCTACCTTGACAAAACATCCACACCCCGTGCTTGGTTTTCAGTATGCAAGGAGTGTGACCGATATATTGCTCAAAGCAAATTGCCAAAGTTTTCCATTGCCAACGTTTTTTTATTGGAATGTTACCACTAAATTTGCGGAAGCTTACATTACCGGAGCGGTTCATAACCCAGTTGGTAAGCATCGTCGCACTGACTCGCGTCATGCGAGGAGGCAGACACCGGTGCATTCGATCGCATTGTATTGCATTTGATAGCAACCCCGGACCTCCAATTTTATTGTTACCACGTTCAATTTGCGATGTCAGTTCTTATCGCGTAGTGATGGTTGGAGAATTTACACCAGTGCAGTCGGAGAAAGTTCGCAAAATGCACCGAATTCGAAATTCTATGGTTCAAGACGTGCTTGAGTTTTACAAAGCTAACAATCATCTCTATTCTAGTGTTGTTCGAAACGATTTTACACTAAGGCCTGCTTTCTCTGATGATGATGTCGAGCAAACGTTCGTTGAGCATGTTGAAGATCCAGGTGGCGACTATAATGTCGCGATGGAGAGAGAGCAGGAAAATGTCCGTGGCGAAACGGATGCCTGGCGTGTACTGGATGAGAGTGATGAATCCGCTGTGCTAGAACGCCGAATTGGACTATCCGATGACACAAAGCCAGTCTCCGTACGTGAAATCCCTTTTCCAGACGAAGCGCTACATGAAGACCGGAAATTTGAGGTTCGTCGTTCAAACCAATTTGCGAACGACATATCCGGGAATTTTTCGGGCGCATGTTCCCCATTTATTCCCATTTGGGCGCGGGCACCCGGTGAATCGCGAAAGGTGGCTGTTTCCGTGCAAGAATGCGTAAAATATTACATCATGCTGAGTGCCCGTCAATTTGCAGAGGACGAGCTTATCGCACTCGTCGCGTTTGACCGGCTTGCATTGCGTAACATGTATATCCAGAACCATTTCCGTTGTCAGAGGTATTCGAATATGCTGAATGGATACGAAGGTCTCAGTAGCGGACAGCTAGGACGCGCTCTTCTTGAAAATGAACGCAGACGCCAGGGGTGCCTACCGTGGCAGCCTACTGCAGATTCGGTTGCTCAGCGTTCCTTAAAATATGTGGAGATTGGAGCGCGGTCAGTGTGGGGAAGCAATGCTGAGCGTGCTCAATGCAGGCATAAAGCATTTCCATACCAGGCCCGATTTGGCCAGCCTGCGCTCTTCATTACTTTAACGCCCAATACGGACAATTCACTGGTGCTGGCCCACTACGCTGGTGTTTCTTCAGTTGAAACGTTGTTTGATTTGCTGGACACGCATGTACCAAGTATATCAGAGCTACGGGAAGCTAGTTTGCGAAATGATAGTGCATAGACACGTCTTTTCATGAGGCATGTGGATGCATTTATTCGCTATGCTTTGGGGATGGACCCCACGTCGAAGAAAAAGCGAAATGTTTCTGGCCTATTTGGCGACGTCAAGGCGTACTTTGGAATGGTGGAATCGCAAGGGAGAGGCACGTTCCACATACATTTTCTGATCTGGCTAAACAATTGTCCTCCGAACTCGGCTGCGATTGAGCGCATTCTGCATAGTCCGGACAGTGATATGTTTCGGGAGCGTGTAGCTTCATTTGCTCGTCGAATTGTGACAACTAATTTACCAATTGCAGTGGAGCAAGTAGGATGTTCTTGTAGCGTGTCTGATGTCACACGGGCACCGTGGGCCGCTGTATCCATGGCGACCGCGACCGGAAGCAGACGACGAGGCATAGGGGACGAAATGGGCGGCAGTACAGATGGGGCGGGCGGTATGACGGACGGCATGAGCGGCAGGACGGACGGAACTGGCGGCATGACGGACGGAAGTGGCGGTAGGACGGGCGGTACGTGTGACCGGACGAACGAAACTGGCGGTAGGACGAATGGCATGGGCGACAGGACGGGCGGAGCGGGCGATGAGGCGCACGCATCCGCCGATGACGGAGGTACTGGACGGACGGGACGGTCGGCGAGGCGGTTCGTGGTGGGTTCTCGTCGTCCACGAGCGGATGAGTGTGCGGCTCGGAGCCCACGAACCACCGCGGACCCCGAACGGAAGCTCACAACCGAATTTGCCGAGCGAGACGCACCAGTGCCCCGCGCGGAGAACGAACGGATCGACCGAGCGAACGAAGGGCATTGAGACCCGAGTCTGAAGTCCTGAAGCGCTTCAACGGACAGGCCGAGCTTCCGGAGAGACACAGGCGACGCAGAGCTCGGAAGACAAACGGATTGGACGGACGAACAAGTACACGGCTAGCAGTAGTGTTAGGCTGTATTTGAGAGTTACGAACGGACGGACGGACAATAAATAGGTGTTCTGGCAGTGAGTCAGTCACCGGCACAAGTACTGACGTTGGTACTCGTCGGCCTTTCGGACCTTGGGACGAACGTCGCAGCAGGCAACGCAGCCAACTCCCGACGAGCAGGGACAATAGACTCGCTACATGGTGGTCATACAGGGGCCACAGTCAAGAAGATTCGGCACTAGACGCACGGAAACCGACGAACAAGCATCCAGGACGAAGATGGCGAGGACGAAGATAGTGAAGAGATCGCCGGGCGCTGTGACACGCGCTAAGTCGGCGAGCAGTCCAGCGGCTGCGCAGCCGAAGCGGTCGGACGGCGAAGACGACGATCAAGGGCAGTCGGAGCAGTCCGACGAGGAAGACGAGCAGGAGCCGACGACGCGACCAGGAGTGACGGACCCGCAAATCCCTCCGGTATCCCAATCACCAACGACGGCGTCGACGAGTGGAGGACTACGCGTGGAGGATGTACCGCCGGCGGCGTTGCAGACGCGGGAAGAATCGACGCCGCACCAGAACACGGACGCGGGTCGAGTACCCGCGGACGCGACGGCTGGGACTTCAGCGACGGGTGAGACGGGTACAACGAATCAAGATGTCTTGGCGACGGCCATCCAGCAACTGGTCGCGACCATGGCCCGTCTGGAACAGCGCGTGGATGGCTTGGCTACGGCGGCACCAGCGGCCGCTCCAACGGCAGGAGTGCCTCCAGTGGCAGTCACCTCTACGACACCGCAATCCGCGGCAGCAGCAACGACGACGCAGACGGGAACGATCATGGTGCCCACAAGGAAGATGACGACGCGCTCAGGGGCAGCAGCGGCTACCGGTGACGGCGGAGACGACGACGGTGGCGATAGCTCGGACAGCTCCTACCGAGACAGCGGCAGTGACGACTCGGACAGCTCCTACCGCTATCCGCAGAGCGAAGGTAGCAGTGAAGACTACGGTGGCTCCCTGACGAATGGAGTGACGGGAGCAGTATCAGGAGTAGTTCGTCGAGATCGAGTAGCTCGAGTAGCTGAGTGCACAACAACAGAGACGCCGACGGGCTACGCGACGGGCGACAGCGGCGGCGATCGCGCGGACGACGCCACGACCGCAAGAAGAGCATCAAGGACCTGGAGATCACGCCCTTCAAGCCCTTACCCACGGTCTCGGGCTCAACCTGGATTGCGAAGCTGGACTTGGCGCTCCAGGGTGCCCGCGTAGCGGGACGCGGCCATTGGACGGATGAGGAGCTCTACTATCTCCTGAGCAACAAGTTGCAAGACAATGCGGCACGTTGGTGGGTTCAAATGGACCAAGAGCTCGCAACACGTGAACGCACCTGGACGAGGCTGAAGGTGGCGTTACTCCGCGGATATGGAGAGCGCCCGGACTAGTCCCGGGCCGAATGGAGAGTGAGCAGACGACGAATGATGCCAGGAGAGACATTCACCGACTTTGCGGCTGGCTTGAGGGACCTGACCGGTCAGAACAAGGTGAGCGAGTGTGTCCTGCTGGCGCAGTTTTACCGCAGTCTGGACAAGACGACTAGACAGTTGGTGAAACAACGGCCGAAGCCAAGGACGCTGGAAGAGGCCGTCGACAAGGCCACGGACATCGAAGACCCCATGGATAATGTGGCGCAGGGCATGCACAACATTGGCCAGGCATGGGCCACGGCGCCCAACTCGTACTTGGTGCCGATAGACGGAACCCCGGCCAGCTACTAATGATTTCGGGCGTGGGCAGCGCAGCCAGCACGGAGAAGGCGCACGGGGCCGGTAGCGGCACGGAAGCTGAAGGACTATCCTACTTCACGAACCCTCAAGGAGTATGGAACAAGTATACGGGCACGTGGGACGTCCCGGATGGACGCGCGTGGAACGGGCGGTATTGGAAGCCCTCTGGCAAGGCTCGGCAGCCGAGGACGACGTCGAGTACCGCGGGCAGCAGCCACAGCGGCGGCAAGCGACCTGCGGGACGAGGCGAACGAAGAGTGAAAACGATGATTGCGCGCGGCGAGCACGAGTCAGAGGGAGAGTCGGAATCAGAACCCGAAGCGAAACCCGTGAAACGGCAGAGAAACAGAAGACGCGTGCGACAGGCGAAGCCGAGTGACGGGGACGCCCCAGCAGTAACGCCCGCGAACCCTCGCTGGCCCAGCTCGGAGACCAAGTGCTTTGCGTGCAACCAAGTCGGCCACTTCGCCCGGGAGTGGCCCGATGAGGCCGCAAAGGCACGTAACGACGCATATCTGGCCACGCGCAGGCCGGCAGCTACTCCACCGGCGGAAAACGACGGCCGGGCGCAGTAGGGGAATACCGCGTCCGGCACAGCAGCAGAATCCCCAGCGGACAGCACGAGAACGGCAGATCGGGGCTAGCCCCACGAGGAGGCCGGCAGAGAGGACGGCAGCCGGCGAGGCAGAACCTACGGTGGAAGAAGAGAGAATGGCGACGGAGAACGAGGACGAGACAAATGACGGGAGTGCACAGGCAGCTACGATAGCTGCCGACACTCAATTGATTGAAGAATTGACGGCGAGGGACGGCGAGCGCGCGCAACGGTATGTGGCGACCGTGCGCCCAGCCATGACGGCACTGCGCTTTGTGAGCCTGGACCAGTCGAGATGTGGCGAACGGGCAGACGCGGTGGTGCACGATGCAGCTGCGGCTGAGGAAGGCGGAGCGGCAAAGAACAACGACGCAGATCCGGCTGAGGGAGGCGGCGCGACAACGGTGCAGCTCGGCGACGAGCTGATCGAGGAGATGATCGGTGCGCTGGGTAGTATGGCCAAGGTACGGTCGGCCATCAAGCAAACCAAGAAGAACGAAAGAAGCGGCGCGCAGAGAGAGCGCGACATAAGAGGAACGGCATGGCGGATGAGGTTGGTGCGGCAGTACGCGCTCTGCGCGAGGCGCAACAGACGCGACGACTACAGCAAGCCGTCGCTGCGCGGACGGCACTGGCGACGAGACGGCGGGCGGAGACGACGCGAGTCCCCACGAGTGCCAAATTTAGTCTCGTGCAGCGCACCGTGACGCCGACGGACGACAGCGAGACGGACGAGCAGGACGCAGCCGCTGACGACGGACTACCGACGGCTGTGATGATGGTGGACGACGAGCGGGTGCCGATCAAGATTGACAGCGGAGCTCGTTACTCGGTTGCTGGAACAGACTGGATGCAGAGAGGTGAGCGACTACGCAAGGACGCCCCGTGGACTACGTCGAGGGGATCGGCGGATTCCTGTTGGACGTGGTGGGCGTCTGGTCGTTCACTATGAGGAACGCGTACGGGCAAGTGGTCGAGGTGGAGGCGTGCATCATTGAGGGTGTACCGACCAGTTCCTCGTCGGAGTAGACTTCATGCGCAAACACAAGGCCAATGTGGACTTCGCGTGTAACGAGGTGAAGTACTTCGATAGGAACGAGATGGTGGTCATACCATTCCGGATGAAGGACGAAGACGGAAACGCGAAAGTGGCAGCCGTGCGATTGGCGAGACAATCGAAACTAGTGCGCAGCGCGGTGACGCCGGTCAAAGTGGTGGTTGCAGCCCAGGACGGGGAATAAGGCATCTTCGTGCCCACGAGGCAGTGTGGAACGGTCATGTTAGCAGCCACTGTGACTACAGTGAAGAACGGCAAGACATTGGTGCCGGCCATCAACGTGCACGGTGGACGGACCAAGCTCCCGACCAAGAAGGTGCTCGGGAACTGGATACCAGTGGACGCGGACATGCAAGTGCTGACGTTGGGCGGTGAACTCGACAAGGAGCGGTTGGCCGAGTGGATCGCGGACCTGGGTGACAGTGATACCCCACTGGACAACGAGGACGAAGTGCGCATGGGCACCGAGGAGCCCAGCGAACAGAAGCCAGTGCTGCAACTATTGCGCGCGTATCGCAAGGTGTCGGAGAGTACGAGCGACTGTCCGCCGGTCACTGCTCTCGACGTGGAACACCACATTGACACCGGAAACGAGAAACCGATCATGCTGAAGCGGCGCAGGCACGCCCAGGCGGAAGACAGTGTGATCGAGCAGAATGTGTCGAAGATGCTCGGCGCGAATGTGATCGAGGAGGGCAACGGCGCTTGGGGTTCCCCGTCGTCCTGGTGCGCAAGAAGGACGGCGAAGTGCGCTTCTGCATCGATTATCGGGCGAAAAACAAGGTAACCAAGCGCGATGTGTACCCTTTGCCGCGGATCGACGAAACGTTGGATGCCCTGGGAGGAGCGAGACTGTTCACGACGCTGGATTTGAAGAGTGGATATTGGCAGATCAGTGTCGCAGAGGAAGACCGAGACAAAACAGCATTTACCACAAAACAAGGTTTATTTCGGTTCGTTCGCATGCCCTTTGGACTTATGAACGCACCTTCGACGTTCCAGAGAATGATGAACGGGGTTCTGCGCGGTCTAACCTGGTTGACCTGCCTCGTTTACCTCGACGACATTGTGATCTACACGCGCGGCGGGATTGAGCGGCATGTGGTGGAACTCGCGGCGGTGTTGGAACGACTATCTGCGGCGGGACTGACGCTCAAGTTGAAGAAATGTGTACCTCCATGGAATCTTTGGGCCATGACTTGAGTAGTGCCGGTGTACGACCCATGGAGCGACTGGTGACGGCGGTTCGTGAGTTTCCGCGACCCACAGATCCCGTCGAGGTGAAGCGCTTCGTTCACCTTGCGGGATATTATCGAAAGTTTGTGGAGTCCTTCGGGTCTATTGTGGCGCCCCTCACGCGGCTCCTGAAGAAGGCGTCTACGTGGGGGTGGACCGAGAATGAGGAGTGGGCATTCGAACGGGTAAATGCTGCTTTATCGATGCGGCCGTTGCTGATCTACCCGGACTCCGAGCGTCCGTTCCGCCTGGTAACCGATGCCAGTACGACCGGATTGGGGGCTTGCTTACTGCAAGATCAGGGACTCGGCTGGCAACCGATTGCCTACGTTAGTAAGGTCAACAGCAACGCCGAAGCAAACTACTCCATTATGGAGCTGGAATGCCTCGCCGTCGTGTGGTCGGTCAAGCTCTTTCGGCCGTACTTGTACGGTCGTACGTTCACTATAATCACTGATCACGCTGCGCTGCGCTGGCTTGTGACGAGGCCGAACCTCGCCGGTCGACTTCATCGCTGGTCCCTGACGCTCCAGGAGTATGAGTTCTCCATATAATATAGTACCGTCCCGGAACCTCGAACGTGGTGGCGGACGCGCTGTCGCGCGCGCCAGCTGCCGTTTTGGCCGCCACGGGACACAAGAGGAAGCGAGAGCAACGACGGTCGGACGTGCAAAAACGAAGACGGAAGAGAGCGACTTGCCAACTATCGCGATGAGTGCGGAAGCGGAGGAACACGCCAAACGGACGGCGGCAGAATCCCCACTGAAGACGATGGTGGGATGGGCGCCGGTACCGATGGCTGCATTGGCATCCGCAGCTCGAGAGACCCGGGCGACACGCGCGGCACGGGAGACGACGACCAGTGCGGCAACGAGGATGGCGAGCGACGAACGGACGAGTGCGGTGGTGGCAGCAACCAGGCGGCCTCTAACGAGAGCCGCCAAGAGGCGTCTAGACGCAGAAGCCGCTGAACCACGGATGGGGCAAGACACGCCGACAATCAGTATCGACGGACGAGCGGCAGAAGCGAGCGAAGCCGAGGCTACGACGTCTGGAGCGACGGAGCCAGACGACGAGGTGCAACAGGGCACCCCCACTGAACCGTCCAGGGCCGTGTGCGGTGACAACCGGCAGACGAGCGCAATGGCCACGACGTACGCAAAGGTGGACGGTGACAACGAGGTGCAGCCGTCAGTGGCAGACGTGCGCCACTTGGACAAGAGCGCCACGGCAACGCGGCTGTCGGACGAAGATCGGAACGAGGTACGCGAGACGAGAGGAGTCACGTGGGCTACGCCGTTGGTTGTGGCGGTGGATGAACCGGCGGAAACCGATGCAGCAACAGCGGCTAGCTCGATGGAGCTGCCGGGAAATGCTCTCCAGCGAACGACGGGGGCAATTGAAGACGTGCTGCCGCTACGGAGGTCCACCAGGACGCGGACACCAGTAACTTCCACGGTGGTGAACGACGCCGCATCGAAGAGCGACTTGACGGCGACGACGGACACCGACGCTGCAAGGAACAAGGCGGGTGGCCGAGAGAAGCGACGAGTGCGAGACGTGCGTCTGGGACGGATGCTGCTGGACGAACGTCAGGCACAGACACCGCCGAGCGGAGACCAGTAACACCGCGGAGTGATGGGACGGTGGCGCAGCCGCCAGCCGCACTGCCGGAGGACAAGGACGAACAGGACGCACCCGCGGACGACACGCTGCAGCTGACGGACGACGAAGTATCGGTGGCCCAGCAGCGGAGCAGCCTCGTGCGGAAGATGCCGGAGGCCGGATAATATCGGGGCGCGAAAGTCAAGCGGAAGTACGGGCTCGTGACTGTATCCACACGACACGGACGGCGAGTGGTGCTGCCACCCTCACTTTGGGTCGTGGTGTTCAAGGAAATGCACGGGTCCGTGTGGGCTGGGCACTTGCGGAGCCCCACACTTACGGACGCATTGCTCAGCTCTACTGGTGGCCGGGCTTACAGCGCGAGGTGCGCAAGTGGGTCCGCGGCTGCCAAGAGTGTGGCAGGCGCAAGGGGCGGCCACGAGAGGTCGTGCCACCCTACGAAGCATTAAGGGCGGTGGCGTTGGCAACAGGTGGGCCCTCGACGTAGCGGGCCAATTCCCAGTCGCAGACGGCGGAGAGATACGTTATTGCGGCGTTCGAGTATATTACGCGTTACGCCGTGGCGTGCTGCGTGAAGCAGCACACGGCGAAGGGAGTGGCCACTTTCCTGATGGAAGAGGTCGTGCTGCGGTTCGGAGCGTTAAGGGAGTTGCTGACGGACGGGGCCCCGGAGAGGACGGGCTGCGTCATCGAGGAACAGGTGTACATGCTGCAGGCTCGGCAGGTGAACCCAGTCCCCTACCGGCCGCAAATGGTGGGCTTGGTCGAGCGGTTTAACCGTTCGTGGAAAGACTGCGTGGCCACTTACATGGCCGACGAGCAGCAAAATGACTGGAACTTGTGGGTGAGGTTCGCGGTGTATGCGTACAACTCCGCTAACCACTCCACCGTAGCCCTCACGCCGAATGAGCTCATGATGGGACGGAGACTACGGCCCCCAACGAGTTGCTGAGGAGCACCGCAACGACGGAAGCTGGCGATCTGGGAGACTACCACGCAAAACTGTTGGACGCGAAGGCGAAAAGCAGTAGGTGTGCTGAAGCCGCCCGTGCAAAGGAACAAGAACGCCAGGCGCAGTTTTACAACGGTCAGAAGGCTAAACAGGGACGGACGTTTGGAGTGGGAGATCGAGTGTGGGTCTACAACCCCCGCGCGGCGCCAAGGCCACGAAGTTCGTCCACCAGTGGATGGGGCCACTTCGCATCGTGGAGGCCGCCGGGTACGACAACTTCCTGCTGCAGAGGGAAGACAAACGAGGGAAGCCAGTACGATCATCGCGCACGTTTCCTTCCTAGTGAGTTATCACTACCCGGAGTCTCTACTCGGCAGAGTCGCGGCGGACATTGACGAACAACTCGAACATGAAGAACAACAAGAACGGAACGATGTCACGGCGGACGCGGCGACTGTACGAGCAGCGACAGCACGCACTGGTGCAGCAACAGCACGTCGAGCCCCAATAACGACTCCGCGACGCCGCAAGCGAACGACGGATGCAGTGGCAACGCCTGGAGCGGACATCTAGAGTGGACGGCTGGTTGAGGTCCGCCGAAAGCGAAGACGAAACCGAGCTGGACAGCATATCCTCGAATACGAGCTACTCGACAACAGCGGTGGACGCAACGAGCGGAAATGGGTGTCTACGACCGTCTCTTCTGGGACGGCAGGGTCGTGGAAGACCCAGCGGATGAGGAAGTCGTGTAGCGTGTCTGATGTCACACGGGCACCGTGGGCCGCTGTATCCATGGCGACCGCGACCGGAAGCAGACGACGAGGCATAGGGGACGAAATGGGCGGCAGTACAGATGAGGCGGGCGGTATGACGGACGGCATGAGCGGCAGGACGGACGGAACTGGCGGCATGACGGACGGAAGTGGCGGTAGGACGGGCGGTACGTGTGACCGGACGAACGAAACTGGCGGTAGGACGAATGGCATGGGCGACAGGACGGGCGGAGCGGGCGATGAGGCGCACGCATCCGCCGATGACGGAGGTACTGGACGGACGGGACGGTCGGCGAGGCGGTTCGTGGTGGGTTCTCGTCGTCCACGAGCGGATGAGTGTGCGGCTCGGAGCCCACGAACCACCGCGGACCCCGAACCGAAGCTCACAACCGAATTTGCCGAGCGAGACGCACCAGTGCCCCGCGCGGAGAACGAACACCGTCATGGGTGGCCTTCGCAGAAGAGGTCAGGAGCTTCGATCTTGACTCATTGAATGAGGTGGCTCGCTTCGTCATTGCGTCGGAAGAAAATGTGGTGATAGCGATTTAGATGCTTCCGGAGGGAGTTGTTGTCGCTCCCGACGAACGGGCACTCCAACACGAAGCAGAAGGTGTCGAGGTGGCCACGCGTGTCGTCGAGAAGAGGAATTACCGTGGGTTGGCTGTAGATCGGACGCTCGTACATAGGCATGTCTAGGTAGCCGTGCACGACAACGTTATTGGTGTCGTACCCGACAGCAGCATATATGAAGTCGCCGCGAATCAGAAGTAGGTCACCTTTGCTCAGCTCGATCAGAACGCGCTGCGACTTCAAGGCGACGGGTGTGTTCCACCCAAACCCATAGAAGTATGTATTGCCCTGGATTGCCAAGAAGATTGAAGCGGGAACCGAGCACACATTGGTGGGGCGCTGGTTGGCTCTGTGGTAAAGTCACGGTGGATGAGCTGGTCTGAGGCCCCGTGACTGTCTTGAGTAAGCTACACTCCGTTGCGGTTGAGTTCGGGAAGAGCGTACCGATGTGACGTTCAATAATATCAGAGAGCGATTGTAATGACGGGTTCGGAACAGACGAGCGCAAGCGGTGTTCGTCTAGGACTTCGCCGTCAGTATTATAATGGATCCAGTGGTTTTCGCGTTCGCGCGACACCGAGCGCAAGTGGTCCGTAACGACGTCGGGCACGGCATCGTAGAGGACGAGGTATCCGTTGTCCCTCAGGTCTTGAATGTCGGTCATCCCCAGTCGGGTTGTTGCAGTTGTTGTGGTTCGGTTTGGAGATGAATTGAGAAATGAGCGTTCCGACAACATAGTCTATGCGTGTTGCCATTTGTTTATGCCTCGGAGCCGAGTAGCGTAGAATAGTTTAGCCTGGATCAACGCTGCCATGCTGGTGGGGATGACCCGCTAGATATTTGGCTCGATGAGCGGTTACAAGAGTCCGATCTAAAATTTGGAGCATTGATGCGCCAGGTATGGATCGTAAGTTCGGTGACGCAAGTGTCTAGACCAACTACGAAGCTTAAGCCACTTTAGCCTGGTGGCATTAAAACAACATCGCGGGATCCAGTGCTAACAACAATAGTATTTGTTGCTTTATCTGTTGCTCAGCAGGTGGATGGCATCTTGTGAGAGGTAAATCTGCATACTTTATGGCTGTATCCTCGCAAAAAAACTTGGTACGTGCATCTCCGAGGTTTCAACGGATTGGCTTGTTGACAGCGTATTAATGTTCGATGTACAGCTAAAACTCTAAACACAAACTTGGCTACTAACGATGACCATCTTCTTGACATACCCACCAATCGCGTCGCTGTGAAGTTAAACGACGTGGAAATATGAGTGCGTGAAGCACTTCAACCACATCCTATTTTACGGATGACACTGGCAGCATCGAAGAGAGCGCACGTTTTGGAAATCTGAATACTGGATGCACTTGAGAGCATACGCTATTTGTAGTGGGCAAACAACAAAAGTATTTACATGCATTGGCAGGTTTAGACGAGTTCAATTGATTTATTTTGCGGTTGTGGTCATCGCACGGAGTCTTGTAGGTGCATTAGCGTCCTAACTGGGATTTAACGGGTGCTAAAAGCGCTCTAATGTTCCGAGTACAGCAAACATTCCACAAACATTCCTCAACCGTCTTCGTGAAGTACCCACCAATCGCGTCGCTGTAAAGTTGCAACGTGGAGGAAAGTATGCCAAGCGGGCACTTCAATCATGGCGTCACCATATCTTATTTTCAGGACACCAGCATTGATTAGAAAGCCACATAGTCCATTTGTGAAAATCAGAATGCAGCATTTCTGTGTCTACAATAGGACTCAGAGGACACACAACAAATATTGGTTGCTCGGCAGCTAAAGGCGCATTTGCAATGCAACAATGACAGCGGCATCGGCTGTCGACAAACAGTGTTCTATTGTTCGACGTACAGCAAATATTCCAAACAATCACAATTGACCGTTTTCGTGAGGCACCCACCAATCATCACTGTTGGGTTAAGAGCGACATGGAGGAATGCATGCGACCACTTCAACTCAACTCACCAATATCTTATTTTGAAGACACCATCGCAAAAGAATCCAATGCTTAGATTTCTATATTGTTTGTGTTGCTCTCCTCAATACTCTGGTACCGTAAGCTGCGCAGCACACCGATGAATGAGAAACCTTGGTCTTGGGAATTGAAACGACACATCTCAATTTCCCATGGCGAAACAAGGTACTCCTGTCGACACCAGGGGCGGTAAAGCAAAACCATGCGTCACTACAAAGGTTGTGCCCGCGTCCATGCATCAAGCCATCGTCGAGCAACAAGCTCCTAACATATCGTCGCCTCTGCACCAGACACCGTACCAGCGTCTGCAGCAGCTACTCGCGGAAACCCCTGTGGTAGTGCAAGGCTCCCGTATCATCAGGACAGTCGAAGGTAGATGGTGTGGAAAAAAACAATCTCTCGTTTTCCGAGTGTTTGGACTAAAACGTTGTTACTGTGTGTGCTTGGTGTGCAGAGCTTCAACATCTTTTGCAGAGCGGGCCGTTGACTGAGAAGGTTACCCTCGAAATGCTGCTGTTGTGGGTGTCTGACCACACTTACAAGAATTGGAACCTCGTCAGGCTTCACTTCATCGACGCGGCGTCGCCAAAGCCCCTTGAAAAGCTTCAATCGGTAAGTTAAGCAATTGGTTTTCATTGTAGCAATTTTCATTAACGGTTTTGATATCTAATATGAAACTTGGTAAACTAGGCGTTTCGGGACCAATTCGAGACCAGTACTGAAGCAGTTGATTCTGTGCTATTGACGACGACAGTGTGGGATATGGTCTCCAGTTCTAAGGACCTACCTCCCCTGGTGCTGTTGTCAAGATCAACAACTACTCCAGCGTTAAGCTGTTTCGTGGCGAGCACTGCCAAGTTACAGCTAAGCTGAAAGATTTGTCGTGGTGATGTAGCCATGACGATTTTCTGCACAAGGTATCAGTTGCCTCTCGTGTGCTAGGTAATGTTTAGTTCATAAAAACATTGATGGCAGTAGTAGCTTACCAAATAAGCTCATCTAAGATCACCTAGGAAGTAAATCTCTCTATCAACTCTACCATCATTCTCAGATGTCGTAGCATCGCTTAGCAGGGTTTAGCGTCAACGGTATTTAGCAGCTGCCCGTTGGTATCTTTATGTTCGGGACAGCCACAAGTTCAACCCAACAAGATGTGTCATAGAATAGATCTGTCAATGGCAGTGTCGTGGCTGGTCATTCAGCAGCGTGAATCGATTAACTTACTTCTCAATCTACTCGTGTCAATATCAACATGCTACTGCTGCTACAACAAGTACGAGGAGCACACCGCAGCTGAAAATGAACACTACAAAATAGTTTGTCTATTTCGTGCGCTGGAGTCGTAATGCATATGGTGTAGACTACATACATATCAAATTGCGCACTTCTACGATCATTTCAGAACTTGCAGCTTAGAAGACAGCTGAGACGACAGTCGAGAAGAACGTAAGAACCAACCTAATATTAAGTAAGCTAGTACTAACAGCCACCTTGCAAACTAACACTACCAGCGCAGATGCCCAAGATCTCGGGAACGCGTAATTATACTGTGGACGAGCAGTACCGGCTGCTAGCAATTGTTGCAGGGGAATTACCTCGGCAGTCGTCGCACTGGGATGCAGTCGCTCAAGCTTACAACTTGAGTCAAGAAGCACGTGGGAAACCTCGCAGTCGAGGAAGCTTGAAACGAATGTTTCTGAGCCTATGTCAGGCCTCGCGGAAAGGTGGTTTGAACTCCATCGAGAAAAGGGCAGCAGACCTCAAGAGCGAGATCAAGAAGTACATCAGAAGAAAGGCAGAGAGACAGCGCACCCCCATGATGAAAAGCACAGACCAGTGTGAAGCCCAATCCACGGTGGGTGAAAATCAAGCAGTACGCAAGGACAGACGTGAAGTACGACACGGCGCTTTGTGCGATGTTTCAGAACAAGGTGCGAGTTCGAACATGCCACAACGCTCAGATAGGGCATCACCACAAGAGGCTGATGACAACAACTGCCGGCCCGTCTCCACAAGTGAATGTGGTGTGTCACCACTACCTACCACGGCCACTCAACTGTCTTTAGCAACCCCTGACCATTCGGAGCACTCGTACAGCGATCTTATTCAGCTTTTAGTCTGGATTAAACAGCGGGATCAGAAACGACACACGGGATCAGAAACAACACACGGAGTGGCGTGAAGCAAACACAAGAGAGCGAATAGAGCGTGAATACTGGCAGCTACAGTGTGTGCTCGAGCGCCAGGAGGCCAACCAGCGATTCAAGGAGCTTCTAAGACGGCTTACCACGGCATCACACAGGTAGAACACAGTTACTCAACGCTGCTTGTTAGTGGGTTAGTATATACTTCTCTGCTCCGAAAACAAGCACACATGATCTCTAGTAGGTACTATTTGCAAGAAACCATTGTATGTAGCACTGAATGCAAGCCCCTGTTGAATGTAGCCACATGGGGGCAAATAATAGGATATGAACGCAATCACTGGAGTAGGTAAGGGAAGCATTAAATCGCTGTTTGAATTCTTAACCGTTGCGTTTCTAGCGACGAATATTAATTCCTTACTGATCGGCGTTAGATTCATCGGTGGGGACAAAGTCAGATTCAGAGCCAGTGATGCTTCTATCAGCGTCTTCCGCTCCATTTGGACACCTTGGTCTCCTTGCAGCCTTGCACGTGGTACTGCCGCTCCGCCTCGATAAAATTGACGTGCAACAAAATCACCGATGCGACCTTCCTGCTCCGCACTACGTCGATTACGATCGTCAGTTAAACTATCGCGTAAGGCCTCCACGGTAGTATCGTCGGCTTCTTCGACCAGGCGACGAGCCTGCGCAAGGCGTTGGCGTCGAAACTGCAAGTTCTTGAACGCTGATGATGCTTCGGGACTGTATTGGCCGTGCCGCAGCCTAGCTTCATAGAGATCCTCGTAAGTGATCATCAGTATGTCGAATGCTTCGTTCACGGCAGCAACGGCTTGCTCTCGAGGGTCGGCTAACGGATCCATCACCACACCAACACGCACAAGCAGCAGAACCGTCCTTAGCTTCGTCCAATTCGCAAGTGGTGGTGGAAACTCTCTGTTGCCATCCGATTGACAGCAAATAACACTGGCTGACGATAACTCCCAGCGCTTTCCCCGAAACTAGATGCCAGTGATTTAGCGCTAATCTCCGATTCTGCTGCAATACAATCACGACAGAGTAAATTCAAGTAAACATGTAAATGAGATAGTTATTGTGAGGAGTCAGGAAGCGCAGGACTTTGCCACATCCTGTGTGCTCGCGGGTTATGTCTCTTTTCGCTACTCCAGCATTGTGTCCATCGCATGCGCCTCGCAAAGTCAGCAGAGGCCTATGCTATCGCATTTTATCTGTGTAGTTAAGCCTCTGATAGCGAATATCCAAAGTTGCAGCTGGGAAGTCCGATATTCATTGAGCCTCTGATATCGCATATGTATTCAATATTTAATTCAAGGTACATATATTGACATGTGAATTCAAAGTTTTTTTCTTTAGATATACACTCATCAGGTTGTTTACGAACTACGAATCAAGCCCGGGACAAACCGGCCCGGGTAGGCAATCTTCATTTCAGTTTCATAAAGCTTCTGGTGGTCCCAGGTTGCACCGGTAGTGTACCGGTATGTACCGGCCCATACGAATAAACTTCTGGGGGTCCCATGTAGCACCGGTAGTGTACCGGTATGTAGTGGTGATACCGGCCCGTGGAATTAATCCTCGTTGGGCTTTCTATTTAGAACTTCGTTCTTCCTATCTCAGTAATATTCGTATGGGCCGGTACATACCGGTACACTACCGGTGTAACATGCGTACGGGCCGGTACGTACCGGTACACTACCGGTGCAACAGTCCGCTTACCATTATCAGTTTAGTCTAAACTGATAATCGTAAGCGGACTGTTCTCGAAAGGGCAACACTGCAACAGTTTACGTGGACGACGACAAGTTGGCGCAGACATTTACGTTCCATACGCGCCAGATGCGCCGCTTCTTTAAGGCGTTCCCGCAAATGCTTATGGTGGACGCTACCCACAACACGATCGACGCTCTGTACAAGTTGTTTAGCTTCATGATCCACGACGTCTTCGACCACGTACGTAGTCCCAGTGTGCCTTGTACCAATTTGTGACTCGTCTGACTATTGTGTGTCTATATGTGACTCCAGTGAATCGAATAACGTTCATTTCACTGAATCGAACGGAGATGTTTGATTCCTTGGAATGAGAGTGAATGTCACACCTGTTGTGTTTGTGTGACTATGTGAAAATTGGTGACTATTTGTGAATTTACAGGGTCAATATGTTCAGCACGCACTTATGGAGAACGAGAGCGCCGAATACTTGACCGACGCAGTTACCTCGTTCAAGTCGTTCAATCCGACTTGGGATGAAGTTCGGGTTATTATCTTGGACAAGAATTTTGGCGAGATATCGCTACTGCAGGCCGCTTTCCCAGCAGCGCGCATTTTACTATGCGTGTTTCACGTGGTCAGGTATATTTGCACGGAAATGTCGAAGCGGGATTACAACATACAAGATCGCGACAAAGCGGAAGATGCTGTCCACATGATGCTACATGCCACGACTGAGGTTGAGTACGATATCGCTCGCAGATATGTGTACTATGTTGTTGACCTTACTCGAATTACGCTTGACGAAGACATCCCAGAGCCGACCCACCCATTCATGAAGTACTTCAACGACAATTGGCACAATTGCCGAGAGATGTGGAGTGGATTCGGCCGCGTAGATGTCCCCTACCTTGGAAACACCACGTACAATCGGTAAGAGCTAAGTATAAGGTTGTTGTCGCTGTTCAAGTAATGATTCAAGTTTTGGTTGTGTTACAGGCTCGAGGCAGCATGGGGCCATTTTGAAAGACGTGTTGAAACCTACAATGATGCTGGATGAGTGTCCAATTTCTACAATCGATCGCTGAGCTGGAGTACGCCAAGAAGATGACTGACGTTGGGTGCATGTGTTATACCGGTGCCGACGCAGAGTTGCGCAAGCTCACCACGAATGATCACTAACTGTAGAGAATTTTTATTGATTTGTGTAGACGTATCATTGTTCGTGTGTATTCATGAGGACGGAACTTTTACCCTGCAGACATGCTATCTACTGATGGCTGGTAAAGTCCAATCCCGATCTCGCATATACATCCTCGCTGGGGCCTCTCTTACGAACTCAACGCTCCTGTGGTAGACGAAGACTACAATGAAGCTGCATGTGGTTCCTTCCGCGTCGGACAGTCTACATTGGAATCGGCGCAGCACAAAGTCCTCAATGGAACAAACAAATGTCCGACGACACACCGTTGCAACGCGCATTGCAGATATTATGAGTCGCAGTGGTACCGTGTTTGTTCAAATGCTGGAAGGTCTCAAGCGTTTCGAATCAATCATCACGGACGGAGAAGCTCCTTTAGTTGCTCAAACATTCCTGTGGCCGGACCACCTGTCGGATTGCAACCCGTTACTCGCAGGTGTCCTTTGATACTGCTATTCCCTCAACAGCGGTTGAAGATGACGATGCATACGAGAAAGAGAACACACGACAGCTGAAGTGGAAAAGGACGATTCGAAAGGCTGCGTGGCGGGTACACATACCGCACTAACAAGTCACATGAAGCAGTTGGCGGCGACCCGGGTCGACAAAGCAACCCGGCTGTCAAAAATTATGCCTTATCTCTGTACCGTGAACCTGTACCTAAGACTATAATACCTAGCGCGGTTCGCTCGGTTTGAAGTAGGATATGATGGTAGGTCCCGCGCTGGAAAGCTTTCGCCGGTAGCCAACTTGCTGGTTTTGAGGGCTTCAACACCAGGCGCCAGCTTTCGATTGCCGTTGGTCTGCTCGAGTGTCGCCTTTGTTTGCTAGGTGCGATTTGGTAGGAGCCTCCGGTGCCACCAGAACGACGACGGTGTGGAACTTGGTCACCTGACGTCGTGCTCATGGCGATGGATAGCGTTTCCCAAAGTAAACGGTCTCTACCTGCTCGTCTAACAATGACAATCGTCCGTTAGATTCTAACAAAATATTTACCTCGTTGAGGCCTTCGGGAATTTGTGATGACCCGGGTCGTCGTCATTTGTTTCACATGAGTGATGTGTCTTCAAGTGATAGCGATGTGACTCCAGGCTCAAGTCACACACTGGATGTGACCGAAGGCTCGAGTCACTCTGTCCATGTGACTAGTGTTTGTCAAGATACTGTGGATAATGTCGGGGCTCCTGAAGAACTGGGTTTGGGGACATCGTCAACCGTGAGCCGTGAAGAGATGAAACCATTGACAGCTGTAAAGATGACACTTTCCGAGTGCGGGCTAAGCAGTACTAGCTCGGGCGAAGAATGCTCGTTTTTCTTGTCGAAGAGCACCAAAAACAGATGCAGACCCAAGATTCGAAAACCCCAGAAGCAACAAGTGAAAAAGAAACGGATGACGGAGTCTCGAAAAGAGGCGAAACAACTTGTCCGGGGAACATTGATGCCGGTAGCATGTACGTTCGACTTGGGCATTTTCGCTGGAATGCAACTCACTCTTTATCCAGTTCAGCATACTCGTTGCAGAACGCTGTGCAACATGTCGACTTAGAAGCATGATTCGTATTTGTGTTTTTCACTGATGACTCCGACCTTGGTAATACGAACACCAACGCCAGCAGGTTCTTCCGATTCTGGCATAGACTGTTTGAACTCGTTCAACAGTCTTCGGCACCTCTTCGTGAACTTTTTATAGAACACGAACTTGACGCTGGTGAGGCTCTCGCTGGGTGCAATCCGTTTCGGTATGATTTTCTCGGTCCCATATCCAGCGTGTCGAAGTTGGATAAAAATTCGAACGCTGATTCGTAGCTGAAAAATCGACTCCAATACTCTGGCAACATTGCTGAGTGATTCGTACAACACCCAGACTTACTAGACAAGTATGTTCGACATTCAAGCAACATCTGACGTTTGCGCAACCCTCCTGACGGTTGCGCAAACACGTCCAAGCTCCACAGGATGTCTACAAGCAGGGTATTTGTTTTTAAATGTATACCGTATTTTATTCTCATTGTGTGGCATTGTGCCTTTGTCGCAGATACACAAGACAAATCGGTGCCGCCTTGTGACCCTTATACGCACTTAAGTACGAGGACGTAATCTCATGTTGTGACTTTAACCCCTTCCCCCTTTACTAAGGCTTGATAAAGTAAGCGTGCAAAACTATCTCAGAAGATTGTGAAATTTTCACATGCTTGATATCAAGCATGTGAGAATGGCAAGAAACCGGTCAATTGAGACGAATTGGTCCGAGATGCACAGGGATTGGGGTATCAACCGTCAAAAGAAAGTTTGATGTATCCACTCCCTGACATGGCCAGTACGTACCTTTCCCACGGTGATCTAATGGCTACAACCGTCTTCATTTCAGAAATTGCCACGTCGAGCGTACATGCCGTCACACCGTGGGACCCGAGCCGAAGCTGAGGCATTCTTGGAGGGAAGGAACGCTGCAGAGCGAGCGTGTCTCACCCGGGAGCACTGCGAGTATATCGACGGCACAAGGGGCCGTGACGCGGATTTCGGCGATTAAGAAAAGGAGGAAGAAGCGGCGGCGGTGGCAAACCGAGCAGGCGGCCTCGGATAACAGTGGCAACGCCAGAGACAGCAGCGGCAAACAATCAGAGAAAAGGCGCGAAGCAGCGCCCAGCCCAAGCTCGATGTGAATGATGAGTGGGTCGACACGAATGGAATTCGGAAAAAGCGCCAGCGGAATGCAAGGTATGCTCTGGTTAACAGCAAGCGGCAGATGACACGGTTCTTCTGTTCGAAGTACAGCTAGGGCTCCATGTGGTAAGTACCTCGTGTTTGATATTCTGCATGCTAATGGCGAGCTAATCCTTGATATCATGCTAGTGTGTACTTGTGCGATACGGTGTGTACAGATCACTATCCCAACAATGACTTGACCTGCTACGAAATTTGACACTAGCTATAGCGCAACGGGAGCGATGCCGCGTTGTGATCGCTGCATTCAGATGAGGGCTAGTGAATAAAGCAAGCAGATCGTGGGGAAGACGATAGCGAAGCTGAAGATGAAGACGAGGTCGAGGGGGAATCTACTGACGGAGTTGACAAAGCTGACGCGTCGTTGCTTTTGGCGAGGAAGGACCCAAGACATCACATGAAGATGTAGCTGGAACTGCAAAGGAGAAGCAAGATGAGCCCGTCCACTCAGCTGGTGACGAAGTTGGCGCTGAAGAAGAGAAGGAGAAAGAGCCCGTCCACACTTGAGATGAAGCTGGCGATGAAGAAGAGAAGGATAAGTGCCCGTCCGCGCTTCTGAAGCTAGCACTAAAGAAGTCACTGCAGAAAGAGAGGATGCCAGTGGTGTTGATGCTTCGTAGGAACCGAAGAAGGGTAGTTACATGAGTAATCGATGAGCATGCTTGTATTTCATGTTTTTGTTTGTCGGACGCACTACACAGATACACATTTGCAGTCGTTTTGCACACGTCCAGCGACGAAGAAGGGTGGCTCCCGATAAAAGAGCCAAATCAATATCCCGATATCAAGCCTAGCGTCCACGGATTTCGTGAATGACGCTTGATAAACAGCGTGTGGTCACATAATCGGCTCGTTCAGGAGGCTTGGCACCGATATACAATTATTGTTCCATTTTTTGTCTCATAAAAATTTGAAGTGTAGTATTTTTCTAACATGCTTGATATCAAGCATGTGAAAAATAGCCCCTGCTCCTTCGGTGCATCTTCGATTTGCCTAGGGTTAACATCGATCCAAATGTATTGTCAAAGTGTTATCAGCTGCATAAACTAATGCTGTGGATTGTTTGGCCTACAGATCAGCAACAGCAACAATGTCAACGACATCTGCAGCTGCTTCTTCGCTCTTTACGACTCCACCTGCCGTGAGTGGTAAACGGTTCGGGTTCACCAAGCGCTTGGGAGTCTTGATTCGCTTCGGCGCCTGCGCATTGGCCGCTGCTTGAAGTAAGTTGTTCGTCAGGAGCCGACCAGTAACTTGAGCTCGCTTCCTATTCGGGGTTTTCTTCGGTGGTGTCCGCAACGTGAGAACATTGGCTTCGACAGTCGGCTTGATTTGAAACCACGATGCCACATGGATATGTTTTGGGACTCCATTCCTGTTGTAGTTTTGTAGTCGCACATTCATGTTGACCAGAGAGAGTGGGAAAATACCAGAAGTTCGAAAGCCGACCTTCACGTTCCTTCCAATTTTACTGGTACGCCATGCCATACTTGCAAGGTTGATTGAAGTTGGCTTGTCAATTGAATAACAGCCGTCATCATCCTCTTCGGTCAGCTCCTTGATTAAGCTCCACAACTTCACCTTGAACGTACCAAACACGGCAACATCAAGCGGTTGCAGTAAATGCGTCACATTTGGAGGAAGGAGCACTAGCAACATATCCAGTCTTGCTGCCATATCAATCACGTCTGTGGAATAGTGAGATACACAGCCGTCGAGTACCAATAATAGCTGTCGCTTTACAGAAGCTGGAACCGATGCAGCAAAATACTTGAGCCACTCCTGAAACAAATGGGTGTTGATGAGTCCTGACTGGCACGTAGTGTCTGCAGCATCAGGTATACTACAGTCTCCTAGGATGTCCCACTGGACCGTTTTTCCAGGAAGAATGAAAGTAGGAGGGACCGCAAACCCCGCAGCACTACCACACGCAACGATCGAGAGGTGAAAGTTCGCGGACAGGTCCAGACACCACAAGTTAGATGACCCCCGAAGCGCCACGACTTTCTTGGATTTCTTCCGCGTTTGAAACGCGGTTTCATCCATGTTGAAGATCCGCGAGCTGTCCAAACGCAGCTCGATGATGAGCTTAGCTAGTGTGTTGAACAGTACTGTCAGATCTTCAGGGACAACGCAGTTCTGCTTTAGTGGCATTGCTTGTACCACATGGGTCGTTAGTAGAGGGTGGCGGCTCGCATAGCGCTGGTACCATCCACTGGTGAGACTTGTACCGGTCACAAGGAGCGAAATTTCGTTCGCTTTCTTGAGGATCACGGAGCAGTCAACCGGGTGGCCGACAAGTTGGCGACCAATAACCCACTCGAACAGATGGCTCTCGGTTTCTGCAGGCAGGCGTGGTTTCGTACCAGGGCTGCATGAGTCAAGCGACTGCAGCATTGCTTGCTTTTTCAACCATTTCCGAATGGTTCGCTCGAGAATATCCCAATGAGCAGCAACCACTGCTACAGGAGCTCCTTTTCGCACTTCAGTGACGACAGTAGTCTTCGTCTTGAGCGTGTAGCTTGGGCGGTTCTTGGTCATGGTGATGTCTTGCGGGTTAGTTGGTGAATTGGAAAATGATCTCTAGAAGTGGCAACATCTATCCATCGCGAACTTGGATGGATGTCCAGATACGTCGAGATAACTGGTGCTGAAGGTGCCGCCATTCGCGAATACAAGTATTTGACTTGGGAGGTTTCGCACTTAGTGAGTATTTGCCAATACGAGGGCGTTATTTAAAGCGATGCATCAGCATTGGTTAAAATCTATGCCGGTCCCCAACTGATCGACGGCCCGTGACTGGTCATTTCCCTTTTAGTAAAGAGCAATATGGAATCAGGCTTCATGTGTGTGCTCAGCTACGTATTAGAGTCTTATCTTCCTTAGTTACGCCTGAAAGTATCTCCTGCCTACCGTCGTCAGGTTCAAGCAGATTGCTGCTGGATCAGGCAGGCTCCATCGGCCACTTGCGTGACGTTGCTTTCGGGGTGGTTGCAGCTTGTGATGCCGAGCTGGCACTCGTTGGTGTACGTGACACCATCCGAGCCACACACAGGTGCATAGTTGTCGGGGCACAACATGTCACCGCAGGGCGGTCCCTGGTAGTCGGGCGCGAACATGAGCTTTCGCTGGGCGTCCATAGTTGAAATGCCAGTGTTGTCGCCCGCGTTGCCAGTACCTTCGCACTTGGCCTTCTGCATGTAGCACTCGTTCGAGTATTCAACACCATTCTCGTCGCTCACTGGGTCGTATACGTCAAGGCACGCATCAGGGCAGGCCAAAGTTTCACCGCTGTTCTTGCTTGTCGAAGTATCGGTTGACGCGTTGGCTTCTGGAGACGGTGTGTCCGAGGGTGTCGATGCGCATTCACCCCCAGACACCTCATCAATGTCACCATTGCTCTTGCATGCCCCAAGGCGCAGGTAGCAGGAGTTAGAGTACGTTTTGCCATCGGAGCCACAAACTGGCTGGTAAACGTCTACGCATCCGAAGGAGCAGTTGTCGTCGGTGGCGGTAACAGTTGTGGAGGTGGCGGCGACGGCCACAAGCGCGAGGGTGAGAGCAAACTTCATTGCGTATGTCGATCGGCTGTAGCGCTGGGGGCGAATTCGAGAATGAACTTGTAATCAATCTCTCTTTAGGATTGCCTCACGGCGTTGGTTTCCAATGGGTACAATCATTGTCCACAGATGTACAGTACGGACTGTACCGTACGTCCGCACATCTGAATCACCTTCATGCTCTACGACAGAACTGTATTTCTTCTACCGGGTACCATGCACTCGACCACAAATTACTGTACATGTACGTATTACATGTGGTAGAATAGCCGAAGAACGCTTCACATGGTGGCGAATGGGTCACTGATTTTTGGCCAATGCATACTACTACCTGCAGCGTGCTTGTAGCTTACCGCGTTGTCAGTGCCTAGCATTTACGGCGCCCATTTCCGGTTTCTCCATTTTTATGGCACCTGCACTACGTAACCCACGCAAGAAGCGGCCCAGCCGCCCGAAAAATCGCAAGACGTCGACGTGTTGGCGATGTCACTTAACGCTCAGCACGCCGACCAAGCCTAAACATCACCTTCTACGCAAGACTAGCTACCGCCCGAAAGCAGTGGCACTGCAGAAAGATAAGCGACAAGTTGCAAGTCGCCATGCCAGCAAAGTATCTTCGGTCAAGAGTGAGTTAGATTAGGTAGGGTGGTGAGAGTAGAGGAGAAGGCGGCGAGCGAGGACGAGGAGACCAAGGGCAGCGAAGACGTGGAAATGGAGACGTCTACCAATATTGACACGTGCTGAAGTTGGACTTTGACGGAGGTGCGTACTTTGAGAGGGTGCTACACGTTGCCGTTCCACCTGGTAAAATGTATTTTAATGTGTTGGATTAGCCGGCAGCAACCACGACTGGGTCACGCACTACCACTGGTAAAAATACAGAACTCAAATGTATTTTTTTAATTCTTTCTTATCACATCAAAAAATAAAAATAAAAAACCTTAAAAGGATGCATGTATCCATTGCTTTTCAGGTACCGTATTCTCTATGTTGTATGACGCATCATGTTAAATGTCACGAAACGATTTTAGCCAATCACGATATGACAAATTTGTAAAGCAGCGAAAGATGTCAAATGTCAAAAATTGAATGGTTATCTCAAGGCGAGTATCTCGGCGCAGTCTGATATTCAGCAAAATGCACGGCCGAACGTGCATCAAAGGTCTGAGACTTCAGCCAAAACAATTCAAGCGTGAGGCTTGGGCTGGGCTAACGAGGGCCACGATCACCAGCGGTTTCAAAAGGCTGGTATCCACCTTGGTGATACACGGGATATTCAAGAGCAGCACGTCGTGGAGAAGGACTACGAAGATCTGATAGTAATGCTAGTCAGCATAGGTCGTATCGACACTTCAGTTGGAGAGGTCGACTCTGATGATGAATTTGACCACTGCTACGAGTATGAGGAGACAGTTTAAACCAGGGGGACGCGTTTGCCACTACCGCCGCGGCGGGTTCGCTTTAGATTTTCTGTCAATGTTAACATGTTTTCTTTGATAAATAGTTCTTGACGAGACGCTTCTTTAAATCTACCGTGACACCTCACGGACAAATGTGATTTTCTTTCGGAACACAGTAAAATTTGAGGTATGGTAATTTCGGAACATGGCACTGTCATGCAACATAGAGAATACGGTATTAACTATTACACATGTACTCAGAAGTAAGCACCAAGGTTGCACCTCGTTCGCAGCGAAGCGCGCATGAAGAACGTATCTTAACGAGGTCTCGGGTTTCGGTGGGGATATCCTAGCTGGCGTCGCATTTCCCCTCGCTCACTTGGGAAATGTGCGAGTTCTTGCAAGTCGCAAGTCCATCCGAACCACACACTGGTTCATAGTCCATCGAGCACACGCGATTATCGCAACTTGAGCTGTCCCGTTCGCTTTCCTCGAGAGCTGCACTGCCACTGGGTGATGAAAAGACGATGCTGGGCATTCGCCATCCGACACCTGCGAGATCAAGCCCCCGTTTTGGCATTGAGTGACACTGAGGACACAGTCATTGGGATAGGTTACTCCGTTCGAGCCACAAACAGGTTTGTAGATCTTTGAGCACATAACAGGGCACTCCGCATCTTCACTCTCAGTTGATTCTTCCCTTGACGACGCACACTCTCCATCAGAAGCTTGGGCAATCTCGCTGGTGCTGTTGCAAGTTGCGAGACTCAAAACGCACTTGTTCGAGTACGTGACGCCGTCGGAGCCGCAAACCGGCTGATACGCGTCCGAACTTCTCCGGTCCGTTAAAGAATTAACAGTTCTCTCAATCTACTATATCTTCTTCGAAACTAATTATTAGGTGACGAACGTTACCTTGTCGTAAAGCTTGTCGTCGCGAGGTTAACAAGGTATTTTGTCACTCGTGTTTTCGCGTCATAAATGCATGTACCTAGCCATTTAAAATCTCATTTTGCGGAGACGATAAGGTTTTTACATCATTTGCATAATTGGAAATAATCAAGCAGTATAACACTGAATCAAATTAAACGCCTCCACGTTTATAAAACAGCCAATCAATTTTGATACAAACCCCTACATTTCGCTTTATATCCAATCAGACACATGAATTTGTAGCACTTCCACCAATCAACATGCGAGGTTTTAATAGAAAAACCTAACAGTTAATTCTTTATCGGACGGGAGAAGTACACGCAAGCGAGCAATCATCGCTGGAGGTACCGGAGGCTGACGACTCGACAGCGCTGAAGTTTACCGCGCAAGTAGAAGCAGCAGCAGTAGCCAGAAACACGAGGAACTTCATCTCTCAGCGCGGTTGTTGAAAGGCTTGGCAAATTGAAGAGTGAGCAGGCGACTACTCCCCCAGGCAACTGCAGCGTCTAACGTTACATTAGTTATGAAAAAGTGAGCCAAGCCACCGTTGTGGCTGCATGGTTTTCGCATGTTCCTTGTAAGTGGCGTCCTGTATAGTGGCGAGTGCAGATGGATAGCACTCCTCACTCCACAACCGTGTATTTCTGTCACTACAGAAAATAAACGAATGGGTTGCGGCGGGCTTGGCAGACAGATTTTCACATTCAAAATCGAGATTAACATGGATTTACGCTGCTGGATACATCACGATGCCGGCGATCGAAACTAGGCAGTAGTCTTCGATGCCTTCTCGAAACAGTTTGATGCTGGGATGTGGTAGTCTCGGCGCAAACGTCCTCGCTGGCCTGAGTCAGGTTGAGCTTCGGGTTCTGGCAACTTGCGAGCTCCAACTGACATGCACTGGAGTAGGTGACACCATCGGAGCCGCACACAGGGAATAAATGTCGGGGCAAACACCGGCGCAGTCCGAGCTGCGCGAGGAGCTATCGCTGCCAGCAACGCCATCAGATCCATCTTCGTACAGACTACCGACACTGCTGGTGCTGGTAGATGAGGTCTTCGTCTTTGACGTTTTTGTGGACTTGGATGTCGTACCCTTGGTGGAAGTCTCGATCTTTTTCACCGCCGCAGACGAGCTGCCACTAGTGAAGTCGTCTCCAACGCTGTCGTCACGCGACGCACCGAACGATCGACCGTAAAGCCTTTTGTACTCCGCAAGGACGTCCACGTCTTTCTTCGTGTCCTTGCACTTGGCCCTTCGCATGTAGCACTCGTTCGAGTATGTTTTGCCACTCTCGTCGCTAACGGGGTCGTACACATCGAGGCACATATCAGGGCAGGTCATGTCCGAGCTGCCAGACTTGGACCCTTCGACCGAAGATGAAACAGAGGCTCCGGCACATTGACCGGTGGCCGTCAAGGTCAACTCAGTTGCGTTGCACTGGGCAATGCTGAACGCACAGTCATTCACGTAGGTGACGCCGTCGGATCCACACACGGGCTCGTATTTGACCGGGCAGATCTCGTCGCAGCTGTAGCCACTCCCAGAGTCCTCAGTGGAGTCCGAGGCATCCCAGCTAAAGGCCCACGAGGACTCTTCTCCGGAGCCTGTCGTCGAGGCTGATGCATCGTCCGACGAAGACTCGGCGGGCTTGACTGCAACGGGCGACTTGCCGGCACGGACGGAGGTAAAGGCGACGGCCGCGACGACGATACCCACAGTAAGCTTCATGTTGGTTTCAATCGGGAGATTGGCGTCGGCGTGTTATTAGCGGTACGCCTTCGAATTCGAGAATGTAGCGCTGCTCAACGTCGCGGCGGCAGCTCTCGCGAGAGGAGGAAAGGCCGTAACGTTAATATTTGTTGTGTGCGTAGCAGTGCCACATCCGGGCCGGATGTGCCACATCATGTGGCACTGTGACCCACTGCTACGGATTCCGGCGGAATTGCTCTCCTGCCAGGATGCAAACCAGGAGTCCTGTATTGCATGTGGTAAAGTACTGTATTCATTCTGTAGGGGTTACCTGCGCGCGAAGAAGAAATTGGCTTGCGACGTTGCTCGTTCGTGATGGAGAGATGGACACAGCACAGTATACATGTACTATCATACACAGGCCTCCATATTTGAGGTATCATACCTCATTCCCTCGATTAGCTTAATTGAGGGACGAAAAGAAAATTAACGCGAGGTACCGCGAGGTATGAAGGTGAAATTGGGAAAAATATACTTATTTTAAGTATATTTTAAGCTCTTACGGCTACTGCATTCAATCGTGTGAACTGCTTCACATGCATAATGCCGCATTCAGGTGAGAAATCGGTGAGGGACTGCCGGTACTCGTCGCGTTCCCAACCAATGATCGAGAAATCGACTGTGTTGAGGAAAGTTGTTGCCAACGCTCCACAAAACCGATGGAGCGCTTGAAATCGCCCGTCCAAATGTTGCTATCCTTCCTCAAACTCTGTTTTGCTGTCAGTACACACCTTGAGCTTACTTCGTAACACAGTTATAACTAACTGCAGCTACTGGTGGTCAAACTCCATCTGTGCAGTTTCTTCTTCGGTCTACCCCGCTTCTTCCAGTTGTTGCTTGTGTTGACTAACGATTCGCACACGGTAGCTGGCCTCGCTTTAATTAACTAGTTGATGTGGTAGCACGAGAGGAAACTCATCGATAGAGCTCGGTCGTTGGTTTGGGATCTCGTTGCGAATCCTTCAACCAAACCAGCGAACAAATTACGCGATTCCTTCAACCAGACCAGCGAACGACTCCGCGATCGATCATATGGTCTCATCTGCAGCGCCGGGTTCAAGCGATGCTATTATAACGCGTCGATCGAAATTTGGCCCTGATCGTTATGAAGGCACGAGCATCTTCGAGTTTCACAGCGTACGAATAACGCGTTCTGATACCACGAGCTGCTGAAGTGCTCAGGCGGAAGCGGGCCTTCCCCTCGTGGCAGTCTCACACAAAGATGACTCAGCTGGACCGATTGCTGCTGTAAAATTGTTGTCAGGCCTGAAGGCGTTGACACGTAACATCACGATGCTTGCCACGGCGTTCAATGATAGGGTACAAGGTGTCTTGTCATCGTTGGTTCTCCAGGGAGAATATACCCAGCACTAGTGCTATCATTAGCGAAGTATTTGACGATGTTGCCCATGCTCTGGTGTTTTCGGTCTATCTTAACTGAGGTATTGTGTGTTCTTCTCAAACTTTCCGAGAGGGCGCGAAAGAACCTCCCGAGCTGAATCTCCAAACCTGTGATACAGAATGCATTTATGCTATCTAAGAGGCGATCAGAGCAACATGGATGCTAGCGAGGAAGTCGTGACTGGGAGCCAGCGATCGCGTAGCCGGCGTGACCGCAGCTCTCCCTATACCCCAGTAGCTACAAGAAGATCGCCCCGTTTAACGCCATCGTCGTCTACGTCGTCACGCTCTCCTACGACACGACTCTCTCAGTCAGCACAGCCATCGTCGCGTGACGCTAGCTCTCCTAGGACTGTACGAAGATCACCTCGTTTGGCCACGTCTCCTGCTACTCCCTCATCTGCGGTTACAGGAGGTGCCCCACAACCTGACTCAGCTGTACCTGATGTAGGGAAGCACAACCAGGACCAAGATCATATCCTGTGTCGCAGACACAAGGTGATCAACGCACGAGCACGGAAGCGCCTGTTGCAGTCACAGACCCTCGTCGCTACCAGCTGATTTTACGACCTATAGTAAAGACTACATTTGCGCAGCGTGAGCGGTCTGGAGAGCAGCTAGCCTCAACGGAGCGACATTCAAGGACATACTGGGTAAACTGTGGGAGCTCTTCAGTCCTCGTGTGAAGGACCAAGCCATTAAGCGAGAAGGCGCTTGGGATGTGGAAGTTCCGACGGTGGAGGCCTGGAGTAAAGTGATGCAGTTTAAGACGAAGCGGTATCTTGTTGACAGCGCCAAGACGGACATCGCATGGGATCGGTGGCTACTCTCCACGCACGGTGAAACGGTAGTCCTTCTGGTGTATGAGTACGGATTAGCAATTGCGAAAGACTCGGATCTGAAGGCGTTCAAGGTGTAACGAACTCGGTACGCCTGTTGTCTGCGGGTGTATAGCTCCAGTGCTGATGCTCGGTGGGTCTCCCAGAGTCCGCCGTTCGTCAAGTAACTGCAACTAAACTGTAGGCCCCGTTGAAGGCGCCGGGTTTCCCCTATTTATTGTAATGCACTGTTGTTTCTTCCTGTTTCTCCGTCCGTTCGTCTCAACGCTCCCGTCGACCACTACTGTCCTTCGCTCCTGTTCGTCTAGCAGCGCTGAAACCCACTCAGGGCACTAATGCAGCGCAGTGGGCCGCCCAACTCCTATCTAACCAACTGCGATGCTCGGGTCCCCAAGTTGCTCAGCTCGTCCCGCTAGTCGTCCTTGTCTCCGGAACAGGTGATCTCCGTTCGCTACTTTGTCCGTCTCAACTGTTGTGGTGGTGGCTTGGGCTGGCCGAGGCAAATTCGGTTGTGAGCTCCTGCTCGCGCTCGGCGCTCGCTCGCTTGCCCTCCAGCCATCCAAATCTACGACTGTTCGGCGACTCACTTCCAGCCGTCCATCGACCAACTCCGACTGTTCGTAGCGTCCCTCCGACACTCAACGCCTTTTCCTGTGGAAGATCGATGCTCTGTGGCTTGTAAGACTCCGCTGATTCGTCGAATTGAGATCTTGTTGGCGGCTCAATATCGTTCTCCCACGCGCTGCTGTCATCCTGCTGCTCGGAACTGTTCGAAGCTCGCCGCTGACACACAGTCGGCTGGCAACTATCACAAAGGAAGCTTGTATCACACCAACGGAAACGGATCGATCGGGGGCTACGGCAGAAGTTTGTCTTCAAGATGTCGTGTCACAGCTGCGGGCCCACTGGGAGAACACCTTCGAATGTCCGGCAACAGTCTGGAGAATGTGGAAACCACATAACCAGGAATTTGAATCGATCTACATGGGAAGCGGCAATTACTCAATCTCCACCGGCCACCTTGACGCATCTCTTACGATCTTCGACTTCGCACGTCGAGCAGCATCTAGGTGACGTGAACAACGCGGCAAAGCTGGCTCTCAACTGCGTAAACGCTTCGATCGCGGACTACAGCGAGTTACGTGACTCAATAAGTGCACTTCAAACGCGAATGGACGTTCACGAGGCAGGCTTAACCTCACGAAAAGCGATCATCGAACAGTTCATACGAAACGTAATTGCTCTACGTGACGTGCCTGACCCACTCGACACCATGGAAAATCTAAGCGACGACGAACACCGAGATTAAATTGACGCGTTCAAGCACTGCAACTACGAAGGACCGACTAACCCCAGTTTTACCTCACCGCAAAATTTAATTCATCCGTTTGATCCTCATCAGCTGTCTTGTCTTGTTCCTTATGCTCTTTTTCTTCGTGGATATCATGAAACATGCCGGACGAGGATCGATTTTCCTGAGCAAGTTGATCAAGAGGATCAAACCTGCCTTGGACTAGCCAGCCGCAGTGATGAAACACTCGTGACATGTCGTAGGCTTCGAACCGCGCAAAAGTTTGAACTACGAACGGCAGCAAGTTCCTCCCGCTGGACTCACTGTAGTGGCGCTGGAACGCCTTCTTCACATACCCAAACATGTACTCGATGGGACTGTAAAATGAGCAATATGCCGGCAGGAAAATGGGGACCACATCAATACTCCTCAGAAAGTGGACGATTTCAGGATGGCAGTGAATTGAGGCACCGTCCAGTATCCAAACCGAGTTCGAACCAGGATATTGCCGAACCTTTCTACGCTTAGAAATCGCAAAATCACGGCAGCATTTCACGAATTCAACACGATCAAAAGTTCCTTCCGTGTCATAGAAATCAATGATTCCATTCACCCCAATAAATGCCAGCATTGACACTCTTGGTTTCCGCTGAAAATCGCCTCGCACTGCAAGCTTGGTGCCTCTGAGAGAGTAGCCTCGTTTGCGCATCATTCCTTGATTGTCGAAAGAGACTTCGTCCAGAAACACGAGATTGTGGTGATTCCAATCGATACTGCTCAACTCAGCCACGAAGCGGTAAATGTCCGCCTCCTTGATATGCATGGCCCGACGCTCCAACACTTTCCAGGTCAGCCAAAGTCGTGAATGATCCTCCAGACGGTTGACTTTGAAATCGAGATGTGGAACACCCGCTTAAAAGCAGTTTGGGCCTCGTCAAGGTATGACAGAGGTTTTGCATTGAAGTAGTCGATGAGCCACTGCCGATGTTCTGCCGTGAACTTGCTCTCCACTGCAGCATTCGCTCGTTGGTATATTCCAGTCGCTTCATATACTCGTATCCAGTTTCTAACCGTTTTCTCGGACTTATTGTAGACGTGTGCGAGCTCAACTACGGAATACCCAAGATGATAGTATCCGTATAAACAGTGAAAGACTGTGTTTTGATGCGCATGCTGCCTCGAAACTGCTTCCTCCATTGCTTCTTCGCGCGGGCAGCTCACAACCTCCAAAACGAGCGTCGCCACCACTTCGTGGACCCAAAAACGTCGCCGACGCCGTGAATATAATCGCCCAGCCGGCCCACCGCACGATGGAGAAGCTCTCCACGCACGAGAGCAACTGATTGAGCACTAAACGGTACATTAAACAAGCACCACAACAGTAAGAGAAAAATCAAGCTCAAACATCACCACAAAATCTCACCTTGTATGACAGCTCTTGCGACCTAGCAAAAAGTATCACACTTGTTAGTATGACAACCACCTTGAACGTCAGCAGATAACCTCACCTGGTAGACTCTTGAGTCTGCTCTGGCCACTGCAACCGCCTTCGAGTTGCCCCAGACTTACGCCTCCGTTCAGTGAGTGTTTGTCGTCAAGATGTTGCCGTCCGGTGATAGGGTAAAAATCAAAAATGCGTCCTATTTTTACCAATAACCGATGGTGGTAGATTGGTCGGCGAGTGGCGAAGGCTGCAAATCTCTCGAGTTCGGCAAATTTGAGTGGAATTGACAATATGACCGGGCTTCTTAATTGAGGTATAGCGAGGGAAACAGGTCCGATTTCTCTCAATTATGGAGGCCTGATCATACGGCTTGGGGATGCAAGCAAAACATGCGAGTGTCCTTTGAAATGGCTCGAAATCAAGTGCGCAGGGATTTTTCTGTCACGCCGTCTGCACAATCAGCTGGAAAACCGGCAAGCCGAACAGAAAAGCTCTACCGTATAGCGATTTGCTGTCTTTCCTCTTCGTGCACTGAATTAAATAAGAAATAGCGTGAAATGTCGCAGAATGAAGAGTCTGTGTGCATGCTGAACTGGCGAATCCGGAGTATTCAAGTACATTTTGCTTCTATGTGAAACCTGTGCTGGTCTTGGAACCTCTCAGTATTTATTGGTCCCTTTCCAGATTAGGCGGGGACGTCTGTATAATACCCGGTAAGTCCGCGCAACCAATTTACTCGTCTGCCTTGTTTAGAATCAAACTTGAAAAACATGTCATATCTAATAGTGGTCGCCAACTCTGGCAGCAGCAGCTAATTTTATTTTTCCCACAAAAATGGAGGTCTCTGATTGGATAGAAAATTTTCACCGTCCTGCTTCAAAATCGGCGCAGGTCGGGCGTTTTTTGACACAGGCTTGTCTTTTGTAGAGAAAGGCCTGCCAAGAGGCATACCGCCGAGGTGCGTCTGCGCATGCCCCTCGACTACGGCTCGTCCACGGTGGAGGCGCCTGGCCGCTGGGACTACGTGCTCGTGTTCCCCAATCCGCCCAAGAACGTGATGGCGGTGAGCGACGAGCGCGACGCCATCCTCAACCGCCTACGCGTCGCCGGCCTGCGTCTGCGCCTCTTCCACTCGATCGGCAAGAAGCTCGTGTTCTGCAAGATCCGCGCACCCGAGGAGCTCATGCGGTGAAAGAACGACCGGCGTCAGGCCACCAAGAAGAACACGGAGAGTTTCGAGCCGATGACCAAACCTGTGGATCTATGCATCACCTACGACTTGGGCTCCGAGGACGACAAGTTCTTTACCTCGCTGACCTCGCGCGACTTGGTGCTCGTGCCGAACATCTTCGGCGACTTCCAGAAGGGCGAACTGTACGCCAAGGTCATGCACGAGCTGGACAATTGCGGCATCCCGCGCGAGCAGCAGCTCAAGATGTGGCACGGCAACAACAAGATCGACGGCACGCACCTAATTGTAGATGACCATAACGAGCTGGAAGGCCAAGTGTCCGACGTTCGACCTCGTCACGGACCTACTCTGTGGTGAGTGTACCGCAGCCGGATGGATGCGTCTACGCCTTCTCCAAGGACACGAACATGATTTGGCGCCACGGCATTCTGCAGAACGTACCGATGTGGGATGAAGGCCGCATTTCGGTCATCGCGTGGGGCTGGGTGGACAACATGGCGGATGTCGGCTCTTCGCCCGGATGATACACGACGAGATCATTGTGGAGACTTACCCGTGCACGAAGAGCAGGAGAAGATGGAACTCAAGGAGAAGTGGATCGTGTGGAACTCGTCCCGATGAACCAGCCCTTCGATCTCATCTGGCAGTACTTTGGCGTCAAGGTGGTGAAACATGAGAGCTGCGGTGACATACTACTAGTTGTCGATCTCACTACCATCAACGGCTACACATCGGACAACTACGGGTGCGCATAACACTTTTACATAACCACATGAATTATTGGGACGTGATATTCAAGATTTCGTCCATCGCGTGTGTGGGAGACGGCGATGTGGATCGTAGGTGACTGTGAAGACAAACCGTGAGGGACACTGCGCAACCGAGTGACTGAATGTCTTCGTCTTCCAGCATGGATAAATCAGTGGCGGAGAAGATTCGAACGTTTCTCCTCCTTCTCCCGAGAACGAGGCTAATTGATCTCTCAGTTTTCAATTCGCGGGCAAGTGTTCGAGACTACTCAAGAGAGCACCGACTGTATCAATGGTGTTAACCTGCAAGTGGAAGTGGTGCAAGAAGATCCTCAAGGTTGAGCCGAGCAAGGCAGCAGAGCTAATGTGCACCAATCCGAAATGCGAGAACCAAATTCACCAAGCCTGCTTTGACGATTTGGTGTCTTGTGTTCTGTGACGGACAAAGCTTTGAAGCGGCCGTATGCGGCAAACGCTGCCTCAACGCCATGCGCAAGGCTACCAAAGTTACCCCAGAAACACCTTCAAGTACTAAGAAGCGCGTGGCCTGGCACAACGACGGCCCGACTCCCAGCATTAGCTCCGTAAGCTGTCTTATTGACTGGATGACCGAGGGGAGTAACTACGCGCAATCGAGGTGGTGACGCTCAACGGGGCGAGACGAAGACCACTATTGCTGGTGAAATCGTACGCTTTATAAGCGACTGCGGAGTAACAACACCTCGCAGTGCGAAGGACATTCAAACCAAGATCGCGAGTCTCGAGCAGATGTACAAGTCGGCCGTGGATTGGCTTGGTGCCACTGGGCAAGGTGTGACAGATGAGAAGAGCATTCACGACGCTCTCATCTATAGATGCCCGTACTACTATGAGTTGGACGACGTCATGAAGGACCGTGCCACCACCAATCCACTACTCCTGAACACTGCCAACCTTGATTCAAGTGACGACAGCGACGAAGAAGAAGATCCTGCTTCCCAGAGAAGCGCTGATGACGGAGATGACACGGGATCTGCAGGCGGCGTCGTGACCACAGCTTCGCTAACTCAGACAGACGAAAATGAAGTTGTGGCGACCCACATCAATGTGACTAGTCCCCAACTTCATGTCGACTTTAGTACTGGAAAAGGTGCTACCAACGGGCAGCCCAAACCGAAGATACACAAAGACCGCAAGAGACCTGCAAGTACTCCTCGTTCGATTGAATCAGCTCCAAAGAAGGTGAAAGCAGACGCTGGCGATATGGCAACAAGCTCTCCGCTGGTGGAATTGAAGAAAGTGCAGCTCGCGCAGGATAAGGAGTTCCAACTCCAATCGCTGCAAATTGAGAGAGCAAAAGCGGAATCGACGGCACAGGAAGCCCGGGCTCGTGTTGAAGAGTCCGCCGCCCGTATTGTGCATTTCCGCGCCCAAGCTGACACCTGCACACTCGATCGAAAGGTCAATCTACTTCGTGAACGCAACAAACTTCGTGAGGAGGGCGTACCGCAGAGCGAGATCGACGCGTTGTTGCCGCTGCTAACGTCGGATTTCGAGGAGATAGTTGAATAGCTGCGTACGGCGTTCCGTCCCACGCGCATGGCGACTGATAGGTTGATTTAGCTCGTCATCATCTTCCAATTGTTTTCCATACTTCTCGATGTCGGCTTTCCACTCTTCGGGTACTGGGTCGGCGATCAGAAGGTTATGCAGGATAAAGGCGCTTGTAATGAGTCGGAGCAAACGCCGCATACTCCTTTTGTTTTTCAACTTGATGCGAATGCCTCGAAGGTACTGAAATCGTGTTTTGAGCAAACCGATACAATGCTCTGTTTTTGATGCGCACTTTTGCAAGCTGGGTGTTGAAATACTTACGATGATAGTCCAGATCATTTTTGGGTGGCTTTTTGAAGGCCGGGGTCATGACGGGAGATGGCTGAAACGCTGAATCTCCGAGCAAATACTGGTTGTGATCAAAGAAACGACTTGGGTCACGACAGATACGGCTTGTTGACCACACGCGGTTGTCATGTACACATCCAGGCCATCCAACGACAGCTTCACGAACTCGAGCGACATCGTCACATATGATCAATGCGTTCAAAAATACCCCCCTTTCTTGAGAAGTAGTCTTCACCATTTTTGTGAGGCTTGAACTCGAGAGGTAGCAGTGTACCATCTATCATTCCCACACAATTCACGAAGCCGAACTTATGTTGAATTCGGGTCGATATCAGCCTTCTCTCGTCCTCGTCAGGCCACGTCACAGTACTATCTTCTAGCTGAAGCAAAGCACGGGTGGCGCGTCTTATATAGTTCTTGATCGATCCTTTTCCAACCCCAAAGAAAAGAGCAAGCTTCGGCGACGAGTTATCATTGCCGAAGGTCCCTAAATACTTGAGCAAGATCAACAAGTGAAGTTCAGGTCCACCACGAAGCATCCGACGCCCCGATGGTTTGAAGACGGGGTCGCCTTGGATTAACTTTAAGATGCCAACAAAGGCTTCGCGACTAACCCGGAAATGGCCCACAAACTCTTCGTCATTCAACTCGCTCTGCTCTCCAAGATACGTCTTCCACTTCTCCGAACGCGTTCGGTATCGATCCTTCCGAAAAGCGTACCTCGAAGACGCTACTTGATCATATTGCCACTCCACTTGCTCATCCGCGTTGTCCTCAAATGTGTCAGTTTCATCAAAAATGAAGCGCTGGTCTGCTGCTTCGCGTCGCACTCTAACGACTCTGCGTAATTTATGCAGTAGTCTCTTCCGCTTGCTTGTCCGCGCCATGATATTCTAAGCTAACGCGTGTCAAATGCGGACGATTTCCCGCGCTCTTTCAGACCCCTCCAAAACAATAATTTCCGAGTTGCTGCTGCAAGCACGCAATACGGGGCTGACAATTCTGCTCGAATACAATTGACTAAAATGGAGAGCCTCTAAAAATAAAAATAGCTGAGTTGGCGACCACAATTTACGAAATTCATCCTCGTCGAGCCGCGCAATAAACCGCTCAACAACATGACCAAGGTAGGAATCCTAGCCCCCATGTACTCTACGTAGTCTGTGCGCAACACTGAGCCCCCCTCCTCACATGAATAGATCATCAAGGGGCTCTCCGAAGCGCTCGACAACTACGACGTGGTCCTCATCGACCAGTACGGCGTGCTGCACAATGGCACAATCCCGTACATCGGAGCGGTCGACTGCTTCAACCGCATGATCCAAGCGGGGAAGAAGGTGGTGCTGCTGTCCAACACTGCGCACCGCTCCTGCGGCCTCCCGACCAAGTTGGGGCCCATGGGGTTCTCCACCGACTTCCAGGGCGTCACGGGGGAGAAGTGTGCCACGAGTACCTGCTGATGCGACGCGACACGCACGCGCGCTGCTCGCTAATGACCTCCGACCTGGACGGTAAGGTCACCAGGCGCGCCGCCGACCCCGAGTCGATCTTCCACGGCCTGGACGTGGAGATTGTGCCGCTGGACAAGGCGCAGTTCCTTATGGTGGAGGGCACGCAGCAGGTCTGTTACAGCGACCGCATCGCTGAGGTTTTTCCCACTGACTATCGCCATACGGGCGAGGTGAACGAAGCTATGAAGGAGTTCCTGCGCGTCGGTCTGGAACGCAAGCTGCCACTGCTGTGCCCCAACCCGGACGTTCTGGCCGTCGTGGCGAATGACCGGTTCGTGCACATGGGAGGCGGCATCGCCAAGCTGTATGAGGAAATGGGTGGGGAGGTCGTGTACTTTGGAAAGCCGATGAAGGAGCACTTCGAGGTGTGTCTATGCTTAGCAAGTGTGACCGACAACTCGAAGGTTGTCCACATTGGTGACTCTCTGCATCACGACATTCAGGGTGCCACGAATACCGGAGTGGACAGCATCTTCATTGCAGGGGAGTTCACGCCAAGGAACTCGGAGTGAACGCTTGGGGTACCGAAGACGAGCTGCGCGTGAAGCCTGACCTGCTCGAAAAGCTGTTGGACAAGACGCACCTGGAACCAACATATACCATGACCCGTTACACGTGGTAAGTTTTTGCCACGGAGTTGCTGACGGAAGGGGTGATGCTGTCACCACAGTCTAGACGTTACAGTATAGAGGCCACGAGCACTGCGCAATACCAATCGAGAGATAATTCTTCAAACCTGTCTGGAACTCTTGCGCTTGGCATCTTGCAATGCGGAGGAGCAGCTACTGGCAGCAGTACACTAGCATCGTAGAGTCAATGTGAAGCTAATTTGTTGCCCTGCGTGGTAAAATCTATTTGGACCTGGGCGAGTACGACAGAAGTGGCAGCTAGTCGGTTAACGATAGACTGGCGTTGATGTTTGGCAAACTCGGACAGCGATGAATCATCGCCGATGATACTACTTTGGTGAAAAGCGACGATTACAATGACCTGGCGTGGCTCCATCGCCTTGGTGTAGGGCATTAGAGCGAACTGGTCAACTCCTGGTGGTGCCAGCACTTGCTGGAAAGCCCAGGAATTGATTTTGGCATTCTTCAAATCAGTTTTAATTTACGGTTGCTGAGTATAACGACGAATTTGGATCATGTTCATTGTGCGCAGCAGCAAACACGTCTTTTGTTTTGGGGTTAGAGGCAGCAACAAAATTATTGATGCACTATTCACGTGAGGTATCCTTCCCGAAGACGGGGGGCTACGGGCACCGGAAGAATCCTAATCCGTATCGCACGATATCACACCGCCGTGTTGTGTTCGTACAAGTGCAGATACGAATTATAGCGCTTTAGTATGGCCTGATTGGCTCGTTTTACCTTCATCAGTGTACCTCCGAACCGTGAGAAACACTAATAGCGGCAATGCAGGTGAATGAAAACACCAGTACGGTAGGTTCATTCATACTTCATTGAAGTACGTGCATGGTAGTCATGCCAACCAAACGTATCGCTCGCAGTGAACCGGTTGCACTTAAACGAATCCCCGTTTGATACCTATCCGATTCGGCAGCACCAGCTTCGGAACAGCTTGCGGGCAGCATTCGACGCGCTGAACAACCCAACACGTATGTTACGGTATCGTCTCAAGTCATCAAAGCGCACCACAAGCGTTGTCACTTTTGTGAATTCAAGAATTTGTCGCGTCCTCCCCACCCAAAAGTTGTTCAGTGATTTTCGTGACTTGGGACCCACGATACGCTACAGGGCGAGGGCAGTGCGTGCCTGCAGGCTTCGTTGCATCAAATGTTAGCACCGCTTCACGCATGCGAGGCGGAATCGATTCCACACCATGCAGCGCACCAATAAGGCCGCCGACGATAGCAGCATTTGTATCCGTGTCGCCACCCTTCAGCAACGTCTGCTGAATCGCTCGCTCATAGCTCTCATTCTTGCGCAAAAAATACGTGGCCAAGACGAATGCCCACCGCACATGACCCACTTGCCGCGTACACACGAGGTTGGCTACATCCAGCGACTCCTCCAAGAACCATTTGCGCACAGTCGAGTCCACACAATTCTTCACGAATCTTTCTCCTCGGTCTATCGCCCCTTGAAAGTCCCCAGGACACCGCACCAAGTGCTCCAGCATGAGACAATAAACAGCATTGCAGTCCTGACACACTTGGTTTGGGTGCGATAACGTCGCCTCCGTTCTAGCAAGCGCAGCGATCACGTCCTCCGACTCTCCAGCACTCCAGATCGCAAGTGGTGCGATGCGCATGAGCGACCCATTGGCCTCGCTGGTCGCGCAGCTAGCAGCGGCAGTCTGGATCATGGCTGTTGCATACTTTCCAGCAGCGTCAGGGGCGACCTCGAAAGCTGTGGCACAAGTGTTCCCAATGTCGAAAGGCTGCGAGTCGCACCAAGCTGCGTACTGCCGCGCCACGGACTCTAATGGGAACCCGTCACTTGGGTGATGCCCCAAAAGCCCGCGCGCTAGAGCAAGCGCCAGCTCCGAGTCGTCCGTTATTTGACCTTTGCCCACTCCGAAGACCCCTCCCCGGGCATCGCCATGGCACGGGAGACGTCGGGATCTGTGATGACGCCGGGCGAGAACTCGAGCGTCGCACCCGCTGCATCTCCACACAAGAGACCGAGGAAGGCGCCGTACGCTCGGTCCCAATTCGCGCTGGTCATATTTTTCTTTACCACACCAAAGTTGGCCTCGTCTCAGCGAATACGTAGAGAATATGAATTTGTATAGGTTTTGTGGCAGATCTTTTCTTTATCTTAGGGATTTATTTTTGGAGAAGCCCTGCTTGCATCCACCGGAACGTAGGCAATATTGTAATAGTAAGCTCATCCCCAAGTTAGCTGTTCTTCATTTCTTTTGCCTCACGTACCGGTAATTAATAATATTTACTTCAAGTATTATTATTTGTCCCCGTGTGAACCAAGTCCAATGTTGGATCCCCTGCTTGCTGTTCGAACAGCAAGGATCGACGACTCGGATGGTGTAGGGCACAAGCGTTCCAGAAACGGTGTGGAGCAATTTTTCTCTAGATGGGGAGGGAAGATGCACAGTTCCCCGCGAGTCGCGGCGACGGAAGGGCACAAAGTGAAAGGAGTGCGGCATTCTGCAATTTGCGAAGCGAAACGCAACGAACCCACCTAACTTAGGTCTCCACGTCTAGATGAAACTCGCTGTCGGTCTTGTGCTTGCGGCCATTGCCGTTGCCTCCGTTCGCGCTGGCGACCCGGCCACGCTTTCAACCAAGGAGGAGGCGACGAAGACTACCAAGTCCACCAAATCGACGAAGACTGGCGCCGCCTCCAGCAGCGGAATCGGCAGTCTGTTCGAAGACGGTTCTAGCGGTACTATCGGAGACGAAGGCGGAAATGCCGACAACCTTCTTATGCCAATCGGTGTCACGGTCCCTATGGACGGCAGCAAACTGAACTTAGGCCCCGGCCCAGCGGTTTTCGATAGCTACTCGGGTTCATTCAGCTTTGAATCGATCGAAGGCTCTGGCAGCGGTCACTACGATTGTGACACTGTCTGCCCGACCGACTACGAGCCTGTTTGCGGGTCCGACAAAACCACGTACACGAACGACTGCGCCTTCACTGTGGCTCAGTGTAACGCCACAGAGCTGGTTCTGGCGTCCTCTGGTGCGTGCGATCTGAGCTCCACTTCTTCGTCGGGTGAAGCTTCTGTTGCTGAGTCCTGCCCCGATGCGTGCACTACCGATTACTCGCCCGTGACGGATGAGAACGGCAAGGAGTACTCCAACGAGTGCTTCATGCGTATTGCAAAGTGCAAGGGTGAGGGTGAGACCGGAGAAAAGAAGAGAACGATTACTTTTTCGGATCTCCAAGTCGAAGACCCGGAAGAATCCGACCCGACCCTTGTGAAGGGCACGAAGGAGACGGAAGCCCCTAGCACGGCCACCAAGTCCGTGAAGTCTACAAAGTCGGAGAAGTCCACGAAGACTGGCTCCGCTTCGGCCAGCAGCATCGGTAGCTTGTTTGACGACGGCTCGAGCGGTACCATCGGTGACGAGAGCGGCAGCGCCGACCCGACCCTTGTGAAGGGCTTGACGGAGACGGAAGCCCTAGCACGGCCACCAAGTCCGTGAAGTCTACAAAGTCGGAGAAGTCCACGAAGACTGGCTCCGCTTCGGCCAGCAGCATCGGTAGCTTGTTTGACGACGGCTCGAGCGGTACCATCGGCGACGAGAGCGGCAGCGCCGACCCGACCCTTGTGAAGGGCTTGACGGAGACGGAAGCCCCTAGCACGGCCACCAAGTCCGTGAAGTCTACAAAGTCGGAGAAGTCCACGAAGACTGGCTCCGCTTCGGCCAGCAGCATCGGTAGCTTGTTTGACGACGGCTCGAGCGGTACCATCGGTGACGAGAGCGGCAGCGCCGACCCGACCCTTGTGAAGGGCTTGACGGAGACGGAAGCCCCTAGCACGGCCACCAAGTCCGTGAAGTCTACAAAGTCGGAGAAGTCCACGAAGACTGGCTCCGCTTCGGCCAGCAGCATCGGTAGCTTGTTTGACGACGGCTCGAGCGGTACCATCGGTGACGAGAGCGGCAGCGCCGACCCGACCCTAGTGAAGGAGACGACGGTTCCCATCGAAATCACCAAGGCCCCGGTTGAAGAGGCTTCGAAGACGTCGAAGTCAACGAAGTCGGAGAAGTCGACCAAGACTGGTGCTGCCTCCCCAGCGGTGTTGGCAGTTTGTTTGAGGAAGGCTCGACGGGCGTCCTTGGCGACGAGAGTGAGTCTGGATCGGCTGACCCCACGATGGTCAAGGGCACAGAGGCTCCGGCTGAGGAAGTGCAGCTTTTGGTGCCTGCCTCGAAGACAACGAAGATCGCGGCTTAAGTTTATGTAGGCAGCAGTGTCAGCGTTTGGTGAGTCGCGCCCACGTACCAGGTATATAAATCGTTCCTTGTTACTACCGGTAGTAGTACTACAGTATTGAAAGACTAGTGTAGTACTACTACTAGTACTCCAGTGCTACTCCTACCGAACTACTACTAGTAGTAGTAGTACTACTGTAGTACAATAGTACCGGCAGTATTTGTGAAAACAGGTACTACTACATACATATAGTATTAATGTAGTACTGCAAAAGTATTAATACATGTACTACGTATTTTCAGCCTTCGTGCACCGATAATAATCATGCCTCCGGTTTTGCAAAACATTTACTTCTAGTAGTACTACCACGTAGTATAATTCAGTCTGAAACTGAGAAAAGAGACCAGATTTTTCGTTGAGACCAATGTCTGATCTACCCTGTTTTGAAAATGAAGCTTCTTGAAAAGTAGTATTAATATTATTTATACTACTTTTCAAGAAGCTAATCGGTAAAAAGGTGCCGAAAAATGAGTTTTGTTGTTGTTGTCCTTGTCCCTCAGCTCACCGAGAAATATGTGGTGTATACCAACAACAATAGTTTACCGGTACATGTACTCCGAACGCCGGGAGTGGACATCGCTTTGAAAAGCGCCGGCTTCTTTCTACCGGTACATGTACAGATCCGAGTCGGATTCTTCCCAGTCGACGTCCTCCGAGGATCTGCCGGGGATCTGCCTGCCTTCGGCACGCTGCCAATCCACGAGCAGCAGCATAAGGTTCGTCGTAAACAGACCTCCATCTTCACAGATGGGGTTCTTAATGCATAAACGATAGTAAATATGCAGCGAACTATGGCTTGGCCTGTTCTTAGGATGGGACCTGCTCCGGATGAATACCGTGAGATACAAACCTGGATGGTGGAGGAAACCCATAGTTTGTGTGTATGTGCTCTTTACTCGTCATTCTCAAATTTGCGAACTGTAGCACACCCCGAATCGGATAAATTAAAATGAAGTTTGCTTGCGGCCTTGTTATCGCGGCTCTCGCCGTCACCGCCGCGAACGCCGGCAACCCGAACTACCTGCGCTCGACGGACTCGGAGTCTGCCAGCGGCGACGAGTTCCAGTTCTCGGCGTCCGACGATGCGTCGGACTCGCTTGCCGCTAGCGGCAGCGACGCTTGCCCAGACACCTGCCCGGATGAGTACAAGCCCGTCAAGGACGCGGACGGTGTCGAGTATCCGAACGAGTGCTTCAAGCTCATGGCCGAGTGCAAGGGCTCCGCCAGCGGATCGTTCGTGGACCTGACCGATTTCTACGGCAGCGGCAGCATTGACGAGGACGACCTCACCATTGACCTGACCGACCTGTTCGGCAGCGAGAGCGAGGACGGCAGTCACATGATGGTGAACATCATGTCCCTCATCGGCAGCGGCAGCGACCAGGTGGACCTGGAGGACATCATGGACGCCTTCGGTGACGACAGCGAGTCGGGCAGCGACGACCTGTCGTGGCTCGATGACAGCGAGTCGGACTCTGGCAGCGACGACGCTACCATTGTGAAGAGCGGAAAGCAGTCCGCGGTGGTCGAGGACTCGGACTCGGGTAGCGATGACCTATCGTGGCTTCTTGACAGCGACTCCGCTTCGGGCAGTGAGGACGAGACTCTGGTGAAAGGCGGCAAGAAGTCCGCTGTTGTTGAGGACTCGGACTCGGGCAGCGACGACCTTTCGTGGCTGGACGAGAGCGAGTCGGACTCTGGCAGCGACGACGCTACCCTCGTGAAGGGTGGCAAGAAGACCGCCCTGGTCGAGGACTCGGACTCCGGAAGCGACTCGGCCTCAGGCAGTGAGGACGAGATTCTGGTGAAGGGTGGCAAGAAGTCCACGGTTGTCGAGGACTCCGACTCCGGCAGTGACGACTTCGCGTGGATGGACGAGAGTGACTCGGAATCCGGAAGCAACGACGCTGTCCTGGTGAAGGAGACCCCTGCCACCAAGACTACCAAGTCCACTAAGACCTCCAAGACCTCCGCTTCGGCCAGCTCCATCGGCGACGTGTACGAGGAAGGTTCGGAGGGCGTCATTGGCGACAGCGGCGACGACAGCGAGTCTGCCGAGGAGGACGTCACGCTCGTGAAGGCCGGCAAGACCACCAAGGCCCCCTTGTTGAAGAGGACGACAGCGAGTCCGCTTCGGACGAGGACGACCAGCTGCAGCAGGAGCAGTCGGTTGCCACCAAGAGCTCCAAGACTCTGTGGTAAACCACGGTTCCCTAATAATGTACGTTTCGACTAAAAATGTACGTTTGTCCCTGCTCACTTTAGAGCACTTCGTATTATACTACTGTAGTATCTGTAGAATGCATCGTGGTGTGTTTGCGTACGAAAATCAATTCTCCCCAATCACGACCTCTCCTCCATTCCGTAATTCGCTGTGCACAACGTCAACCTCAACATGTGCCCCCAGTCTCTTTTTCATCCTCTCCCATTCCACAGCACCACATAATCCCGACCGCAGCCATCGACCCTGCTTCGTCAACGTGCCATTCCAGAACGTGCCCTCTCGCCGTCACTTCGGCATGGAAGACCGCGCGACGTCCACGGCCGCGGCGGCGCTGCAGCTGCCCATCCTGCCTCTGGACGGCAAGGTGCTCTTCCCCGGACGTACCTGCGCCTGGCCATCACGTCGGCGTCGGCGCTGCAGCTGCTCAAGGACTTGGTGTGGGAGGTGCGCGCCCCCAAGACGTCGCGCCGGAGCGGTGGCGACTCGGCCGCGGCCGCGTCTCTGACTCTCGCCATCTTCACACGCCGCAGTGGCTCGGACAAAGACGAGCAGCAGGTGCTGGCCACGACCACCGAGGCCAAAGACGCCGTGTACGGCGTGGGGACCGTGGCGCGCGTCGTGCAGCTCACGCGGATGCAGGGCGGCGCCCCGGGCTCTCAGTGCTGGTCCAAGGACTGCACCGAGTGCAGCTGCAAGACGTGGCTCAGACCCGGCCGTACCTAGTCGGGGCGGTGCAGAGGCTCGTGGCGCCGGCGCTGGGGAAGAACAAAGAGGCGGCGCTCCCGTTGGAGCAGCTGGCGCTGCGGCTGAAACAGCTGACGCACGAGTACCTGGAGACGGCCAAGAGCGCACCTCTGCTGCGGAGAAGCAACGGCTTGGTGGACGCCATCGGCAACTCGTCGGCGGGAGAACTGGCGGACGTGGTCGTGTCGTACCTGAACGTGGGCGTGGACGACAAGCAGCAGGTGCTGGAATCGCTGCCGGTGGCGCTGCGTTGCGAACGCGCCGTGGCGCTGCTGGAGCAGGAGACGGAGAAGGCGCGGCTGCAGCGCAAGATCCAGAGCGAAGTGCAGGACAAACTGGAAGGAACGAGGAAGGAGTTCTTGCTACGACAGCAGCTGGAGGCCATCAAGAAGGAGCTGGGCGAAGCTGGTGACGACGGAGCTGCCGGTGACAATGCCAGTGAGATCAAATTGCTGGAAGATCGGCTGAGTGCACTCACGTTGGAACCCAAGGCTGCCAAAGTCGCGCAGCGTGAGTTGCGACGGCTGAAAGGCATGACGGCTATGCAGCCTGAATATGGCATTCTGCACAACTACCTGGAGTTCTTCTCGGAGCTGCCTTGGAATACCTCCACTGCTGATTCGTTGCTGGTGGAGCGGGTGCGCAAACAGCTGGATGCGGACCATTATGGACTGGACAAAGTCAAGAAACGAATCACGGAGTACATTGCAGTCCGCAGCCTCAAGAAGGACATGCGTGGTCCAATTCTATGTCTGGTGGGGCCTCCGGGCGTCGGTAAAACGTCGCTGGGACGCTCAATTGCTACTGCTACCAACCGCAAGTTTGAGAGAGTAGCACTGGGCGGAGTTCATGACGAGTCCGAGATCCGAGGCCACCGCAAAACTTACGTTGGTGCCATGCCTGGCTGCATTCTAAATGCTCTTCGCCACGCTGAGATCAACAATCCTGTGTTGCTTCTGGACGAGGTGGACAAGCTGGGTAAGGATTTCCGAGGTGACCCAGCGAGCGCGCTACTGGAAGTTTTGGACCCCCACCAAAACAACACGTTCACAGATCACTACCTGAACGTTCCGTTCGATCTGAGTCGCACGCTGTTCCTTGCAACAGCCAACAGCTTGGACACGATTCCAGGCCCCTTGCTTGACCGCATGGAAGTCATCGAGCTCAGTGGGTATAGCGTTGAGCAAAAGTGGAGATCGCTCGACGCTATCTTCTCCCCCAGCAAATTGAAGCCAACGGACTTAGTAAAGATATGGTACGCGTTTCGGACGAGGCACTTCGCTATCTGATCATGCGATACACCCGGGAGGCTGGGGTACGTGATCTAGAGCGCCAGGTGGGTGCATTATGCCGTTATGTGGCTGTTGATGTCGTACGCGAACTGGATGCGGCCGATCAAGTCCCGAAGAAAACGCTGACAAAGCAGAAGGTAGTGCTGACCGACTTGCGTCGTTTGACTCTATCTTCATCGACAAGAAAATGATTCGCTCCATTCTAGGGCACGAACTTGTTTTCAACGAAGTCGCTCTTCGCTCGAGTGTTCCTGGAGTGGCGACAGGTATGTCTTGGAGTACAGCCGGTGGATCTATATTGTTTGTAGAAGCCTCGTGCACGCGATCGAACAAGGTAGCACCTACTGCGTCAGCATTGGCCCAACAAACCCCCACGCTGCAGTTGACCGGCAAATTAGGTGACGTTATGAAGGAGTCAGCGCAGCTTGCACTCTCCTGGCTGCTTGTGAATGCGCATTTGATTGATCTTCCGCGTGAGGAAAGCAATGCAGCGAACGCTAGTGAACTGACTAGGCCGAATGCGATTTCGTTGAATGGCGTCACGAGCGTTCACGTCCACTTCCCTGAGGGAGCCATATCAAAGGATGGCCCTTCAGCTGGCGGAGCGATTGTGTGTGCCATGCTTTCGGTGATTTCGGGTCTACCCGTTCCTGTTGACATCGCCATGACAGGAGAAATTACTCTGCGTGGAGTGATTCTACCAGTTGGTGGAATCCGAGAGAAGGTATTGGCAGCTATTCGCGCTGGCATCAAACGTGTGATCTTGCCGCGTGGAAACAAGAGCGAGGCCGAGGAGCTGCGCAAGGAGTTCGCTGGGGTGTCAACTGATAATTCACGCGAACGTGACCACAACAAAGATCGTGTGCAGCTGCTGTTCGTGAGCGACCTGGGCGAGCTCATTAAGCTCGTTTTTCATTTGAAGGTGCGTGAAGAAGCAGGCGTGCGGCGAATCAAAGGTGCAAGTCTTAGCGGAGGCGTCGATTACTCGTCCGACCCCGTGCTGCTTAGCATGCTCTAGCGATGCGGTTTGGTTTCATCTGTTTTTATTGTTTTTCAAGCTCTCTTTTCTTGCGAATAACACTACAAGTTAGTCTTTGATCGTCTTGTTAGCGTTCAGAGCCCCTCTTGGTACTATTAGGAACCATACACAACTCGCTCGCTAGCTCACTAGCTTTGATAACCCCCTTTTAGTGGTGATCGGTGCTGAGCGGGTGGAAGGCGTTTGTGACGTAGGGGAAGTACTCAACCTGCGCTGAGCCTGCAGAGCCCTCTTCAAGACCCGAAAACTGAGCCGGCTGAAGGTGTGCATACTTCTTTGCCAGCACAGCACGCAGCTTCTTTTCTTTGCCTGAGTGGGGCTGATACAACAGACAGATTAGTTGAGCCGCATTCCAAAACAACAAGTTGAACGTACTTTGTACATGGCCACGACAAAGTTCACGGGGAGGCCGTAACGAAGTACAGACTCCACAAACACGCGAACCATCTACACAGAGCGATAAAAAGTTAGTGGCGGAGCAGATACAATCATGACTGCGCGTCTCACCTTAATGTGCATCCACGCAATGAACGTCTCTCCGAAGTGCGCCTTGCACCAACGGATGAGGGCCGACCACAGACGATCCACTTCAACTTCGAGCTCAGCAATGGCCTCTTCATTGGACGCGTGGCTTGTTGGGTCGAAGTTGAAGTCACGAACAATGAAGCGTTTTTCCTTGGCGCGCGTTTTGAAATCCTCGACGTAGTCTACCGTAGTGCCCGCCTCGAAATTGCCTTCTTTGTCCACAAACCCCGGTTGATATTGGCCCTTCAGCAGTGTCACCGTGTAGACGGCAGAGTCGCCTTCCTCCATCAATTTGCGCGACGAACCAGGCACCACAGGCGATCCGCGCACATTTCCACGCGATCCTTTGGGTCCGTACTCGGCAATCTGGTCGCCGATCTGCGCGTACTCATGCAGCCACTGCTCCTCCAGATTTTTGGCACGATGACAACCAAGGTCTGCAGATACTCGGTGTTCACAAAGTCCGACGTTGACACGACGTCGGGGGTCAGCACGTCGTTCAGGTTCGCCACCATCAAATTGCCACTTTCACATTACGAGGCACTAACGTCAATAACTCCAAAACCAAAGTCAAGCTCATGTGAAGAAAAAAACAGTCCACGCACCCTTTCTTGCGCTGCAGACCAATGAGCTGCTGCTTCTTCTCCGCATAACGCGTGCTCAGTTGCTTCAGCTCTTCTTCGATCTTCCCCACTGACTGCAACATGCAGAATCCCACAAAACCACCATCAGTTTACCCTCCTCTGCCCCCAACTCCCCACCAATCCCGCACCGATTGGATAATGCTGACGATCTCCGGCAGCGGTCGACGATGCGGGTGCTTGGCCTCGTCCCACGAGAAGAAGCTCAGGTAGCGCTCCACGGGCACTGCAGCCAAAAAGAATCACATTACTACACAAAACAAACTCCATCTGATGCTAATGTTTAGTTTGTGCTGCACCTCCGTCCACCGTCAGAGCTTGGTCGCCCTTGTTGAGGTCGTGGAATTGCCGCTCGATCTTGCGCACGACGCTCTCAATCACGAGGTCCACGCGGTTCAAGTCGTCGCTTAGCGCCTGGCAGCCGACAAACGCGTCAGTCAGTTCATAGTCAGTAGCCAATGGGCTCACGATCCTCCCACTGCAGCAGTCGACGCACCATGAGCGAGTCCAACGTCCCCACCAGCAGATCCGACGGCAGCTCCACGCGGACGCAGTCTGCAGGGGTTTAATACCAAGAGGAGGAAGATCTGTAAGAGAAGAGAGAGAAGAGGACGAAAGGGCTGGAGCGTTTTCTACCGGCGTAGTCGTGGCGACTGGAGGCGGTCTCGGCCTTGAGAGACAGGAAGGTCGTCTCGGACGAGCTGTTGCCCTCGTTGGGCACGGACACCAGCCACACACTCATGACCAAGAGCTCCCTGCTTCACTTCAGCTTGGGCTTCGGAATGAGATCCTTTTCCGTGTATATTTCGGAGTTAGTCGAGGAGCGGGTGTACTACGCAGTTGAAGTTGCCTGGTAGAGTCCATTGGCAAGTCTTGAACCACAGCTTGCGGCTCAGTACGTTGACACTTGATGAAGGAAGCCGAGGCTTTAAAATCTTACTGCAAATATTGCCTCATCGTGGTCGTAACTTGGGGAAAGTAATCCATTAGCGTTGATGAAAATGTCGATGCTGCTACCTCAGCATTGCTAGGGCTAACCCACCCTTTTTGTAGAGGCTATATAGCTGGTTTGTGGCTATGGAGACACTAAGCTGGGCCCTCCTAGCTACCATCGGGCCAAAGCCCCGATTGTGGCAGCCAAAAGCTGCCTTCTGCCCAAGAATCACAAGTACTACAGTCAATTTGACAATTTCCGTATGCATTTTCCGACATATTCTCGATATTTGGAAAACTTCCAGACGAAAGTCGAAGTAGGTATCAAAGCCAAAAATGGTTCGTGAGCGTCGCAGTGGTAAGTTCTTATAGTGTGCGCGTGGAGGTCAGCAGAGACGACGTACTAATGGCGATTAGGACATGAACGATATCGCACCTGAGTAGACCGCCAGTCTCCGGAGCGCTCGCGTGCTCGGTCGCGCTCCAGGTCGCGGTCAAGGGACAGATCGAGCAGGTCAGTTCCGCCCTTTAACCCCGAAACCAGATACAAGCGCCTCATTTTCGATATCTTAAGTCGCAGCACCCGACGGTCGAGAGAGCGAGGACGCCATCGGTCACGTTCGCCTCGAGACCGCAGTCACGGACGCAAGCACCGACGTCACGCTTCAGTATCGTCGTCATCGGACACTTGGTCGTCTCGGAGCAGAAGCCGCTCGGCTTCGAGTGACAAGAGGAAGAAGTCGCGCCACTCGAAGAAGAAGAAGACGAAGCATCGCAGCTCCGACGACAAGAAGCGGTCCAAAAAGAAGAAGAAGAAAGACCATAAGAAGAGGCACAAGAGGAGCCACAAACATGACGAGGACTCGTCGTCCTCTTCATCTTCTGACGAGGACACGGTCCGTAGCGCCATCTCGGGGAAGAAAATCAAGCGCAAATTGGACCGCTCTTCGGCTGACCTGCAAAACCAAAAGAGTCGCCAGCAGCTGCTGCAGTTCTACAACGGCATGTTCGACTGAAGCTACCAGCAAAGTGCGACTACAGGAACCAAACATGAAATCGTTCATTGAAACGGTACACAACTCTTTGTACGGGGTGTGCTGAATCACTTGTCTAGCACGCCCCGTTGTTCTCGTAGGCGTTGAGCCCGTATGTCAGGACCTTGTCCTGAATGTCCTTGCGATCGATGGGGCAAGTCGTCATCCGCACAGCGCAAGATGCACAAAGTACTTGGTGGCGACACGGCAGCAGGACCACCGAAACCGGGTGAGCGAAGCACACGACGCACAGCTCCTTTTCACGGCGTTTCTCTAAGGCCGCCCTGTACTTGACTCGGAGGGCAGCACGGACTTGTTCCATCCCGCGTGCAAGCTCACTTTCCAACTCTTCAAGGTCGTCCACACTGCGTATGGCCAATGCTTCATCGTCCCCGCGAAGAGCAGCATTTCGAGCCTCCAAACGAGCATTTTCTTGGCAGAGATCGTCCGCGATCGTCTTCAAGTTATGTTGATAATCGACGGTGAGCAGAGCTTGCTGCTTGGCAAGAGCGATGCTTCGCTCGTTGAACCTCATCTTCATCGCAACTCGCTGGGCCTTCTGCTCGGTTTGTATAGCGGCACTCTCTAGATCCGCAATGCGGAACCAGAGACGCTCGTTGTCCTGGGACTTGCTGCGAAGTTTGTTGGCCTGCATCATGGATCGATCCAGAGCTGCTCGAAGTAGGACAGCACGGGCTTCGTGTGTTTCTGCAGCTGCATCACAATCGAAGTTCGCCTGTGTGGATTGATCATGCTTCACTGGCACTACTTCCGTGAACGTTGGGCGTTGTACTTCTTCGGGATCTGGGCGATTTACCGCAGCAATAGCCCGGAGACGCTCAGGAAAAGACCTCGGGCGGGTGTCAGGGTCGGCGAACGCCAACTCGATATCCTTCTTGCGAGAGGCAACTGAAGAGTACTGAGGTGGTGCACTGACAAACCATTTTTGGTGAGCTGGTGAGAGCAGTGAGACTCGTGCGGTTGAACGCTCGGAAACGCTGGTATCAGCAAGAAGTGATAGAACATCTGCAGTGGCTTTCGCATCAGTTGACTCCTCAGCCTTGTCGCCGCAATTATCAGGAGTTTCCTCTGGGACTTCAGGTTCAGCTTCCACTTGGACTTCGGGCTCGGGATCCACTTCTTCGTAGCTTGAATCCGATAGAATCTCTTCGTCATCGCTCAACAAACTCCACTCGTCATCGCTGCGGCTTGTCATCGTGTGAATCTTGGTAACTGGAGAGGACTTGAGCTGTTAAGAGTAAAACCCAGAGTGAAGAGCTCAGTGAGCCAACTTCATTGCGGTTCCAGCTTGGTATGGACATATCCAAGACGGTCCACCTCAACACCGCTCTCCCGTCCATCTGGCCTTCAAGGGATCCGCATCTTTGCTGGTAGCGCGGATGCCAACGAGCAAGGCGAAAGAGAGACTACCACATGATGAACACATCTGCTACATTGTTTGATGATGGGTATCAGTTCGACACGTAGTGTTCGTTAGATGCGCACCCAATTGGCATTCAATCCACTCTACCTCTTTTTCAAGTTACATGATGGTTTGGATGCGCGCATCTAACCAACACTAATTTAGTTGTGCATCTACAATTAAACCGTTAGTTGAATGCCGCCGCATGCTCTTGGTCGCGCACCGCCTGGATCACCATTTGGTTAAAGTCGCCCGGGTTGTCCATGAAAACCTGATGGCCGGACATGGGCACCAAACAAAAAACGGCATAATGGGACTTTTCCAGCCGTCGAACGACCGCCTCGCCGAATTCCGAGCTCATCCAGTCCTGACCTCCACCGTACATGATGGTTAGCGGGACTTGAAGTTTTTCTGGTGTAAGAATGCTATCCAACGCTCGACGTCTCGCACTTGCTCCCTGTGCATAAGAAAGAAAAGGTCAGTTTGCCATTTACCGAAGCCTAAAAGGTCAGTTTGCTTACCGGATGCAAGTGTGTGTAGAACGCAATATCACCGGAGGCCTGGAGAGCCCAGTTGTGGTAGCAATAATCTGCGATGAGACCAATGCCCAGCTCCCCAGAACGTACGATGTTTGTTGCTGGCGTCCATTTGATACGCTGTTGCCATGACCATCGAACAAGGGCTGGGCCCAGGGGGCCAGCAAATCGAATCGCACTCTAAACAGAGCAAAAATAAGTAATTGATATCGTCAGTGATAAAAATACGAAGTGTAGCTGATACAGGCGGCGTACCATTGGGGTAATGTAGAACAGAGAGGTGAACTTCAAAAACGATGGAAGGTCCTCGTTTGTGAGGCCACTGCTATTGACCCCAGCAGGGAGATCAAGATCAGGTGCTCAATACGCTCCGGGTACTTCTCTGCAAAGTAGGTACCATACATGGCCTACCGGTAGAAAAGCGTACCAACCAACATGCAAGTAAACCACGGTGTCAGTATCGAGAACGGTCTTGCCGCACAGACTGTTCGTTGTCGACGTACCCCCATAGAGTGAGCGCATAAAATAAAGCGATCGAGGTTAACTTCACGCCTCCAGTCTTCTAGCGACTCCACGAAGAAATCGTCCATTTCATCATCCGTCTTGGGATGCCATTTCGGGCGCTCGGAACGTCCGATTCCTTTCCATTCCACAGCGTACTTTGGGCCATTACGAGAAAGTAACCACTAGAGTTAACTTCCGATTCATGAATCACCACACCCATAGCGTAAAAACGTACCACGTTGAAGACTTTGGCAAGGGTTTGCAGGTTCTGTAGCAGCAAAGCACAGTCACACATCAGCATTCATCATTAGCACCTTCACACCCGAAGGTCGCCCCTTACCGCCGCCCAAAACGCGTTTCCAGCCAAATATCCGTGCACTAGCACCAAGTTGCGCGGCGGCAGCTGCTTGCCATCTCCGCAGTACGGCACGTGGATCGTCCCCAGTCCCGCCACCTTGGTCTGCGTGAACTCCGTGACCAGATACTGTTCGTAGATCGTCTTCTCCACCTTCTCCAGTAGCTTCAGGTCCGACGGCAGCCACAAGTGCAAGTTGCAGATGGACAGCCACACTGGGAAGACGCAGCACAGCACGGCCAGAGCGTCCACGACGAATTTCTCGGTAGTGCCGCTCTCCAGACTCGAGAGGCTGATGCGGACGATGGCGTACACAACCAGCGCCGCTGTGACGACTGCGTGGGCGACGTGGCAGTCGTAACGCGGCAGCAGCGAGAGCGCCACGAGGCCCGCGGTGATGACCAGCGGCCAGTCCAGTAGCCGCACGGGGATGTGAGGGATGCAGAGGTACAAAACCCACGTGATGATGAGCATCGCAGCTGCTGCAGGTTTGGTGGGGAGTGTGAGCAGGCGGCCGACGAACCCCAGAGCGTCAGCAGCAGCACGAACAAGGGCGTGAGCACCAGCAGCGTCGTGCGAACCCACGGCGCGCGGAAGAAAGCGGGCGGTCCAGGACGAGGAGATGCAGGTTCCTCCATAGTGATGGACGGCATGAAGGGGTGGCGTCTAGAGACCAAATTCGGTTATGCTGAGTGCGCGAGGCGAAGTTGCGACGGACCATCATTCTGCATTCGGTGTGCGACAGCTTCCTGTGAAACACGATAGTACACACGCAATAGGGATTTAGTATGTAGGAGTGTTTACTGGTTATAACATCTCTTTTAATGGGTATTTATCAAGTTTGAGAAATGAGATAATTTTCGTGGCAGCGTAATCAGACCTGGCTCAAGCAATCACCAAGTACGTCGATGCTTCTGCTTCAACATCCAACGCCAGCTTCGCGGTTTGGTGTTGAATTTACGGTACACTCCTCCCAGTCCTGCGCAGCCAACGTGACCTCGCGGGTTGTCCAGGAACACCTGGTGGCCTGATAGCGGTGCGGAGGCTCGCGTAGCGATCGGCGTGTTTCTGAAGACAATCACGGCGGCTTCGCCGTGCTCTTTGGGCTTCCAGTCAGGTCCGTATATGAAAATCACGGGCAACGCCCACTTGTCCGGCACGATGAGCTCGGAAAGTGGCGAACCCCGCGCGGCCGCGCCCTGGACACAGCAATACGACAGAGCTTGAGAACTTAATGCTGCGCTCTGCAAGAAATGCAACGTCCAGTCAATCCAGCGTTACCGGATGCAAATGCGTGTGCACCGTAATGCCTCCTGATGCTTTGAGGGACCAGTTGTGAAGCACTACTTCGCGAAGAGTTCGAAATCTACCGCCCATGCTGATCGCATTGCTCGGCGGGGTCCCCGAAACGCCTCCAGCGGACCAAACAGGGGCCTAGAGGACCCATTGCTCGAGCTGCTGACTGCACGGTTGGAAGTATTAGTGCACACGAAAATGGCTAGCGATAACCTTGTCGTCGTATGTCGATCCGTCGAACGAGCGGAAGCTCCGAGTGGGTCAGCGACGACGCGTGCAGCCGGTGAAACCAGGATCACGTGTGCTAACGTTTTTGGATACTTGGATGCGTAGTATGTTGCGAAAAGTGCCAACCCAAGAGCGAAACTTGAGCACAATATGAAAACAAATCAATTTTCGTGTTGTGTGAAGTGGAGTGTACCCCTAGTGTAACCAGGGGTACGCAATTATATTTGATTATGACTGCCAAGCTGTTGGCGTGGGGTGGGAAGCTCTTCCTCGTGCGCTACAAGCTCGGGCAGCTGCAGCTCCAGCGCGTGGACGTCGACGCCGAGGAGAAGAAGGTTTCGTTGCGTCTTTGCAGCGTCCACAGTGAAGACGCAGCTGCTGCGTTGCCTGTTAACGCGCGGCTCGTAGCTGCTAAAGAAGTGGAAGACGCCGAGTTGGCCACGTACGTTTATTTTACAGCTTTTATTTACATTCTTTTTGACTTGTTTAAACAATGTTTAATTGATGATACAGATGCTACCCGGTGCTGGTTTTCCAGGCTGCAAAAGACGCGGAGGAATCGACTGGTTCGGCTCTTGCGTGTCGTAAACGTCGACGATCTACTGAAGAGGCTCAAGCAATTGCAGTAGATGACGGAGCTGCTTCAGCAGAATTGTCGTTTGATGTCGTTTATTCTTTTACATTTTGTACGAGTCGGAGGGGGCACAATTGGTTTGCGACTGCTGAATGTGCTGCAAGTTCCTGCACACAATGGAGAAAGTGGAGATGCCGCAGTTATTGGAGATGGAAACGGATTGCAGCTGCAGGTTTTTTTGACGGATGGACCGTACGTGCTGCTCTTTGAGCGCAGTTCGCAACTGGCGACGTTGTTGAAACTGCAACGAGTTAGGCAGGAAGGCGGCAGCGTTGGGTTTTATCGGTGTTGTGAGAAAGTGGATATATCGTGCGGCGTAAACGAAACTTCGGCGTCAATTGAGGTGGTTTCGTGTACTTATGTGTCTGACACGCACAGTAGCAGTTGCCACGTACTTATCCATGCGCAACATCTTCAGTCGTCCTTATCTATTGACGGGTAGGTGCTTGTTTCATCTTTTATTGATGGAATTCTTGGGTTTGTATCGAATCTAATTCCTTGTTGTTCATAGGAAACGTCACATTTGGAGTACTATACAGACAGATATTGAACCTGGACATCGTGCAGCAAGAACAAAATCCAGAAAGTGCCCATACCTGCCACAGTTTCCCTCCACTGGCAGACGGGATGAAATGTTATCGAAGCTAGATCAAGTCATATGCTGTTGCTTTATCTCGGAGCTGAGTGGATGGGAGTTTGGACCTTTGCCTTCTGGTTCCTTAATATGTTGGACGTGTGACTCTGGAGCTGCACCCGTGCGCGCAGAGCTATCCGTTTCGACGTTGTTTGTCACCGGAACTACGAGCAATACGATATGTGTGTACGCAAGCGGGATTCTACTCGCTTCGTTTGTGCTGCCTGCTCGACCCGCTGAACTGTACGTCTTTACGATAAGCTTGTAGTACTTTTTGAATGCGTTGGAAGTTGCTGATACTTCGCTACTTGCGTGTTCGTGCCAGGTGGTGCATGACTGAAAATGATATGGACCAGCATTACCTGCTTGGTGTGCGGTGTGAAGACGTGAATAGGTCGTTCTACATGCTGGGATTTTCCAGCAATGCTGAACACCGCTCTATGGAGCTTCTCCTGTGTAAGTTTGGGTATATTCGGTTGGGTCTGAGCTGTACGCTGACCTGTGCGGTGAATATGCATTATAGCATTCAATCATGTAGGTCATGCGTACATCGGTGATTTTGTTCAGGAGCGTGCTGCAAGTGTCTCGACCTCAGTTCAGACACTACTTCTGAACGACGTCGGTGGTATTGTTGGCTCTAATTCTTGTAGCAACGCGAATGAGGGGAGCGTTGATGAGTATCTGGATGACGGACAACTTGTGAAGCGCAGCGTTCTTATCACGCAGAAAGCAACTACACATGAGCCGAAATTATCTTGTCATCGGCTAAGACGGCGTGATGAAAAGAAGACCAAGCATGATTCGCGCTCCCGTAAACGGTCTCGCAACCATGAAAAAGTGGCCCCCAAAGGTGATTCAGCTGATTCCAAGTCTCGGTCATTCAGCTACATTGAACGAACCCAAAAGCCTCTTCCGGGACAGAACCACCGAGACAACCATCGATGGAGTCGAAAATGCTCTAGCTGCTTCACATGCACAGCTTTGCAAACTTGCAGCTTCCCTCGCAACACGTTTGAGGAATGGGCAACAAGAGATGGAGCGCCTACAAATGATCGTGATAGACAAAATCTCGCTGACTTGTCAACTCAACCAACTGATCATACAACAGTGGCAAAAACAAACGACAACAGAGAACCATATCTTGATGTCACTTCTTTCGCTTGAAGAAGTTGGGACCTGCCCTCCGTGTCAAGGATTTATCGACATGGAAACGGTTGTTGGTACTCCTTCACCCTCCAGTGTTGGTGCAGATGCAAAGCGTCTTTCGAGTTCACCTCCGTCTGATATTCGACTGGAGCAGCAAGTAACACTGGAGCAGTTCCGTGTTGTCGAATACGTGCCGTCGTCTTCGCTAATCCGTGTAGAAGTCGTTCTGAAAAACCAGTCTGACACAATACTGGAAAACAGTTATGCCGCACTGACAGCACCAAAAGGCGAGCCGATGACTTCACAAGGCTGGGCGTGCTCGTGCTCGGTGGTTCCTGAATTTCCTCCTGCAAGCAGCGGTGGAGGTCTCAATAAAAAGCAATCGGGGAAAGCAAGATTCCAACTGAAAATTCAGTTTGCTCCGAGCTTCACGTTTCTTCGAGTGCGGAAGGTTCTACAAGCGATGCTGTGGTTGCACTGGGGTGGACACCGTAAGGAAACTTTTTCCGTGGGGAATCATAGCCCGCTGACAAGTGTGTTCGCTCTGGCTGTTGCTCCCATTACGTTTTCCCCGAAAGCTTATTAGACATCAGCAATGCAACGCCACCTAAGCACGAGATTGACTGCAATGATGAAGACGCTTCCGGTCAGCAAGGTATGTGATCGTTCTGCTTGACAATTCTACTTCTTTGTTGCTGATACCGCTTTTTATATATTGCTGTATTCTTCCAGAGCAATTGCTATTCATTTCATCCGGGTCGAGTCTGAAGTCTTGGTTTGCGAGCTCGAGAAACGAGATATTTAATCCTGTGTCTTCGATCGTGCGACCAACATTTTCGTTGGTAAACATTGATATGCGGGAGCGCGAATTGATGCTCTACGAGGTGAGCCAGGTGGTCGCGAGTTTACCTTCGGATGTGTATGTGATGTACAATCCACTTCAACCACAGCACCTTCGTGATCTACAACATGTGCTGAGTGCGATGCGCCAAGAGATTCAAGCTTTCCAGCGGCCAAATTTATCAGTAGCTGGCAATGCCGGCGAGAACGGGACACGGCTGAAACTTAGAAAACAGGCATCAAAACCGGCTGCATTCGTTCGTCGAGCGATGCAACAGGATACTGATCTGCAAGTTCACCAATTCATGCAAGCGTTGCAGAAGCGTGTCAACTTCCATACGATGTGGTTTGTTTGACGCAGCCAGCGTTGCAGATCGCTAGTAAAATAAATGGACAATTGGTGTTGGTTTTCTTAGTTTTATATTGCAAAATAGTAGGGAAAAACTGGATCATGACTACGCTGCCACGGGGCAAGCACCTGTCTGAATGCCAGCAAGTTGTTGCTGGAGCTCGCCGATCAACTCAGTATTCACCACCAACGACCGCTCGATACTTGACAGCGTCATTTGTAGACGCAAAATCACAAGCAGCAGAAGCAGGACCAAAACCCACGGGAACACTTTCACCGCGCCAGTCTGGGTTGCTGCAGATGGCATCGACGAGGCGGTGGAGGTTCGGTGTTGGTGGTTTACCTTGCTCCGGCTCCGGCGTCTGGGCATCGACGCACGATTCTCTCTGGTGTCATCTCGCGCTGTGGCCTTTTCGGAAGAAGTGCTTGATGTTGGAGGGCTTTCTGTGGCACAGTTTGCTGCGTCATCATGCTCCTTAGTGTCTAGGAACTCCTTGGCCATTCCAACCCACTTATCCCACTTGGCCCGGTTGTCACTGATAGCACGCGTCTCAATTGTGTTCTTCCAGAACGTCGATTTACCAAAGACCACCTACACAAAACAGTACAATAATCATCAGTCGGGACAACTCGATGCGGTTGTGTTGACTTTCAGACCGTACCTTCATCTCAATAAATAGTTTGCAAGCGTTGGGGTTGGATGAGTCTGGTACGATGGTCCACCGGTCTTCGACGCTGAAATAGTCTCCGTACGGAACATCCACGAGTCGGGTTGAGCTCTCGACAACGCTCACCCCGTGATTGCCCTCTTTTAGGCATTGCAACTGAAAGGATAAGCACATCACCGTAAGATTAGTGACTCTTTATGCTATGAAAATTTGCAAGAACATCCACGTTGTACAAATACAAATTACTTACCACATCCACCTGCGAGGACTTTGGGCCGATAGGGGCATCGATGGGTACACGAAATTGCAGTGATCTCGTCTTGCCTATGATAGTAACATTTTTGTTAGTACAACATCGAGCATTGAGCACCCAAACACACATTAGACACTCACCAAAGGATTTCTCCTCTTCCAGCGGCGTCGTCCATGGGTTTATCTTCATTTCAGTGGACCCTGTCTGTTCATTGAACTTGTCCAACCCGAACGGCGCATTGTCCCGATAGAACGACTGCATGAATGTTTTGACCGAAACCGGGAAAGACTCCTCGAGAATTTGGGTCATCGAGATGTCCTTGGGTGCGATTGAATCCACGTCGGAGACAACGCGGCTTCGACGCGGAGCTGTAGGGGTGTTTGGTCTTCGGTCGCTTGAGAATCGCGGTTCGCAGCAACAGCAGCAGCGTCATCATCGGGGGCCGCGGCTTCGTCTTCGGTCTCCTCGTCATCCTCTTCATGTGCTGCATCATTGGACTGCGATGCTGGCGGTGACGCTACAGGCGACGCTGCTTTGCTGGAGTTGGGGGATGTCGGCAGCACTGGCGATTCCGTCGAGTTCGCTGTAGTGGGGCGCAACTCACGCAGCACACGGTCGCGCGTCTTCTGGATGAGATCGTAGCAGGTATCGCGGTTATTACCCCAGAAGCTCGTGAACGTGTACTCGTCCTTGCCGAACGTCGCGAGGCGGATCGAGTGTTGAAACATCATCGTCGTCGTCTTTTCAATTTCGCGAATGGACTCGTATGGGATGAGGATCTACAGCAAAAACAGCGATGCACACGTCAGCTCGAGTCCAAACTCGTTTGCGACACCACGTCGGGAGCCGGAAAAGCTAGCTGCACATGGGCAAAGCCCGAGCTGCAAGTCCGACAAGTGCCAAGAGAGCACCCCGAGTGTATCCTTCAAGGTCCACCCTGACCTTTCTCTCGCGGCCAAACACGTTCGAGTAGAAGCACACGTGAGAGCTCGTCGGATACATCCGTCCGTGCATAGCCAGCGTGGATGCGATGGCGCACGAAAAGTCTACGGAGAATCCACCCGTTAGCAACCAGTAGCTTTCCAGTAGCAATTGCCCTACTGCGACAACGTCCTCTGCATGTACCTTGGTAGAACTGCGTGGACTGCGGCAGGTCGAAGATCATGCAGATCACTTGGTCGCGTACTTGCTCCTGCTCCTGCTCGTCCTGCGTGGAGTTTTCCAGCGACAGGAACTCTCTGTCCAGTGGCAGGTTGACGCTCGGGCGCTCGTCGCAGGTGCTGGCCAGCGACAGCTCGTCGCTGTTCCTGCTGCTCCTGCTCTTCAACGTCGAGTGGTGACGCTCGCGACTTCTGCGCTGGCGGCGGGACGCGTCCTCGTCGTCGCTCGGAGGCTGTTGGTGGCGACTGCTGCTGCTGCTGGCCGAGGACGCGGGCGAGAGCGCCGCTCGCAGCGCCGCAAACTCCATCGATCGATTGGAAGGACTATAACTTCGACACTGCGACGAAAAATGAGTCGGCTGTTTTTCTTTAGTGCTGGGATGGTGCACTCGCTTATAGAGGTGTTAACAAGGTATACCACGTGCAGATTGTAGAATTAGTTGCTATGCGGCGTATCAGGTTATAGGATATCGGGAATGAAGGGTTCAACATGAGCTTTTCTTGGCGAAGGCTGAAGTATCAGTTGGGATCCCTTCCAGGATGTCGCTGTACGACCATGGATACAGGTGGAACTTCATGCTGCAGTGGCTGAACTCTGCTTGGTGGCGGCCTCCACTTTAGCTAACTCGAAATCGTCGGTTGGACTTACGACACCCAGAGTGCGTCCAAAAGCTAATGCAGCAAGATTATCAACAACAATCGTGGTCGCTGGTGGCTGTTCAAGCCATCGCCCTTTATGTCACGTCACCGAAGAACTTTTTACCGAGCTAAACAGGTTGGTGGAAGCGGCCAAAAACAGTTCTGTATGGTGACCAAATTCAGGAGGAATTTGTGAAGCACCCCATCCTGCCACCAACTTTTCTACTTGTACTTGTGTGTTTGCACGACGGCGTCGCGAACCGAGACAAAATGCATCGATTTTTCAGTTCAGATCCACGAAGGTTGGAAGAATTAACTCACTTGAGAGGTAGGTAGAACACACTTCAATATGGCCAATTCCAGCAACATGACAAGTTGTATGCGTCCAAAACCTCAGCCTCCTATGCTTCAACGCAACCACCTCCTTAGCGTTTGAAACGTGGATCCTCCTCCACCTTGTTGAGGATCTGCTCGAGTCGGCGCGCTTCCCCGACGTCGCCTGACTTGTACATCAACTGCATCTGGGCACGCAGACGCTCCTGCTCGCGCATGGCCTCGATCTTGTCCTTATCCATCAGCTGCAGTACAAGGCGGAACTCCTCCTGTTCCTTCTTCTCGCGCGCTGTCTGGCGGTCGCGACGCACGCGTTCTTCATCCGCCAGCGTGTCCACCGCTTTAGTGGACGTAGCCTTCTGTTTGGCAAGCGCCTTGCGCTGCTTCTTGTGGTGTAGCATCATCTCGTACTTTTCAACGTCGTAGTACTTCTCGTGGGGCATCGTGCACGTATTGTAGTCCTCCATGTACTCTTTGAACAGCTCCATGGCCTCCCACTTGGGTCCGTTGAACTCGCCCATCTTCTTCACCTCGCGCAGCCACGCCTGGAACGACACGCTCTTGGTGTGGAAGTCCGCCTCTCGGAGGATGCCGTACTTGCCGTACTCGTCCTGGTTCACCGCGTGCTTCTTGCTGTCTCTCTTGCTCTTCTTCTTGTCCTTCTTGTGCCGCTTCTTGTCTCTGCTGCGTTTGTGCTCCCTCTTCCGACGCGAGTGTCTGTCCTCAGAGCTGTCGGAGCTCTCAGACTCGGAAGAAGGAGACGAGGAGGAAGGCGAACGAGAGCGACGTCTCGAGTGGTGACGCCGACGGGTGCGGTGTCTGCTGTCGTGCGACCTGTCCCTGCTCTTGGCCCTACGCTCCTCCTTCTTGTCAATACCGGTATCGTCCTCGTCCGAGTCCACCACCGTCCACATGCGCGACCGGTGCGCGACCTCCTCGCGGTTCTTCAGCTTCTGCTGCTCCGCCGGTTTCTCGCGCTCTTCGTGGCGCCTGTGCTTGCGCTCGTCTCGGTGGTGATGACGGCGTCTGCGTCGAGGGCTGCGGCTCCTGCTGCGACTTCTGCTGCGTCGACTGCGGCCGCGCTCGCTCATGGCTCCTACTTGGCAAATTGGCAACTGAAATGTATCTATGCAGTTGGCGAGCAGAATTGAATTCCAGCCAATCAAATCGGAGCAGGACAATAATGGAGACCAATGGGGACGACGTGTCGGTGCTGGCGCTGGGCGTGCGTGGCTACAGCTGCCAAGTGTTTGCGGACCCGCAGACGGCGTGGAAACTGCACCAGGAGACGCATCTCATCGCCTGGCATGGAGAGAGCGACGGCGACTTGCGCGTGGATCGCTTCGACGCTCGGAATCTGCTGGAAGACCGGAATTTGTTCCGCCAGCTGAAGAAGCGGAAGCGGAAGGCGCCGGAGAAAGAAGAAGAAGGTGCAAAAGTGGCGGTGCAAGGCGCTGGAGAAGAGGAAGCAGCGGAGACGGAGCAGCAGCTGCTGCATCGCCTTCGCTTTGGCGACTACGCGGTCGAGTTCCCTCCCAAGGAAGAGGAGACGTTCGCGTCGGAGAACAAGTTCCCGTATCAATATATGGACGATGAGAGTGACCCGGAGAGTGACGGCGAAGCTTTTGAGCTGCAGTGGGAGGTGCCTGCCCACCTCAAAGTGGTAAGTTGGTGTTCGAACTGATGATTGGCTGACATGTTGAAGTTGGATTGACGATATCTCACCACTTTACGTCGTTTTGATAGCCTAAAACCAAGAAGAGGCATGCAATTCTGGAAGCAACAGCGAACAAGGTGCGAGGCCTCCCTCAATTGGAGGTCATGTTGAAGGTGCGTACCTTGCTGCTCTTGATGTATTGCATGTTCCAATCTACAGGTTGGGAAAGACAAATGATGGCAATATTTTGGGCTGCCCAGACGTCCCGTTGCTTTCTGACGATGTGTATCTCGTGTCTATAGGTCAAGCTTGGCGAAAACAAGAAATTTCGATTTTTAGATGCCTCACATGCATTACACGAGTACTATTGCTTCCTGCGCGATGAGAACCCACAGCCTTCGTCAGTAAAGAAACCTGCTGTCCGAGTATCGCTTTTGGGGGACGAATACGCCTCAGATGTGAGTGAAAGTAGTTCCGTGACTGGCTTTACACGCGTCAAGAAATTGACTGGTACATGTATTCTGTCTGGTGCATCAGAGTGATGAAGAGGAAAGTAAGCCCGTTGAAGAAGACATCACGCACGACCAAAATGGAAACGAGGAGCGCAAGTCGAAGGTTGCCCGGCATCATCATTGACGTGAATGCTAGAAAATGTGGTACCGGTAAGCTTAGTATGAACTTGTCTAGGTTTTTGCATTCTGCTTTATCAATGTGGACCTACGACAAAAGGCTAAGCTGCGGTGCGCGCGAGCACGAATACATCTACCGTAGCTTGTGAACGGGAGGATGCATCAAGTCGACGGCGCGATACTACATGCATGGCGAACACACACGAGGGCTGGACGCTTACGGGAACAACCGCTTGGGGTCACGCGGGAACATGGAGGCCTTACGGATGTTGCCCAGGCCGAGGTAGAGCATGACAACACGCTCCAGACCAATGCCACCGCCACCGTGGGGCAGAGCGCCAAGACGGAACGAATCGATGTACGAACGCATCGACTCCTGCGGCATTCCCAGCTCATTCATGCGCTCAATGAGGAGGTTGGGATCGTGCACACGCTGCGCACCGGAGACGATCTCCTCGCCACGGATCATCATATCGTACGAGTTGCTCCAACGCTTGTCGTTCGGGTCCGGCATCGTGTAGAACGGACGCACGGCCAACGGGAACTTGTCGAGGATGTAGAAGTCCGTGTCGTACTTCTCCTTAACGAGGCGGCCGAGCCACTTCTCGTTTTCCGTGCTCAAGTCTTCTTCCGGCTGCTGGTCCGAACCAGCCGCCTGCAGCATCTTCACACCTTCCTCGAAGCTGATGATGAGCGAGGGCTTGTTGTACTTGAGCGGCTCGAACGGGTACTGTTCATTGATCGTAGCCAGCTCCTTGGCGTAACGCTCCTTCAGACCGTCGAAGATGTAGATGAACAGGTCCGAGAACACCTCCAGCACCTCATGGTAGTGCTCCTTGATGGTCATTTCAAGGTCGAGACCAACGAACTCGCACATGTGACGGTGGGTGTTCGAGTTCTCAGCACGGAACACGGGGCCAATCTCGAACACGCGCTCAAGGCCAGCCACGGCGCACGCCATCTGCTTGTACGTCTGGGGGCTCTGAGCCAGGGCAGCGTCCTGGTCGAAGTACTTGAGCGTGAAGCAGTTAGCACCGCTCTCCGAGGCGCCACCCACAAGCTTGGGCGTGTGGATCTCGACGAAGTCGCGTTCGACGAGGAACTCACGGAAGAGCAGACCCACAGCCGCCTGAATGCGCATGATGCACTGGTTGGCGGGGGTACGCAGGTCCAGCGGACGCGAGTTGAGGCGGGTCTCCAGACCCACGTTCACGTAGGTGGATCCCTCCGCCTTGACGAGGGCGTCCGGGCGAGCAGCGTCTTCCACCTGGAAGGGCAGCTCGGGGAGCGCCTTGCTGATCACGAAGAACTTCTCCACGCTGAGCTCCACGTCCTTCTGCGTGGTGCTGAGCACGGGGCTGTCGGGCGTGATGAGCGTGACGAACACGTCCACGACGGACTCCTTGGACACGCCGGCCGCGAACTTGATCATGGGGCGCGGGACCTTGTCGCTCTCGACCAGAATGGCCTGGATCGTGGCCGTCTGCTCACGCAGCGTGATGAAGGCGATCTTGGACTTGGCGCGCACGGCCTGCATGTGGCCGCGCACCCAGAAGCTCTCGCCCTGCAGCTCCGGGTTCAGGTCCTTCACCCTGTAGCATCAGAAAAACACGTCAGAGGCGCTTCCGGACGGCGGAGGAAGTTCAACGATCAGCAGCTACGTACGACTTGTAGACCTTGTTAGGGCGTTCCTGCGACTGGATGAGCGGCAGGTCGCCGTACGTGTCCGTGAGCGTGGGGCCGGCAGCGGCCGTCTGTGGCAGCAAGAGAAGGCGCGTCAGACGGCAGCAAATAAGGCATCACAGAACGCAGAGGGGGACGCCTCGTACAGCCGCTTTCTGGCGCTCGAGGATGCGCAGCTCCTTCTTCGTGAGCTTCTTGGGGGCGGGCGGGGCGTCGGCCATCTTGGATCTCTCGCTTGCGCACTTGGGCGTCAATCGGATTGTGACGCAAAAGCATGCGGGCCACGCACTACAGAGAGTGATAGTCTCCTAAACAGAGGGAGGGTACACAATATCCGCCAATGAAAATCAACGTGTCGCAGATGAAAAGATACGATTGGGTAAAATAACGGCGAAACGAAGCACCACGAGAATAATATGCGCAAGAGTATGAAGCGCGGGGCGAAGGTGGCGGCGGCCGCAGCTCCACGGCGCTCTCCACGTCTCCACGCCAATACATCCACTCTGGCATCGACCGAGAGTGTTGTCGCCGTCGTTGCGCGTGCGTCGCGTGCTGTGAAGCCCAAGAAAGCGGCCAAGAGCGCTAAAAGGTGTCAACTTCCACGCTCTCCCGTGTCTTCGAGACTCGGTACGAAGCCAAGGGCTACACGACGGTGATTGGCGTGGACGAAGCTGGACGAGGCCCATTGGCTGGACCTGTTGTGGCGGCTGCGTGTCACGTGCCGCTGGACGTGACGGTGGAGGGTGTGGACGACAGCAAGAAGATCGTCTCGGAGCCCCAGCGCGAGGCGCTCTTCGAACTGCTGACCAACCACCCGAGCATCACGTACGCGGTGCACGTCAACAGCCCGCAAAGGATCGACGAGATCAACATTCTGCAGGCGTCTCTGGAGTCCATGACGCACTCGGTGAACGAGGTGGCGGCGCGTCTTCAGCAGCAGGACAAGACGTTCGTGCTCGTGGACGGCAACAAACTCCCACCCACTCTTGAACTGCCTGCAGAAGCGGTGGTCAAAGGCGACTCGAAGGTCTACAGCATTGCGGCGGCCTCCATCATCGCCAAGGTCACGCGAGATCGACTCATGCGCGAGTACGACGAGCAGTATCCGCTCTATGGACTTGCCCAGCACAAGGGGTACCCCACAAAGGCTCATGTTGCTGCTATCGCCAAGCACGGTCCGTGTGCGATCCATCGCATGACATTTGCACCGCTGAAGCCTAAAGAGGCCCCAAAGACGAAAGGTAAGGCTACGAAGAGGAAGGCGGCGTCTTGATACGGGGCTGCTCTGAGGACAGGAAGTACAATGCAATCCCATGTATTTCCCTTGGAACAACTTATAGATATTTAGCGGTTTGGAGGATAGGCTAACAACTGACAAAGTGTTATGTACGCAGCGGAGCTACGCGGACTGCTGCCGCCGTAGGGCTGTCAAGGCCGCTGTAGCTATCGTTGCTCTCGAGACCACGTGGAGAGCTCGCGAACGATGTAGACGACAACTCGTCCGTCGGGTGGCGCATCAGTGACGGCAGCTTGAGTGAAGTCATCGCTTGGATATGCTCCTCGAAGCAGGTATCGCACACACGCTGAGCTGCCATGTAGCCCAAGTGAGGGAGCGCAAGCTGGCGTGTCGAATGCTCATAGCAGAACGAATTGCCGCATTGTCGGCAATGGTGACGGCGGACAAGAAGATTGAACGTGCAGTCACATTCGTAGCAGGTAGGGGCCTTCGCGAAACGGGGAACCACAAGACCGGGACGAACCGCTACGGATGTCGGCATGCAGCAGGAAGATGAATTAGATGATGACCGTGTGCGATACATTCCAGTGGATGCGGAGCGTCTGGGCATCGGGTAGCGGCCTCGGCTGTACAGGTCGTCATCACCATTTTCAGAGTCGCCATAGGATGAGCCAGGGTAGCTCGGTCCGTTGAAGAAAGGCGACGAACGACCGCTGTTAGCGTGTGTCATGCTGCGGGGTGCTGCAAAGTTCCAGCGCGAAGCTCCCTGTCTACCACATGAGGTTTGCGGTGCTGGCATCGGAAGAGGGCTGTCGGTGGCACGCGGTCGTCGGCGCTGACTAATGCACGAAGCTGGGCCAGCGTCGATGCAGTTGTTATCCACCATCAGCTCGAACTCGGGAAGTTGCAGCTGCAGCTCCATCGTCTTTCGCTTGATCTGCGATGCAACAAGTTTTTGAAGGGCGACTTCTTGCTGCTGCTGACGCTCTGGTGAGGGTTCGTCAGCAGCAGCCTCACGGATTTCTTCACGCAACTGTTGTACCTCTTGTTGAGCCTGTACTTCCTGCAGCTTCCACAAATCCAAACTGTGGCGTCGATCACGAGCGAGAAGCACGAGGCGATGCAGGTGGCGTGGAATCGCTGATCTCCGCGTCTTCGTTTGCCGGTTCAAGCGTGGGTGGCAAGATGTATCGTCGACTGCGACGCGAGTTGGGCGTCTGGAGCTTTGGCTTTTGCTGGCTGAAAGACAGATCCACTACACAACCGACATCGCGCCCATCAGCAGCATTGGGGTTTCCACCGTTGTCAGCTGTCACGAGATCATCCGACAGCTCGAGCTCCAACTGATTCTCACTCTCACGCTGGTTGCTGCTGTACTCGGCAGAAACGTCTTCGGGAGAGAACATGACGGTCTTTTCAGGCGACTTGTGCGCTGGGCCTTCGGCCTTGACCGAAGGAAGGATGACTGCTGCCGCTCCTTGGTTGTACTCTGGGCCATATGAGTCTCCATGGCTTGCATTTGCCGGCGTAGCTCAGCCAGCTCATCCTTCAGCTGAGCGTTATCCTCTTTCAGCTTTAAAACATTTCTGCTCTCGTCACGCAGCGCCTTCAGTGTGCTTCTAGCAACACGCGCGCGCATAGCACATTGAAGCGCTAAAGTGGCACTGCATAGTTTTTGATATTTGTGCTGAGCAGACCGTCGTCTCCATGCCGTGGCGATGTGCGTCACTGCACGAGCTTCACGAAGCGCTTGCGCGATTCGGGTGGCACGACGGCATCGGAAGCGACACTGAACGGCCAACACACCAGCGCGAGCCCGGAGAAATTTACTGCGTGCACAAAGCTGGCGCATTCTCGCTTGCAATACTCGAGCTTGCTGCATCGCTCGCAGCCAGCACACGTATTGGTAGGCGCGGCGTCCTCGCAGACGCGCTTGAAGGGCGATTGTAACCTGGCGCAGACGTCGGTAACTATGGCGAGCCACGAATCCTCGTACGTGCCTTTGGATGGTAAGACTGGCACCCTGACGTACAGCCACACGCAAATTCTCCAGTTTCTCGTACGGTTTGCGACGGAAGAAAACACGAGTCTTGCCCAGGCAGACACCACAGCGCATTTGGCGACTTTGCTCATCGTCGTCCTGCTTGTTATCGTCTTCGGTCTCTTCATCACTCTTTTCATCGGCAAGAAGCACTAGTGTAAGCTGGTGCAGACACAAGTCGAGTTCACTCCAATTTCTGTGCTTCTTTTCAAAGCCGTTATCGCTCAATTTGCAGAGAGAAAGAAGGACACGACGATAACGACCGAGAAATTGCTTGTGTGAAAGACGCACAGGGAATCCTGCGCGCGCAACTCTCACAGCTTCAAGAACGCCCCCACTGCGTAGTTGTTCGACAACTCGAGTACTCTGAAAGACCGAGCCCACATGGGAGTCATTCGGCTTAATGCAGCGCACGTATCGAGGGGTAGTTGCACGAACGGTAGTTAGCAGCTGATTGAGCTGGAGCTTGAATTGTGTGCCTACGCTGACTGCTGCAATAGCTGATTTGGCACGTCGACGTCCACCAAAACCGTCGAGCTCATTGTCTGCGGAAACGCCATCTTCATTGGCCGATCCTGCGGCAAGGGCTTGGATGAGTGGGTTAGACGACCCAGCTAACAGATGCGCCGCACTCTCGCACAAGGAATCCTTGTTTTTGGCGAGGAAGCCCTCAACGGTATAAGTAACACAACCGGCGTAATGCGCCACCACAAACTGAGTAGTGCGCTGGATCACTGGCGCCGAGCGGAAGTGCGGATGCTGTGTCTTCTTCTCAAATTCGAGATAATATTTTGCAACGAGAGCACGATCTGTGCCCTGAGGGAAGACACATTCCTGGTCCGTAAGCGAGAAAATACCAATGGGGCGGTGCTCGAAAAGCTCGAGGCAAGCTCGGTTATTAGGAAATCCACGAAGCTCCAGCGGATGCCCTCATCGCGATACAATCGCTGTTCCTCTTCAAAAATGTACTGATTGAACTGATGCTGTAGTGCTTCGTTGGCATAGTTGATACAGAGCTGCTCAAACGAGTTTTCAGCCATGTCTTCGAATCCAAAGATGTCCAGCAGTCCGATAAAATCAGTCGAGTCTTTCTCGTCATCGTTAATCTGGTCTTCGCCCCAAGGTGCATCAGCTTGTCGTTGGAGTTTGTTGTTCACCCGCGCTACAAGCCACTCAAAAAGGAGCCGGTAGCACTCCATGGTTAGCGCGTTGCGGGTATTACGAGCGTGAACGACATCAACACCCACAACTAATGTTTCGTTGGAAGCGTAAAGCCAGCGCTTCGTTAGTGCGTGGTCCAGAGCTTCAGCCGACACTCCCAGCAGTTCTGCCGCCTTTGAAAAGTGATTGAGCTCTCCAGTCGTCGAGGTCGCCACACGAGCCTCGTCAGCGAACACGTTATCTTCACCTTTGTGTGGAACTTGCTCAAAGTCCACATTGCCCATATGCAGCACTGCTGCCACGATCTCCAGCACGCCACCGATCTCGTGTTCACTCATTCCAAGCTGTTGCATGGCTCTCCGCGTAGAGCGGAACTGGACAGCATCCTTGACGCCGTCGCGTCGCTTGGAGCACCGGCTTTGGTTCAGGAGGCGGAAGCTTTGCGGGCCTCCACTTATCGCCAAAGCTTGGCGCTGCTCCTTACTCACACAAGTAGCGTCCGCGCCCAGCAGCTCGTAGAAAATGTGAAAGTTGCGCTCGTGGGGGCCTGTTTAATCACTCGGATCTTCTCCAGCAAGTACGTTCGGATGCGAGCACCCGCAAGCCTCCGTCGCTGGTCGCGGAAGCGCAGCTCGATGAACTTGCCGAACCGCGAGCTGTTGTCGTTGCGGACCGTGCGCGCGTTACCAAACGCCTCCAGAATGGGGTTTGACTGCAGCACTTGCTCCTCGATCGTCGTGCGCGACGGTGACGCCGATGGGGACTGGCTCGTCTCATGTGGTGTAGTTGAAGCTGCCAGGCTGTTTTTGCCCGTGCCACACGTGACGGCGAAGTAGGTCATGATGATCTTGGTGGCCTCCGTCTTGCCAGCGCCGCTCTCGCCGCTAATGAGGATCGACTGGCTACGCGCGTTCTGCACGATGTCCACGTACGCTGCTCGTGCCACGGCGAACAGATGGGGTCTCGCGTGTCTGCGGTCGTCACTTGGTCGCCGAGCCTGGACTTGTGGTCGTAGGCGTAGCCTTGCAGCACTTGGTCGCCGTAGAGCTGCGGGAGGCTCTGGAAGGGGTTGATGGAGATGAGGATCTCGCCGATGTGCGTGTAGATGGCGTGGCGCTCGTAGCGCAGCCGCAGGGCGTTGAGGATCGAGGCCTCGTGCAGATGCGGCAGCGCCACGAGGTCGCGCTGGTCCTGTTCGCGCAGCATGTTGCGCGGCAGCACGTTGCTGCACTCGCCCGAGGGCGCGAAGGTTAGGGGACGAGCTTGCGCTTGGTCTTATTGTCGTCGTCCGGGTCGTTCTGCTGGTCTTCGAGCTCCACCGTCACGGCGGCGTCGAGCGCCCCAGCACCCGCGCCGCGAGCCACACGCGCTCATCCGCGGGCTCGGCGACCCACACGCGCGCTCCGATGTCCATGGCGCTGGGTTGGGGTTTTGGATTCTGAAGCAGGGAGGGGGCGGGCAAAGGAACAGCCGCCCGTTACCTTTCTGCAGAAATCTGTCGCCACCCAGGATGGCTGGTGGATCTTGTGTGTCTTCGGATCGGGCTCTGCTTGTGTGTCGTCTGGAAGAAGCTACTGTGACCGCTGAGGAGAACGGTGCAGGCAAGGCTCCCATAGTTGCCGTTGAAGCCAAAACGGGGATGCACTGATATCAGCCGTTTTTTCGCCAATGGGAGACCGGCCACGACCTTTTATTGACCAATAGCAGAGGCGGAATAACGATCTTCAAACGTCGCTGAAAATTGCAATCGGCGAGTAGCAATACAAAAACGCCCCAACGGTGTCCCAGCGTCTGCTCATCGACTCGCTTTCTCGCTTGCTACTGCGGGATTTGGTCCATGACGCAGCGGGCGAACCTGTGCCCGCCGCTCGTCAAGCCTTTCTTCCGACCCCCGTGCCCTTTCGGGCTTCACGTTGCCCCTGGCAGCGTAACGCCCGTGAGCAAAAATGCAAGGCAGCTGAGCCAGAACTTGTGCGCAGAACTTCATCGTTGAGGATGCAAGTCCTGTACTGGTCCGGCTGTGACTCTCTCTCAGCCTGAGAGTGCTCGGCGAGAAGCAGACACGACGATCCAGTGGATCTGCAAGCAGCGGAGGCACGGTGGTTCATCCACTGATCTCCGTTTTTTGTTGTTTTTGTTTTGCTTGTCCATGCAAGCGTGGGAGAGGAGCCCTCAATCAAGCAAGCTTTGCTTTTTGCAGCAAATACACATGAAATGTCGGCCATGCTGTCCACGATGTTGTGCCCTCAATGCACGGGGCTGCCTGTATACGTATTAGAACCGCAGCCAGAAATTTGCTGGGCATGCATGGTAGACTGCCATTGGCAGTCATTACGAGCTGCTGCTCGCTGCCACCGCCCGCGTCACCGAAAAATTCCTTGTCCGCGACAGCGGGATGGAGCATTCGCTGCACGAACGGAAGTCTGAACACCAAAGTAAATCAGAAAAAGTTGGGGCTGGAACGGAGTGTTCGTAATGCGATGGAGTGCACTTGTAGATACTTTTGGGAGACAGAATTTCCTCGAGCCGAAGGCGAACGAGATGCTCGGAAATGATGTCAAGCCTGGTGGCTGGTACGAATTAAACGTACACCAAACTAGCGGCAAACCCTGGCGTAGTTGGCAGCGCCATGGTCAGCGGCGACAACCACCATAACGGTTTACTCCAAAAAATTACTACTACGTAGTACCAGAAATATTCGATTCTATCGTTGTAATCACGTTGAGCTTGGAAAGGATCCATGAACGCTTCATTTTCCTATTAGTCATACAGCTTTGACTCGTATCGTAATGACTCCTGTACCGCTACTGGTACAGCGAGATGCCCACTCGTTCTGCTTTAACCTAGCTAAGAAATATGTGGTGGGTCGCACACGGTTCCTTCCCGTCTGCTGTCGGCCGGGGCGCAGAACGCGTGTGGCCACGCAATTCGCTTACGAGCTGTTCCAGTGCGCACTGTTCACGTCGTTCGAGTTGTTGCCGCCCTGGGCGCCACCGTTACCGTACTGGCGGTAGTTCTGCTGGTGCGAGTTCTGTTGCTGTTGCTGCTGCTGCGGAGCTTGTTGTTGTTGCTGCTGCTGCTGCTGCTGCTGAGACGGCGACTGCTGGTAGCCCTGGGGCATCATGTGGCCCCACCCGCCAACGGGCTGCGCACCGTAGTTGCCCGCCCAGCCATAATGCTGGCCGTACGATCCACTCATTGCTGCGGACGCGTTAGGCACCGGCGGAGACGCGTGATCGCGACCTCCCGCGTTCTGGTAGCCTTGCATGCCGGCACTGCCGCGTTGACCATGTGCCTGCTGTGAGCCGGATCCACCGGCACTGGAAGCCGCACCTCCCTTCCCATGGCTCTGCGGGCCATTCTGGTGACCGTGGCCGTGGTGACCACCCTGCTGCTGCATCGGTGCCTGCTGCAGGTATGCGGCATTAATCTCGCCAAAACCCTGAGGCACGGCGCCAGCGTACTCGTGCTGCTGGGCCATCATGTGCTGATCCTGGTACGGCATGTTCGGCGGGTTCGAGAAGCCTGGCACGGGGCCTTCAGCTCCATACGGCATGCTCCCGCGCGGCGGGTACTGCGTGCGTGGACTGTACTGAGCAAACTATAGAGAAGCATCACAAACGAGCGTTAGCATATCCTTTTCACGCGCTCAACGCGATGGAGTAGGAACGCACCTGAGGGTTTTGGTAATACCCGTAGCCCTGGTAGTATCCGGCGTAGTTGTACGGGTTGTACGGCAGTGCCATACCAGGCGGGGGCGGAGGGGCGTAGTGGTAGCCCTGCTGCATACCGGCCTGCTGGTGCAACTGAGCCGGCGTTTGCTGCTGACCCTGGGATTGCTGGCCCTGCTGCGGCTGCTGAGTTTGTTGCTGCTGAACCTGCTTCTGCTGAGTTTGCTGCTGAATTTGCGGCTGCTGCTGAGCCTGGACTGGTTGCTGCAAAGGAATCTGCTGCAGCTGGGCCACGGGCTGCTGTCCACGAGAGGGAGACTGGGCCGCAACTTGAGCATTCGCACCTCCGAGAGCACCTGTGCCCTTCGGTGTACCTGATCCAGCCGGCAACTGACCTTGCGTGGAAGTGGCAGCAGGGCGGCCAAGGTCCATTCCGTACTGGCCGTAAGAAGTCTGGTATAAGCCAGCGCCGTATCCGATGTTCATCTTGTTAGCTTGTGCCGCAGACCCTCCTTGGGCTTGGAACGGTCCTCCCTGGGCACGTGTAGGAGTGCCTCTTTTGACTTCATCCGGTTTAGGCAGAGATGCCGGGGACGGTGCTGAAGGGGCGAAACGAGGAGACTGGCTGGTAGGCGTCACACGACCCGAGTCCACCGATAATCCTGGTGGCGCAGAAGTGGTAGCCTTGGTAGCAGTTTGCTCCTGAGCGCGCTCGGGAGACAGTGCCTTTTGGGCGATGCGGCCTTCGTGGTGTTTCCCCAGGCGCTTTGTGTGGTAGTAGACTTCGTGATAGTCTTTCCGCCACTGTTCGAAGTGGTGGTCGTGGTTGTGGAAGCCCAGCCTCGCGGCGATGAGGGCTCCACTTGGTCCACGCCGCTCAAGGAGAAGCTGCCAAACTGCAGCGACAGGTTCGGCGTGGCTGCACTGTCCCACTTGCCCATCTTGAGGTACGGTCGAGGACTCGTTGAAGCAGAGCCACTTGAGCGAGGCACATCGATATCCTTAGGGGATCCAGGCACTACGGTAGGTCTTCCCTCAGCAAGCGGCGATTTGGTGACGGGTGCCGCACTGGCACCACGAGGAGAGAGAACAGGGCTGCCACGCGCCCATGCATTCGGCGTCGACGCCTTCTTGGACTCTGTGACAGCCGCAGGAGTAGACGAAGACCACTCACTAATCGTCGATGTGGACACATCCAAGGACCCCCATCCGGCAGCAATGTTCGAAGTAGTGGTTTCCGGGGTAGACTCCACGGTTTTTGTCTTTTCTTCTCGGCAGGCTTCTTCTCCGCGGTCTTCTTTTCCACTGTCTTCTTCTCTTCTGTCTTCTTTGGCGACACCTTAGGGCTGATCACTTTCTCCACAGTCTTTTCAGTGTTTCCGACAACAGCCGCAGCAGGTTCAGTAGTACTGGATTTCTGTGTCTTCTTGCTCTTTTGTCTTGCTGCACCTTCTTCTTCGGGCTGGCTGGCTTCGGGTCCTCCAGTTCAGTAGCGGAAGGAGGCTCAGTTTCCGCAGCAGGTGTGGTCGACTTCTCTTTCGCGGGTGTGGGGGCAGCGTCCACAGGCTTGGGCTTGGCGGTGACGCCAGTCACATTCAGCTTCTTCGTCCACGCGCCAGTCAGAACTGGGTGAACTACAGGTGCCTCCTGCACGGGCTGCGTTGTTTTAACAGGCTTCGCCCGCGGTCCCGCTTCGTGTCCTTGGCCGTTCGAGATGACTGCTGCACACGTGCTTCGTTGGACGGGCTCGAGTCATCCGTCGAGTTGCTGTCATTCTCTGGATTCTCTTCTTCGTTGTCACCGTTACGGTTTCCGCGCGTGCTGGTTGTGGCAGCGACTGCACCGCCACGGCCGCGACCAGCCCGACCTCCCCGGCCACCCCGCGAAGAGGGCATACCTCTGCCTCGCGTGCTTCCGCGGCCACGAGCTGCGAACCGCTCCGACGATCTGGGAGGCTGCGTACTGTCGCCGTCCTGCGGGGCATCGACCTGCTCGTGCTGTGTCTTCTGTGACGAATAAGAACGCTGCGAAACGACCTGCACCAGCAAATAAGAAAGAAAAAAGTACCGATTAGCATCCTCGTCATCATTGGGAAGAGTGGGCGGCGCGTCACGTACGCTCTTCTTCTTGGCGGCCTTCTTGGAGACGGTGGCCCAGGCGTCGTCCTGGTCCGTTCCGCGGTAGTCCTCCCACAGCTCGCTGATGGCGTTCTCCATGCGCTGGGCGTCGCCCTTGCACTGTCCGATGAGCACCGAGATCTGCGTGTCTGGCGTGCCTGGAGGACACAGTTCGCGGTACTTGGTCACCTATGGGCACGTCAGAGGGTTAGCTGGTCTCTAGATAGGCCGCTGGGGCGGAGGGGGACAAGGGACGCGACTTACTTCGCGAGAGGCGCTTCCGCCCGAGGCGGGGGCAATCTGTTCGTCGAGTCGCTGCATCTGCAGTCCCTTCTGTAGGAAGTAGTCGCGCTTGCTCATGTTTCTGATGTGTTGCTGCTAGGGGAGGGGGCGGGGAGCTCGCGGCGGCGCGAGCTTCTCGGCGGATGGAGGCGGCGTGCACGGTTAGCTCCAAAGAGAATGATGGTCTCCTTCCGAGCCAAACAAAATCTATGGGGGCCGGCAAGATATCCTGGGGAAAAACCTCACGGAAACGGACGAGGTTTTTCGTTTTGAAACCGATACCTCCCACAATAAATACTTTGGAATAAGGGGAAGCATACAAAACGCGTATTCTACTTATCGTGTAAATGAATAAGCCGTTGTTATTGCATTTATGTTGTGCAACGGAAACAGGGCAAGTTGAAGGTTCGCAGCGGAAGTTTTCCGGCGGACGAAGTGTAACACTGGTATATGTCGCCGTGGACGTCATCACTGCTGCTCTACAGCTCGCCGCACTCGGTTACGGTGATGCTGAGTTTCGGTTTGCTGTTGGCTCCTACCGGAACACTCTCCATCTTGCGCAGCAGCAGCAGCGACGCGGGGTCCAGCACCTTGCCAAAGACCACGTGCTTGCCGTCCAGCCAGTCGCACGGTGCACACGTGAAGAAGAACTGGCAGCCATTGGTGCCCGGCCCGCTGTTTGCCTGCAGCAAAAGTGGAGTGAGAGGGTCAGCGTGGCTCAACCCCAAGAGAACGGTGGGGAAGCCCCAATGCAGCAGTGATCGATGCGTACCATGGACAACAGTCCAGCCTCCGTGTGTTTGTGGCTAAAGTTCTCGTCCGCGAACTTGTCGCCGTAAATGCTGATCCGGCCAGTTCCGTCGCCCTGCCACAGCAACCGCCACGTAGCGTCATGAGTCTTCCACCACCTCCGTCAACCGAAGCGCGACACGTCATCCTACCTTCAGGAAGTCTCCACCCTGCACCATAAAGTCCTTGATCACGCGGTGGAACGTGCAGCCCTTGTAGCCCACCGGCAGCTCAGATTTCCTGCCACAACGACAACGGGCGACCAAATAACAGCAGAGCAACGTGTCAGCATCACGCACGCTATGCAGCTCTCCAGCAGAGCACGCTGTACAAAGACTTGCAGCCTACCTGTATTCTCCCGTGCAAAATTGTCTGTCGCCATACACACACAAACACGAACAAGTCCACAGGTTAGAAGAAGTCTCGGGGCGTCTGCAGCCATCCAATCGCGCTTGCCTGAAGTTCTCCACCGTGCGCGGACAGTCCTTCTTGAACAGCTCCAGGCGCAGGCGGCCCACGGGTGCTCCTCCAATCGAGACGTCGAAAAACACCACGGGGTTGCCCCGCCGCAGGGCCTCGCTCAGCGCCGTGTCCATTATCGTCGCAGTCGAGAGTGGTGCCTCGCCTACGATACCCTCTCCAACTCGGTATTGCACCTTCGGTTTCCAAAGGATATGCACTTCAACGACTACCTCTGCAAAAACATGCACAAGGTACCATTCAATCAGACAATGCATCACAATACACATGCTTTTTTACATTCAATGTATCCAAATACTAAAAATATCCAAATCGATTTACCAAGTTATACAGAGCTAACCCATGCCCAACTATCGAAAACAAAATCCGGAAGCTCATTCCTTCTCTTCCTCCTTAGCTGCCATGACGCTGGAGCTGTACCCCGCGTCCGCGCACGACGCGTTCCATGGGACTGGCATCCAGTACCCTGCGCACATTGACGAAGCCGTCCAGCAGATCTACGGGGCCTGCAAGGGCGCGGGCACGGACGAGCAGACGCTCATCGCGGTGCTGGGCAGCAAGTCGCCCGAGACGCGGAACCTCATCGCGCTGCGCTACAAGGAGCTGTACCGCCAGCCACTCAAGAGTCTGCTCAAGAGCGAGACGTCGGGCGACTTCGGCCGGCTGCTGCGCATGATCTCCACGCCGCTGCCCGAGACGGAGGCGCAGATCCTGCGCGACGCCACCAAAGGAATGGGCACAACCGAGAGCCTCATCGTCCAGATTTTGTCGGGACGCTCCAATGAGGAGATGAACATCTTGAAGCGCTCGTTCTTCGACCTGGTGGGGAAGGACCTGGCCGTGACGCTCAACGCGGAGCTCAGCGGCGACTTCCGCAAGGTCGTCATGGCGATCCTGCAGTCCTCTCGGGTGCCCTACAACCAAGCAATACACAACGCTGCCAAGGCAGAGGAGGAGGCGGTAGCGCTGTACAAAGCTGGCCAAGGACGACTTGGCACCAATGAGGAGGTTTTTATCGGCATTCTGGTCAAGGCCCCACCCGAGTTCCTCAAGATGATGGACGCCGTCTACGTGGCCAAGTACAACAACAACATTGCAAAGGCCGTGGAGAAGGAGTTCAGTGGGGACGCCAAGAAGAGTCTCAGCTATCTCGTTCGGTCGACGCTGGATCCGTATCCTGCTATCGCGGAGATTTTCGAGAAGACGATGAAGGGCTTCGGTACGGACGAGACTGGTCTTAGTACGACACTAGTGCGTTACCAATCGGTGCTCCCGTATGTGAAGGCTGTATACAAGAAGCAGTATCATGAAGAGCTTCGCGATCGCATTAGCGGCGAGACCAGTGGGGACTTCAAAAAGCTCTTGATGGAAGTGTTCGACGCACCTCAGGATCCACCCAGAATGAAGATGAACGGGGCTCATGGAGTCGCTTCCTCAAATGGGTTTGGTGGAGTACCTGTCGGTAATAGTGCTCCTGCATATTTATCGACCCAGGCATCGTATGGAGCTTCTAGTAGTGGTCTCAATGCAGCACCAGCCAACTCTCCAGCGTATCTCTCGACCCAGACGTCGTACGCGGCTTCCAGCACTAGCTTGCCGTCATCTAGTCCAGGGTATAGTGCGTCACCGGCCTACCCCACCCCAGCAGCACAACAGTCTTACGGGCAAACAGCCCCCGGTCAAGCGGGATATGGTGCGGCGCCGCACCAAACGCAGACGTCACAATATCCGTCTCAGTCATCCACGTCCCCATCATACCCTGCACCACAAGCTCAGGGACAGCCACCAGGCTACCCCTCTCCGCAGCAACCACAGCAGCCTTCCTATCCTCCGCAACAGCAGTACCCACAACCAGGATACCCGCATCAGCAAGCGCCACCGACCTATCCCCCGCAGCCCCAGCAACAGCAACCAAGCTACGGTGCGCCACCTCATTCAGGTTACCAACAGCAGCAATCGGGGTATCCCTCGCAACAACCGTCCTACCCTCCCCAACAGCAGCACCCGCAACCAGGATACCCGCAGCAACAAGCGCCGCCGACGTATTCCCCACGCCAGCATCAGCAATCAAGCTACGGTGCGCCACCGCATGCAGGTTATCAACAGCAGCAACCGGGGTATCCTACGCAGCAGCCGAACTATCCCCCGCAACAGCAGTACCAGCAACCAGGATATCCGCAGCAACAAGTGCCGCCGACCTATCCCCAGCAACAGCAAGCAAGCTACGGTGCGCCACCTCATGCAGGTTCGGGGTATTCTACCCAGCAACCGGGATATCCCCCTCAGCAGCCTACCGGTAGCTACCAGCAGCAACCGGGGAGTGTGCCGCCTCAAGGATATCCACCGCAACAGTATCCACCGCAGCAGTATCCGCCGCAGCAGCAGCCTAACTACCCGTACCGAGGTGCGTAAAGTGTACTGATCGGTTGTGGAAACGTGAACTATTTTCTCTTCATTGTGTCTTCTCAATCATCGGTGATCTTTCTGCTATGTGAAAATCCGTGTGCTTGCTTGGTGGGCTAGCGTAGCATTCAAACGTTGTCGGAACGTTTATTTCCACTTTACGTAGTATTTTTTTCGATCGGAAGGGCACGTCAACCTTTCACGGGTCTCTCGTAGTGAACAGCCTCAATCACAAGTCTTGTTTTTATGGCGAACCCTGCTCAATTGATGGAGTGATGGAGTAGTTGTGTGGAAACAGACCTATGATTGAAGCGAGAGAAACAGGCATTAAGTTGCAACCGAGCCGCAGTCTTTCTCGTCTTCAGAGCTCATTATCCAATTTCCTTCCAAGCCCCCACTCCCCACTTCCGAACAACCATCGTCATGAAGAAGACCCAGTTCATCGTTGCGCTTTTTGTCACTGCCATTGTGAAATCGACCTGCGCCGTCGACTACGAGTGGCAACCGGAGGCCGACGTCGAGATTCCCGGAAACGCCATCGTTCACCCGCCGAACGGGTTGCGACGTGTGCAAGCCACTACCGACCTGTCGGATGCGGAGTTTGCCAGCTCCGCTTCTGTTTCCAGCTCCTCTGAGCTGTCTGGTGCAAGTTCGATCGCTGAGACGGATGCAGAGCTCGCCAGCTCTGGTCTTTCCGGCTCCGCTGCGTCTGCTGCAAGCTCGACCGCTGAAACGGAGCCACCCACGACGATCATGGTGCTGTTGCCCGACAACCTCTCGCCGAGCTACTCGGGCTCCGGCAGCGTCATGTTTTTCGATGGGTCAGTCGGAGGTGACGATAAGAGCAAGAGCGCTTCAGCCGGTTCGAGCAGCGTCGGTGATGAAGCTTCCGGTGCAGCTGCGGATCGTACTTTTGCGGCGCTGACCGCTTTCACGGTCCTGACTGCTCTCGCGATGGCGTAAGAAGTGCACTTCCAAGCGAGCGTAGGACCTTTGATTGATCATCCACAGACAAACAGCTGAATAGTTTAGTGACGAGTAAATGTACCTGCATGAATAAAGCTGCTTTGCACCACCAGACCAGAGGCTGCTTGTTGAAAGTGCAGATCGGCTAACAATGTGATTGTGCTGATGGTACGCGGCCAAAAAACATCTGTTTACACGTACTCGGAAGTAGTTAGTTCTTGAAGAAGGCTCCATAGCAAATACCACCAAAAGCAAAGAGAATTTGCGATTACTTCAACGTACTACTGGGTACGTACGAACCACCTGCAAGTGACGGCCTTTTGAGGATTAGAGGCTGTTAACTTCGCCTACGATGTTCACCTTGTATCCCTTGAATAGTGGAGGTAAAGCGGCCTCCAACTTCAGGACAAATGGCAAATGCTCAGTTAGAATCTTGTCCCTCCAAATGCAAGAATTGACAGCTACATACCTCCTTTTTCAGCTTTTTGTCGTAGCAACAAGGGCGTTGATCTGTGGCTGAACGTTTTTGGTGGCATCAATGAGATCGACATTCTTGTCCTCCAACGTGTGAATCTCACGACTGCACTTGTCCATATGCTTCGTGAGCATCTCCAGACTTGCCACGTGCCTGTCCAGATATCGCTCTGACGTTTTGATAAGAACCAGTTGCTGTAGGCGCTTGTTCGTTAGCAGAGATACAGCTTGGTCCACGGCAGCCTGAAACTCCTCGATCTTTGCCGTACTCTGCTGCTCCAATAGCGCTATATAATACCGCAACACGATTGTCAGTACTCGACGTAACGCAAGTTTCTAAAGCTACAATACTTACGAGAGGACCCCTGAAACTGGTTGGCGAAGGCAATGGAATCGCTTGCAGACAGCTCCACTAGCCGCTGACGGAGGAATGCACGCAGCTCCAGCAGGTCGTTCAGTACGCGTGTGCGAAAATCATTGTCATCCAAAAGTTCAACGCGGGTAACTTGATCCGTACGTGCATCTGACGCTGCTTTTACGACATCGACAGCTTCAGTGCCGATCCCTTTGTCCACTGGTTCTACCACGTTAGAAGTTGTGATATCCCAATCAATCTCAACAGGGACATCGTCTGCTGTACCACCAGCAGCGGCTGTCTCGGCAGAGGTAACCGTTTCAATACCCCAGTCAATCTCGCCAACATCGGCCGTGCCGCTATCGTCAAGCGAAATATCCCAACTGATCTCTGCCGCCCCCGCCTCAAAATCCAGCGAAGCACTCAGCTCCATAATTTCCTCGCTGGCAGTGCGCAGCTCCTCGATCGCACCGAAGAATTTGTGCGGCGCAACAACGAGCTCGAACGGTTCACTTGTCGTGATCTCTGGTTCCTCCTCCTCCAAAGCAGCCTGCTTCTTCCTTTTCTTCTTGTTCTTTTTATCCTTTTTGGAGGACGTCGAAGTAGATAATTCAGCGGGTGCTACAACCGGGATTTCGCAGTCGTGCAGATAAGTCTGCAGAGCCTGGTGGTATTCCACAGCATCGACGATACCATCACAGCAAATCACCTTTGCAACACCATCAAAGATCGAAGGCAACTCCAGCGGTAAACGACGCAATTCCTCTCGGAAATCTCCCCTGAAATAGCAGCATGTCAGTATTCCAACCAGCAGCAGCAGACAAAATAAATATAAACCCACCGCAATGCCCATGTCAGCGCACGAAGTCTCCAATTTGCGCTTGTACTCGGCAATGCTTCTAGTCAGATCCTGAACGTAGCATAAAGTCCATTCAATCAACACCAGGTATCCATCTCTAAAAACCACGTAGTAACCCTCAACTCACCGCCATTTTGCGGTTGTTGTCCGCCACTTGCTTTTCATTCTGCTGGATCGACTTCTTCAGGAACGGACTAAGTAGCAACAAGCCACAGTAAGTCCCACCGACCTATCAGTATTACACCCCACTGCCCCCCACTCACATCTCGAACGCCGTGTTCTGCGCAATGATCCGCGCTGTCTCGGCCGCAAACACGTTGTTCTTCTCATACTGGCGGATGAGTGCGCTCCACCTCTTGAGCACGGGCGACGTATACTAATCACCAGTAAACAATAAATCCTCTCGTCTGCTCCGTCCTCTCTGCAGAAAACGTCTGAAGCCTCGTACCTGGCCGAAGAAGTTCTTGCTTTTGCCCTCGTCCGACTGCTCCAGACACTGGAAGACGAACTTGCAGTCGAAGTAGTTGAGCTCCTCGTGGCTGGGCTTCTTGGCGCGGAACTTGGACAGCTGCTCGCTGGACAGAGGAAGCTCCGCGTACAGCGCGGCGACAGCGTCGCGGATCTGTTTGTGCTGCTCGAGCCACTTTTGCGGCACGATGCGGCGGTCCACGAGCGCCTCTGAGTGCATATAACGAGTTCAGCATAGAGAGAGAGGAGGTAACGTAGTAGCCGATGAACCCACCTAGAAGCTGCTTGTACTGGATGTCGATGGGCAGCTTGCGCTTGTCCGCCATGCTGTCGTCGCTGCTTGTTGGAGAATTGGCTTGTGAAAGGCGTGGGGATTTTTGCCCAATCAGCGCGCGGGATTATTGATGTGGTAGACAAAAATATCATTCTGCTCGAACCAGTGACGTCAGACGACTTCAACCTGAAAAAGTATCTTGCAGCTGGGCTCAAGCACGTGCCGTTGGCTCGACGATTCCAGCTGGGAGCGGCTCTATGACGATCTGCTAGCAAGATCTTCTGCGCCGCTCGCGCTCGCCATTGCTCATTCCTCAAAATTCCCCTGCGGCGCAACACCTCCCAGCCCTCCCCCTCAACATCCTTCCACGATGCTGGGACTCTATCCGCCGTCTGCGTTCGACGCCTACAAGAAGGAGAAGACCCGCTTCCCGACCTCTGTCGATGCGGTGGTGGAGCAGATCCACGAGGCCTGCTCGGGCGTCGGCACGGACGACAAGACCCTCGTGAAGCTCATTGGCCCGCTGAGCCCCAACGACCGCAGCCTCGTGTCGCTGCGCTACAAGGAGCTGCACGGCCAGTCGCTGCGTGAACTCGTCAAGAGCGAGACTTCGGGCGACTTCGGCTATCTGCTGCAGCTCATCTGCTTCAGTCTGCCACAGGCTGAGGCGTACATCCTCTTCCACGCCATGAAGGGAGCTGGCACGTCGGACCACCTCATTTACTCGATACTCATGGGCCGCACCAACGAAGAGATCAGTATCCTCAAGAAGGCCTTCTTCGAGATGTACGACACGGATCTGTCCGTTGCTGTTAGTGACGAGATCGCTGGCGACTTCCTAGCTGTCATCATGAAAGCGCTCCAGGTAAGCAATTCATGCTTGATCGATCACCCCACCCCGTCTTCAAACCGCAGCAGTTCTGACTTATTACTGTGCAATTATTTAGGAGCCCATGGTCGAGTTCAAGTCGTCGTTCCACACCAAGGAGAAGGCCGCGGAGGACGCCGAGCTGATCTATAACGCCGGCGAGGGCAAGTGGGGCACCGACGAGAACGGCTTCATCAAGCTGCTCCTGTCGAGCCCTCCCGAGCACCTCCGCAACATCGACGCGGCCTACCAGGCCAAACACGAACATGATTTGGTTTACGCCATCGAGAACGAGTTCAGCGGAAGCGATGCCGCCGCTCTCACGTACTTCGGTAAGCCGTGTTGTACCTGGTTCTGCATCGGTATTGACTCTCCCTAACACTGCCATTTTGGACTGTCTACAGTCCGCCTGAACCTCAACGCGTGGCCGTTCCTCGCTGATCACATTGAAGGCGCCATGGCTGGCGTCGGCACGGACGAGTCCGCCCTCAGCGCCGCCATCGTGCGCTACCACCCGTACCTCGGGAACATCATGCCTGCCTACGAGCGCAAGTACAAGATGTCGCTGCACGACCGCATTCAAGGAGAGGTTGGTGGCGAGTACCAGGAGCTGCTGCTACAGCTACTGCAAGCGCCGCGCTCCGTCGGCAGCGTCGCGTAAGAAGACTCTTGTGCATTCACAACCAGCACCTGTAAAAATCGTTTCGGTATCGGGTCCAAAGTTTGAACTCCAAACTCAAAAATGTAAAAATCCAAACCAAATACTTTCAAACCTGATAATCCAGTGTTTGATGGATTATAGTATCATAATGCTCGTCCATAGAAAATGCCAGTATGTAATCGACACCTCGCATTACGATGCAGCACGTATTCCCACAGCATGCGCACGATGTGTTCCGCGGCGTGCCGCTCGTGTACCCGCGCGAGATCGACGACGTGTGCGAGCAGATTCGCGACGCGACGGACGGCCTGGGCGTGGACGAGAAGGTGCTCGTGGCCGCGCTGAGCGCGCTGTCTGCGAGCGACCGCTCGCTGCTTATTTACCGCTACAAGGACCTGTACCGCGAGGAGCTCAAGGATACGCTCAGCCGGGAGACGGTGGGCGACTTCCGCTTCTTGCTGCTGCTGTTGACGATGCCGATGCCGGAGGTGGAGGCGTTCGTGCTAAATGTGGCCACGTCCGGCAACGGCACCAAGGAGCGACTGCTGTACCCGGTAAGCACGGCTAATAGTTGGTTCAGCTCGAACTTGGGTTTGTATTCATCTTGTGTCGTTTGGCGTGTTCATGCCGCAGATTCTGCTGGGCCGCACCAACGAAGAGCTCTCGATGCTCAAGTCGACTTACTATTACATCTTCAACAAGGACCTGACCTGGCTCATGCGGTCTGAACTGAGGGGCGACTACCGCGAGGTCATCCTTTTGGCGCTGGAGGTGGGTTTTGCCGTACTTTACATGCATGTTGTTTCACTTTGCTTTGAGGCTGAGCAATGTTGGGGTGCTTGCCGACTGCAGCGACTACAAGTGACGTACGACCCCAAGATCCACACGTACGCGAAGGCGAAAGCGGACGCCGTCAAGTTGTACAACGCCGGCGAGGGCCGCTGGGGAACGGACGAGACCACGTTCGTGCGTATTCTGTTCTCGAGTCCGCGCGAGCACCTCGTACTGGTGAACGACATTTACAAGAAGAAATACGTGAGCGACTTGGAGGAGGCCGTGGTGAGCGAGTTCAGTGGCTACGCGACCGAGGCGCTCGTGTTTTACGGTGCGATGACTTGCACCCAGCATGAATGGCTTGTATGATGCTAACGGCGCTTGATTTCTGTGTTGTCTGTGATTGCAGTTCGCCTAGCGCTGGAGCCGAACGCAGCCATCGCTGACCACTTCGAGAGCGTGATGAAGGGGCTGGGCACGGACGAGAAGGGGCTGAGTGCTGCGGTGATCCGCTACCACTGGATGCAGCCGCACGTGGAGACGCTGTACGAGAAGCTGTACGGGCGGTCGCTCGAGGAGCGAATTCGCACCGACACGGACGCCAACTACGGCGACCTATTGGTCACGCTGCTGCACATCCCGACCGAGCCTGACGGTGACAATGACGGCTGTGATGACAGCAAGAAGCCCGAGACTGTATCCTAACCTGTAGGTCGATCCTTAGAACTCACACGCTGGCGAGCGCACCGCGCGGCAGCTGCAAATAACAACTTGAAATCAAGCTGTGCTTCTGTACTGTACACACAGAGCCACCCAGTCGATGTCTTCGAGCGCAATACGCCCTGACAATATCAGGCGATTGTCCTTGGCGCATTCTGCAGTTGTCAAAACGTCCTTGAAATCATTGAAAAGCATTGGCATCGCTTGCCGCGATGTACGGTTTCCGCGCTGTTGCAGCGACTTCCGAGCGCACTGCTGCACTGCCGAGTCGGCCGTGCGGACCAGCGGACCAGCGCTTCCCTGCTCAGCTCCACAGAACTCGTAGAACACACTAATCTAGCCAGGAGAACACTAATCCGACGTGGATTGCGCGCGCGGGTCGAAAATCCTATTTTTGGCGAATGGGCGCCCGGTCCGACATGCCGCAAGATTGCGCCACCTGACTGACAGTGGGACAAATCTTGACTGGCTCAGCGAAACTTCAACTTTCGTGCCGCAGTGAAACTCGACAGTGAAACTTGATAATGTACGCAGAGCACCGGCAACTGTACGTAAAGCATCGGAACATGTACGCTCTGCGAGCCTTGCCGCCGTCGTAAACAGCCCTCAGTGCTGGCGGTGGCGTCAACTCACCATCCATTTGCGGCCTCGGGCGAGCAATGATGATGGAGGCGCAGCGACATGATCGCCTTGCAGCGGCGATTGCGGCGATCTACACTTGCAATTTGTCTTGGCCAATTCAAGTTTTAACTTTTAAAAAATTAGTCGTTTTTACTCTGCTACATGTTTTTATTGCATATGCGTTTGCTTGTTCGGTACTGAAAGAGTTAAGCTTAGGGCAACGTCGTCGACAGATGCAGAGACGAGTGACATTGAGGCCTCAGCGCCCACCGCAAAGAATGCCGCCGTCAAATGACGCCTGTCCCGACCGATTTCGCCGGCTGTTCAGCTCACCATGCGTTGGATGGCCATCAAGGCTTGACCACTTGAGTCAAGACTATTTGCCTCAGTCCTGAGAACAGTTTTGTGTCGCAGAACCAACTGGGAACCGCGAGTCAGGGCAGAGGCCGCCCCGGTGCGAGATGTGCCGACGAGTGCCTGCAGCTGCCAGCTTCGGTGATGTCTTCTAGCTAATGCTACTGGTGCTATATGAGGTACAATGTAGCAGCTTCAGAAAACCGCGGCAGCGGTCTGTCGTTTATTTTGAGAGGCACCTTTCAAAAGTGACGACTTCTTAAACAAAAACGTGCTTATTGCGAAAAGTCTCCGCTTACCTTCATTCGCGCCACCCACTTTCGTTATATTTCGAATGCTGACTTTCAGCCAATACTTGGGCGCCAAGTTGATCAGAGTGGATTACGTCGTTGGTCCAAAACCTATCCCCAGCCCCACGCATAATCGCGTAAACTGGCAGAATGTATGGCCGCGACTCTACCTTTCGTTCACCTGAAGAATGTATGCTGACGCCAGGCGAGCGAAAAAGCTTACTCCACCTTTCACGGCACGCCTGTGCTTCGCTCACAAGTCAATTTTCTCTGTGGAGCGAAAGTCGTTGATTGAGTTTTTCATCATCGCGTTGGACAGATAGCACCAGAACCATGGGCCTGAGTTTCCTAGACGTCGACGTGCCTCTATCAAAGGAGTCGCGCTCCTCGTTCCTCACTTCCTCCACGTGCTGCTCGGGCGTGAGCAACGGCGGCACGGACCTGACGATGCTGGACTCTGAGATGCTCAGCACTTCGCGTCTCAGCAGCCTGTACGGCGGCGCCGACCGCTTGGGCCAGCGCCTGACGATTCTCGAGGAGGACTTTGAGACGGACGGAGCGGACCACTCGCAGAAACAGATACAGAAGAAGCTTTTCGAACTGCGCACCATGCGTGTGCTCAAGCAGGTGCCGTTGCCGGACTGGATGAAGATTTTCGTGCTGCGCGTCGTGCGCCTGCAGACCGGCACTGTGCCCTACATGGAATACGCACGCTCGGACAAGGGTGAAGTACGCCAGCGCCAGATGATCAGCGTCTGGACACGCGTGGACCGCCTGCCCAAGAACAAGCTGTCCATCGACTTCCGCATGCCCGCCGACGGCGAGCGCTCGGCACCCGAGCCTAGCTCGGCGGCGTCCAAGGGCACAAACGACAAGGTGTCGCAGGACAAGTGGATCCTCAAGTTTGAAACCAAGATCGAACGCGACTTGTGGGCCAAACTCGTGCAGGACGCCATCGACCTGCTCGGTTGGATCGCCAAGTTCACGCTGGGCGACGTGATCATGGAGACGGAGAACTCGTCGGTCGTCGAGTGCTCCACCTGGTTGGACCGCGGTCGCCCCTCCTACGTGATGAAGTCGATGGAAGCTTCATCTGCCAAGCAGAGCCACTCGGCTCGCAACGAGATCGAGGTGCAGCGAATGCTGACAAACTACTCGAGCCACCCGAACATTGTTGCGTTGCACGACTCGTTCCGCCAGAAGGAGAAGGCCTACCTGGTCATGGAGAACTGTGCCGGTGGTGACCTCTTCGACTTCATCAGCCAGAACGGCGGCATGGACGAGCACGAAGCTAAGACGCTTTTCCGCCATATCGCCAGCGCCATCGGCCACTGCCACGAGCACGGTGTCGTACATCTGGACATTAAGCCCGAGAACCTGTTCTTTAAGGTGTCGACCATGCAGCTTGAGACTGTTAAGCTGGGCGACTTTGGCTCGGCCGTGCAGTTGGATGAGAACACAGTGAAGAAGGCCATTAGCTGCACAGTTGGGTACGCCGCGCCAGAGGTGCTACAGAACGGCAATATTTCATTCGCCGCTGACGTGTTCAGTGCGGGTGCCGTACTGTACACGATTCTTTGTGGGTACTCCCGTTCAGCGCTCCGTCGGAGGATGAGATGTTAGAGCGAACCCTTTCGGGAGACATCGTCTTCGATGAGCTCGAGTGGTGGCGGGTCAGTCAAGAGGCCAAGGAGCTTCTGCAGCACATGATGCACCCGGACGCCACGCAGCGCCCGAGTATGGAGGAGGTGCTCGAGCACTCCTGGTTCTCCAAGTGGTAATTGTAAGAGGTCAAGTAAACTATTTAAGCAAAGCGCACGGCGCCATTATGAATCACTATCGGTACTCGAGTGTTCCTCGTTGTAGAGTCTTGTTGCAGCGCTCAGCCATTTCCGCTGCTGGATGGCGCAGCAACTCGCGGGATCCCGCATCGTTTCAGATCGTTTTAGGCCCACCAGGAGCAAATTTCGGCGCAATCTGGGGTGGCGTCTTCCAATTGGCCTACGACCTGCAGCCCACATAAATACCGTCGTCCGCAAGCGCATGTCCGAGATCAAGATGGCGGAGACGAGGCGGGGCTGAACAAACTCCAAATACCGGTAGGTGCCTGCAACGGCAACAGGGAGCGCGTTGCAACTTGCAACCGCTTTCACCATCGCATGGCGAAAAATCTGCAGGCTTCGGCAGTCCTCCTCGAGTGCGACAACGCGGCCGCAAACTCGATTCTCCAAGAGCGCGATTACGCGGTCCCTGGGGTCATGCAGACCATCCATGTGCGGTGCTATAGAGTCACACGCGAAGGTGCGAGCGCGATCCTCGACGGAGTTGAAGGGCTATTTGACGTAGCATCGACAATCTCGGTCAGCTAAAATGGTATTCAGAGGCATGGCGGACACTTCAAGCTTTGATGGAATTGATGCTGAGTTCTGCCCCAGGACTCAGCAGCAAAACCGCACAGCCCCCTGGCAGATGGCCTGGTTGTGCGTTGAACATTGCTGATTCGTGTGGCATTTCAGTCCACCGGTTAGCAATGTCTTCCTCGAAAAATCATGAATCGCTGAAGCGGCCGCCATTTTTGTACCGTACTGCTTTACAGCATTGCAGACACCGCAAACGCCGTCAGGAAAAGGCTACAGACCTCGACGTTGTTCCAGTCAGATTGCACTTGATCGCGCCGATCATTTACTCGCTCGTGGTTCCAGGCTGTTTACGACGGTGGCAAAGCAATTTTTTTGCGTACATTTTCCGAGGCTTTACGTACATTATCAAGTTTCACTGTCGAGTTTGCGGGTCAGCGAAACTTCAACTTTCGTGCCGCAATCTTGCGGCTTGTCGCAAAAATAGGATTTTCGACCCGCGCGCGCAATCCACGTCGGATTAGTGTTCTCCTGGCTAGATTAGTGTGTTCTACGAGTTCTGTGGAGCTGAGCAGGGAAGCGCTGGTCCGCTGGTCCGCACGGCCGACTCGGCAGTGCAGCAGTGCGCTCGGAAGTCGCTGCAACAGCGCGGAAACGTACATCGCGGCAAGCGATGCCAATGCTTTTCAATGATTTCAAGGACGTTTTGACAACTGCAGAATGCGCCAAGGACAATCGCCTGATATTGTCAGGGCGTATTGCGCTCGAAGACATCGACTGGGTGGCTCTGTGTGTACAGTACAGAAGCACAGCTTGATTTCAAGTTGTTATTTGCAGCTGCCGCGCGGTGCGCTCGCCAGCGTGTGAGTTCTAAGGATCGACCTACAGGTTAGGATACAGTCTCGGGCTTCTTGCTGTCATCACAGCCGTCATTGTCACCGTCAGGCTCGGTCGGGATGTGCAGCAGCGTGACCAATAGGTCGCCGTAGTTGGCGTCCGTGTCGGTGCGAATTCGCTCCTCGAGCGACCGCCCGTACAGCTTCTCGTACAGCGTCTCCACGTGCGGCTACATCCAGTGGTAGCGGATCACCGCAGCACTCAGCCCCTTCTCGTCCGTGCCCAGCCCCTTCATCACGCTCTCGAAGTGGTCAGCGATGGCTGCGTTCGGCTCCAGCGCTAGGCGAACTGCAATCACAGACAACACAGAAATCAAGCGCCGTTAGCATCATACAAGCCATTCATGCTGGGTGCAAGTCATCGCACCGTAAAACACGAGCGCCTCGGTCGCGTAGCCACTGAACTCGCTCACCACGGCCTCCTCCAAGTCGCTCACGTATTTCTTCTTGTAAATGTCGTTCACCAGTACGAGGTGCTCGCGCGGACTCGAGAACAGAATACGCACGAACGTGGTCTCGTCCGTTCCCCAGCGGCCCTCGCCGGCGTTGTACAACTTGACGGCGTCCGCTTTCGCCTTCGCGTACGTGTGGATCTTGGGGTCGTACGTCACTTGTAGTCGCTGCAGTCGGCAAGCACCCCAACATTGCTCAGCCTCAAAGCAAAGTGAAACAACATTGCATGTAAAGTACGGCAAAACCCACCTCCAGCGCCAAAAGGATGACCTCGCGGTAGTCGCCCTCAGTTCAGACCGCATGAGCCAGGTCAGGTCCTTGTTGAAGATGTAATAGTAAGTCGACTTGAGCATCGAGAGCTCTTCGTTGGTGCGGCCCAGCAGAATCTGCGGCACGACACTCAACAACACGAGATGAATACAAATGCACGCAAAGAATACTCTCGTTCTTGGCATTCGGAAGCTACCGCTTCTTCAGTTCGGTAAGGGGCATTGCTATCACTTAGAGCATCTCCAACGCGGGTCTCATAATGGGGCTGAAACCTCAATTTGAGATAAGTTTGAGATAAACTAGTTGAGCATCACTCGCGTGGCGTGATGCTAGAGGGTCGAAATCCCCAAAAATTATGTGAATTACACCATTTTGGCGGGGGCCCCCTGCAAGAAAAGGCGACGGCGATGGCAAAGATGAAGACAGCAAGTCGTGGCTAGTGAAGTGGTGCAACTGCATGGCAGGTTGGATCAGTGAGCGCTTGGCGTTTGCATGATGCACATCAAATGGCTACACTTTCTAATTTTTGCGTTATATTTTTGTGTAGCCATCTTAGTGGTATTCCTGGTTGAAGTGGTAGCTCTTGCCTTTTGAAGGCACCAGTTGCAAAAAGTAGCAGCATGGACCCCATGTCACCACTACAGTAAGTGACAGGAAAGCTGCCACTGCTGTTCTGTTCATGGGAAATGAGCTCATCGACCTGGTGATCCGCAGTGTGCAGCCCGGCGGCTGGCGTCTGGGTGACAACCTCACGCAGTACAAGGAGTACGAGCGCTCCAGCAATGCTGACAGGCGTGGGACGACCCCAAGGCTATTGTCTCGTTAACCCAACGAACCCCACGGGCAACTACATGAACGTGGACGAGTTGAAGAGCTACATTGAGACCAACTACTCCGACAACCACACCGTCATCATCGACGAGAGTATGCAGCCGTCGGTGGATCCGCAGTGACGCGAGGACTCCCTTACCCACCAGCGCGACTGGGCCAAGAAGCTCAGCGAGACTCGCCACATCAACGTGCGGGCCATAACGAGCTGGGCCAAGATCTGGTCCTGCATATCGGCAGCGGCTTGGATCTACGGCCGAACACGCCAAGCGTAAGCAGGTTCCGTGGTCGTCAGCACCATGGCGCTGGCCTTCGTGTCTGCCATGGTGAAAGACACGTGAATGAGACGTGAACGTGACCATCAAGTGACGCGCCAACGCCATCAAGCAGCTGGCCAAACGCTTCCCAAAGTGGGAGTGCATCGGCGGCAAGCTCTTTTTGTCATGGATCTGGGCGGACACCAAGTCAGCTACTGTGTAGAAGAGACCTGCATGTGACCAAGGAACATGGCGTGCCCGTTCGCAGTGGCAAACCCGACTACATCCTCCCGACCTGCAAGTAGATTCACACAAATACATTAGTCACGCTGCATATAGTCTCGGCATCAATCCACATCACACTCAACATACGTCTACATAACCTGCGCCAGTGCGTGCGCCACGTGCTCCTGGTGGCGAGTTGTAGCATCCCTAGCATCCTACCGGCAGAGCTGGTGAGTTGTGGCGTCCCTAGCATACAAAAGTTAGATTTCGTGTGACTCACATCATCGGGGTGGGGTAATTACCACGCCTGACTTCTTACCAAATTCATGCAGGATTAAAGGTTTTGCTACATATTAAGACCCCAATAAGGTGCATAAGGCCCTCTGCTAACGCTACAAGCCAAACAAAAAGTAACGATTTATGCCTTTTCGGAAGCGCCGCGTTTGAAAGGTCGCTTTCTACGGAAAAGAGAAGTTACCCCCACGTTAATGGCATAGGTCATTAAATATTGATCGAGATCCGTTCTAAATTGGGAATGGACCGGGTCCTTATTCTGAAATGTTCGTCAACAGAGTTTTTGGCCGCCTATTTTGCCCTCAGTTCTCACGATTCCAAAACATACACCTAACCGATTTCCAAATCTTATGCTTACCGACTCGTAAGAACTAAATCCGAATGCAAATTGGAGTCTCACCATTATAGGGGGGCTTCGCCCCAATTACGGCCTGCCGCCTTCCAACGCAGGCCTCATTTTGAGGTACCGAATTACCTTAGTTATGCCATACACCTGATCTGCAGTGTATAGACCTGAAATCGCCTGCCCCGGCTAAATGGATCTGCATTTAACAAGGCAAATGTAGTTTATTGATTGGCATCATTAGCCACAGCACGAAAGAGGTCATCGAAGTCTTTTTCCAAACTAAACTGCTGTACACTAGTGTCAATCAGGTCGGAAAGGATCATGGCTTGAAAAAGCTGGTTGTCAGCTTGCAGTGGTTCAACCTGCTCGAGTGGGCATTGGGCAGCTTGCAGCGATTCAACCTCCTCGGGCGGGTGTTGGGCATCGTCTTCGTGCTGAGTGAGTCTGCAGTAGCGAAATCCAGCTTGAATCGTCGTCGCCGACACATCCTTCCAGGCTGCTCACACACTGGCACAGCAATGAACGATCCGGAGGCATCAACTCGAACGGCATCCCAGGCACACACGTAGCAAGCTGGTTCTTCCAGTCTTGAATCCATGCATTTCGCAGTCGCATCGAAGCTCATTTACCCAGCGAACCAGATTTAACTCCGCAGCCTTGGGCAGGACGGTTGCCTCACCACTCGACCTTGACTTCTTCTTCTTCGCCTCACGAGGGGATTCACATGCAGCAGCAATCTTGTCCAGCGATCGACGCCACGAGTAGATCAGGACCCGGCGGCTTTGATATTGATGCGCACCAAGCGTAGGATAAAACGTAGCAAAAGTTGCTACCATTTTGCCATGCTTGTCCAGGTGCTGAAGGACCTTCAGCTTGTGGGCCCCGGTGTATGCCTTAATGACGTTTTTCTTGGCAACGCGACCTTTTCCGCCTGGAGTTCTACTGGCGGTTTTCGCCGCCACTTGTGGTTGAAAAGTGAGGTACATTGGTTGGGGGTGGGGTATTTGATAACAAAGGATGCACGGAGGTCCTTCCCGTGATTGTTCCCATTGGTCAATGGCGCCTGTATGCCATAACAAAGAGTATGGCATAACTAACACAAAGACGCCCTAAGGGCGTCTTTGTTTCGATCAAATAGAGAGTTTTCGCTGCGGCTCCCATAGCCATTCCCATGGCAAACTCAACACAAAAAGGACACATCTGAGGGAAAATCGCTCGTCCACCCACAGAAATCAGGAATCTGTGGGAGCCTTCCCATTCCCAGTGTTGCTGCCACCTGCTCAGTCACTTGATCTGCGATGAATGCTGCTTCGGTGCCTGCAATAGCACCACCCGTCTCAGCCGACCCACCCCGCCGAAAGAACTACAGCGAAGAAGACGATGTCGCTCTCCTGCGCCAAGTGCTTCTTGACCGCCCATTTGCCAAGCCACGCGGCAAGGTCATGCAGCACTGGGGTAATCTTGCGGACACGCTCGTAGCCTCGCCGGCGTTTACGCGTAGTAAACTGAGTGGCAAGAATGCCCAGTCGCGCATGAACCAGCTCGTACTGACTCACCGTGAAGCCATGAAGGAGGCGGCGATGCTGTCGGGTGTGTCCGGGGAGGTCACAGAGAGAGATCAACTGCTGGACGAGCTTGTAGAGCTCATCGATGATGCTAAACGGGTACAAGAGCGCAAGAAACAAGAAGAGGGCCAAAAGCGTGAGCGAGACGAGGAAGCGTCCCTCGTTGCTCGCCGAGTAGCCATGGAGCGACTGGAGCAGTCCTCAGCTGCAGATGAGGACGGACCCCTCCGAAAATGCAGGTTCGGCTTGCTCAACTAACCACGGCTATGATGGAGCTGAAAGAGCGAGACATAGCAGCTCGCAAAGAAGAACGAGTGGAAGAACGCCTGGACCGTGCTCGTGAACGCGCTGAAGACCGAGCAGAGCAAGCTCGTCTCCGCGCTGAAGAAAATTAGCGCATGATGAAGCTGCTGGACATGTTCACCCAACGCATGGTGGCCGCAATGCAGAGTAAGTAGGAGGAGAACTGTCGTGTATATTGCATGGCTAGCTAAGCTATGGCTAAATAAATTTGCAATGTGGGAGGTGCTAGAGCGAAGAACGAGTTAATTCGGTTGCCTCTGTAGTAGCAGCAATGACAGTTTGTCATTAACATTGAGATCATTACAAACTTCCCCACCGGGCTTAATCTGATCTTGTTGGACTTCTTGAAGTTGATGAATGCCCAGAGTGTCTTCAGTCTACTCAACTCTCTCTCGAACAGAGCTCATTGCACTGTTGAATGCCTTTTCCCGGGTTGACGTACTTGCACCACGAAACCCAGATACAATATACTGGGAAATACCATAGGCAGGATCACCGTATACAGCATACCCTCCAATTATGTCTTGGTGCTGCTCGAAGTAGTCTAGCAGCTCACTCTCACGTAGCAAGGTGACATCATGGCGCCGTCCTTCAATAGGACCCCAAAATGAAGCGCAAGCTCGCCCGGTGTTGTAATGCACTGGTAGTTCAAACAATGAACACGCTTGTGTCCTGAATATACTTGGCGCTGCAGGTTTTCTGGGCGCCCAGGGCGTGGAGACGGCCGGCAAATTGCGTTCTTCGTTCCGTCAATGAAGCCGATTATGTTGGTCATGGGAGAGCCTTTTTGATGGATAGCGTCAGCGTATACAGCAATACGACTTCGGAGTACGTTCTAATTTGTTCTTCATATCTACATCAACTAGTGGAGTGTTAGCGAAATTAGTAACTCACCATACCATCCTGCAGTATAAACTTACTCATGTGCAGTACAATACGGCTGAGCGCGCCCTCTGATCTTCCGAAGGTCTTGCGCATGTCCGCGAGACGCTTGGGGTAGCTAAGGCGGTGCAGTAGAATGCAAAGAGCTTCTGTCTTGTGTACGCAGTCCGGTGCTTCGTTATCACCCACTCGGGCAGCTCAAACAGCGAGGTGAGGAGCAAGATGCCCGCCACGTCGAAGCGAAAGTCGAACTCGGCGTCCACATCTGTCGTTGCAGTGAGACAGAAACGGATGTTGGGTACGACTGGCCGCTCGACGGGCGGGCGATAGAGGGCTGCAACTGCGAGGGCCATGGCATCACTGCATCCAGCGTCGTCCAGAAGGGCACACAGCAGGAGAATCTCGTCCGCAGTCATCTTGAGTTTTCAGCAGTGAGTGGAGCAAGGCACTCAGCTCGATCCTCTTATGAAGCATGATATGCTATTTGATAAGATGATCGACTGGGACTGGAAAACCGCGAAAAGTCGATTGATCTCCCATAGCCACACTTCAAGCGATTTTATGGGAATAGCATATCTTGCAAAACTCTCTAATATCTCGTTAAGTTAAGTCACTCCCCATAACTCGACTTTATTCTGATTGGCTACCGGACTTCACCCGATACATTTTCTTTAACGACGTCAGCGACGTAGTTAGGCCCTTATTAGGGCCTCTTTCTCAAATAAATTCGCTCTGCCGACCTCAAATCGCATCGATTTGATACCGTGCTCAGACCCTATCCAGCTGTCCGAGCTGTAATGTCTCGTTTTTCTACTTGACCACTCTAAAACGGTCACTTTAAACTGGACAACGGAGGGAGGATCTTTATTCTTCAGGACTGGATGGGGTTTGTTTGAGACCTGTGCGTTGGGGCCAATCCCTTTTTGAGACCGGAAATTTTCTTTTATTTTGCGATTTGATAGGACCTCCGCGTTGGAGATGCTCTTTGACTAACGACTTCCTATACCGTTCCAGCTATATTCCTTAGGTCAAGGCAATCGCTGGCTTTCTAACAGTCGAAGTTCACTTGGCTGGCGGCAGCAGCATCCTCTTGTGCTGTGTCTTCCCACCTCACCACCATGTTGTTCTGCGGGTGGATACAGTCGTCAACAATGAGGTGCAAACCCTTCGGTGGTTTGTCTCCGATGCGGTGCCCCCAGCGTGGTGCTAACAGCATTCGCTCCTTGGTGCCGCTATCCCGGACGTGGCTACATCCAGTCCCGCAAGATTGCTGTGCTCGAATGTGGTGATATCCGCGAGTGCACGCTCAACTGACGGACTTGCGCACACTGGAACTCATGTTGAGTCAAAGGTTACTTGGTACACGGTGATTGCAGTAGTCGTGTGAGCTCATTGCTCCTGGAGCGCTGGTCCAGCTACTTCTTCTCTGTCCGCCAGCGAGAGGAGTTGGCACGATCGCCTTTGCAGTGCGAGCAAGCTTCATCCACCGGAAAGGATACTGGAGTTCTCCTGAAGGCGGTAGTAGGATATTACTGAAGTAACACGCCGGTACTGGCGAACATTTGTACTGATTGGATTGACAAGGTGAAGCCTGAGACATTCGGCGAGCACTCGAATCAATTCTCCACTTTGTTGACTGGCCGCGGTCTCACCTGAGACCGCGGAAAATGCATCGATGCTAAAAGCGCAACAACATGCATTGGCTACATGTATTCATACTGTACACGTATTCGTACGCGAGTGCTCAGCTCTGGGTCTGTACGGATTTAGTCACGCCACGTATCTGGTTCACCAAGCAGCCATTCCCCCAAGCACCAAAAAGTAACAGCATACTTGTGTCACACAAGTTGTGTGCGATTCGCTGCATTCGGATTGGCTAAAACGCATTTCGTCCAATGAAATATGTGACCCCGATGTGACCAGCCACGATTAATTTGTGTGCCGGCGTTCCAGAGTGATCCGCACGAACACGTCATTTCCAGAGGGCTCGTCGACAACGGCGAGCTCCCGATGCTACTACACTGTACGTACATGTGCATGCATTGTAAATCCGGGCTGGTGAGAATACGGCAGCACGAGATGCATCCCGCAAGGCAATTCTGGTCCGAGAAACCGAGCTCTGTCGAGGTCTCCGGATTGCTCGCCTGCAGAGCGTGCAAGCGCGACGAAGCGCCCGTGCAAATTGTTGAGATGAGACACCATGCGGCTATCCAGAAGCAAGCCAGCCAGCCATGGTGCCGTGCATAAGCTCCATGCGATTCCGCTGCACGACGACATCAAGTCGTTGTGTGAGCTCTGATCCCGTCTCTGGTCCCACGGTTCATTCGCGCCGCAAACTTTGGGTAACCCTACATGATTTGCGCAAAGCGGTGCTATTATAGCTGCTCCGCCGTCTGCAGCAGTCTCCACCGCCGACGTCTGGCGGGCAAAACCTTGCTGGCCTGCTTCAGTTGCCTCATATTAGCGGCCAGGCGGCTAGCACGCGGATACCCCATCGTCTGGCAGACGCCATCGGTTATTATAGCCCCCGCGGTTTTGAAACCGTAGGTCTGCTTGGTCACCAAGCCTTGGTGTTTTTCTGAAGATTCACGCGCGGCAAAACGGCTGGCGGGCACGACAAGGACAAGCTGGCAGTGGGCTGCAGCTGCTGAAGCATCCACAACTTATCGCCCGCCCCTATCTTGCCATCTTGCCACCGCCGCCGCGTACGTAGGCGCCTGTGTGTCGAGCGCAGAGGGTACAGTAATGTGCCTCGATAGCGACCGCCTGATATGTATAGAAAGAGAAAGGTCCATTCATTGCTAAAGATTTCTATCGTAACAATCCACAACACTGGGTAATCATTTTTCACAGACTATTAAATGCTGCATGTTCGCTATCGAGGCACATTACTGTACCAAAGCTGGTGTGAGACGATTTTGCAGACGATCGCCTATTGTTGGCTGATGAAACTTCAAAAATCCCCCAAGCAGATCGATCAGTATGCACGGGGAATGCATTCCTGCGTCGGCAACAACTTGGTATTTGTATGGAAGTCCACATCTGTCAGCATAGTTCAGGAATAAGCCGACATGTCGCAGCCAGTCCAAACGTTGACTACCGCCCCGTCCCTTGCGACTGACTACCTCGTTGGAAAACGACTTCCTGGGTTCAGCCTCTGTAATTCTATTCCGTACATCCCTATCCACACGCCACTTACAAACCACCAGTCAATCCACCTGGGTTGTTCTATCTCGTCCTCCACGTCCTATTCTAACACGCAGGAGCCCATCGACAGCGAGCCAAAAGTGCCGCCCGATCTCATCGAGCTCATTCTCCAAACTGCCGTCTACCGCGCACCCAACCGTTCATCACACACTTTACCCACAATGAGGAAAGAATCCATGACCCACTCGCACACCTTCGGCGGCTACTCCGGCGAGCGCCCGATCACGCGCCACGACCTCAAGCACGCCTCGCGCATCGTGGTAAAAATGGGCACCAGCGTCGTGTCCACGAGCGGCGAGCCCGCGCTCGGCCGCATCGCCTCCATCGTGGAGCAGGTGTGCATGCTCAAGCGCCAGGGCAAGGAGGTGATGCTCGTCACCAGCGGAGCGGTCGGCATCGGCCGCAAGCGCCTGAACAAGCAGATCTTGCTGTCGGCCTCGCTGCGCACCCACGTACAGGGCAACCAGCAGATGCTGGCGCTCGAGAAGAAGAAGGGCGCCATGGCGGCCGCCGGACAGATCGGCCTCATGTCGCTCTACGAGACGCTCTTCTCGCTCTACGATGTGGCCTGCTCGCAGGTCCTCGTCACGGCCTCCGACTTCAAGACGGCCCAGAATCGCGCCAATATGCGCGACACCATGCTCAATCTGCTGGAGCTGGATGTCGTCCCCATTGTCAATGAGAACGACGCTGTGAGTGCCTCCCCGGACGGCACCGTCTTCACGGACAACGACTCGCTCGCTGCTCTTGTGGGTGGCGAGATCGATGCAGACCTGCTCATGCTGCTCACGGACGTGGAGGGACTCTACAACAAGCCCCCGTCGCAGCCTGGTGCCAAGATCATCTCGGTTTTCCGCCCTGAGAGCAACGACTTCATGATCGGTGAGAAGTCCAGCGTCGGTCGCGGCGGCATGGGTGCCAAGATCGAGGCGGCACAGTCTGCCATTTCCCAGGGCGTGAACGCCGTGGTGATTGCTAGCGGGTTCAAGTACGGTGTCGTAAACACCATCATGAAGGGCTCCAGCATCGGCACGCTCTTCGTGGCCAACCCTGGTGTTGAGTCACCAGACTGCTTGTCTGCCGAAGACATGGCAAACGCTGCTCGTGAAGGCTGCCACCAACTGCAGGCGCTGTCGTCGGAGGAGCGCGCAGCCATCCTTTTCCGCATTGCTGATGACCTGAAGAAGAACAGCAAGGTCATTCTCCAGGCCAACCGCAAGGATCTTCTGGCTGCACAGAAGTCGTCAATTGACGAAGGTCTCCTGGCGCGCTTGAAGCTTACGGAGGACAAGCTGGACACGTTGGCGGATGGCATCCGTAGTATTGCCGAGTCGGAGGAGCCGATTGGTCGTATGCTGAACCGCACTGAGCTTGCGTCTGGCCTTATCCTGCACCAAGAGACGGCTTCGATTGGCGTGCTGCTCGTTATCTTCGAGAGCCGCCCGGACTCGCTGCCCCAGATTGCCGCGCTTGCTCTTCGAAGCGGAAACGGTTTGTTGCTGAAGGGTGGCAAGGAAGCGATCAACAGCAATGCTGTGCTGCATAAGATTATTGTGAACGCTGTGGAAGAGGCTACGAGCGGCAAGGTGAAGAAGGACGTCATCGGCCTGGTTACGTCGCGCGAAGAGATCTCTGATCTGCTTCATCTGGACGATGTCATTGACCTGTGCATCCCGCGTGGATCTGGCTCCATGGTGAGCTACATCAAGAAGAACACGCGTATCCCGGTCCTCGGTCACGCTGAGGGCGTGTGCCACATGTACATCCACAGCGCCGCTGATGTCAAGAAGGCGATCGAGCTGGCGATCGATGCCAAGACGGATTACCCAGCTGCTTGCAATGCTCTCGAGACTCTTCTAATTGATGAGTCGATTGTGAGCAGCGGACAGGACAAGGAGATTCTGGGGGCGCTTGAAGAGGCTGGCATCACGCTTCACATTGCACCTAACGCTGCGAAGATGGGTGTTGCTACGGCCAAGTCGCGACCCACAAATTCTCTGAATACGGAGTATGGCACGAAGGAGCTCACCATCGGAGTGGTCAACGGTGTCGCTGCTGCCGTTTCTCACATCAATGAATACAGCAGTGGACACACGGAGTGCATCGTGACGGAAGACACGGCTGCGGCGGAGCAGTTTGGGCAGATGATCGACAGTGCCTGCGTGTTCCACAACGCCAGTACTCGTTTTGCCGATGGCTACCGCTTCGGTCTGGGTGCAGAGGTCGGCATCAGCACGGGCCGCATTCACGCGCGGGGCCCCGTGGGCGTAGAAGGTCTTCTCACCACCAAGTGGAAGCTTGTGTCGGAGAGCGGACACACGGTGTCGCAGTTTTCCGGCGCCAAGACCGACCACCCGCTCAAGTACACGCACAAGAAGCTGGAGCTTATCCAGAATGAGGCCAATGTGGCCCGTCCGCGGAGTAGCCGGCTATAGGTGATCCCAGGAAACAAAGCTTGCATCTCGCACAAATACAGTAAAGCAATTTGAATTCAATCAATATCGGAACTTGACGGTTGTACTTACCTCCACAGCAATAGGTGTTTACCACCTCTATCGGATTACCACTGTAGTACGACAGACCAGTATGTACAGAGCTGTACGCGTGCGTACATGTATGAAGCTCTCTTTGAAAAAAGTTCATTCTCTATCTTAGAAGTCCATGTCGTCTTGCTCATCCTCCTTTTGGCGCTTCATGCGCTTGCGGCGGTCGGTCTCGTTGATGGCCGAAAGATCGCGGGTGGCCTTGGCACGAAGCGTGTCAATGTCATCTGCATCCTCGGCCCACTCGAGCACAAGATGGCGCCCGTACAAATGTGAGCTGGCAAGAGCCGAGAAAGCATTGCGCGCTTCCTGCTCCGTGAGGAACTCCACGAAAGCAAAGCCTCGGTGGCTGCCGTCGAACTTCTTGGGCATGCGGACACGCTTCAGCTGACCAAATGCGCCGAATAGTTCGCGAATTTCGTTGCTTGTCGCCTCGAACGCAACGTTGCGAACAATGATTTTGGACTTGCGGCCTCCACTGTCACCGTCACCAGCAGAACGCTTTGGAGCAGCAGACGCCTTTTTCTGCGAGAGCTTCAGGTTGAGCGCGTGGCCATCGACAACGGTGCTCTGCAGGGTTTGCAGTGCACGCTCCGTGTCTTTGGAGTCCACGTACTCCACAAAACCGAAGCCCATCGACAGCATACCACGCTTCGGGTCCTTTCGCCGAGCCACAGTCACCTTACGCAGCTTACCGCAGCGCTCGAAAATCTTCTGGAGTGATAGCTCCTTCGTAACAAAGTTCAAGTTCTTCACACAAATGGTGTGGCTTGCATCACCCACAGCAGCATCGCCATCGTCGGCAACGTCGGGCACGACGGCCGCTGTAGACTTGATACCTTTCTGTTCCGACGCCGCCGATGTCTTTGCACTCGAAGATACCGAGGCAGGACGATCAAACACTTTAACAGGAGCCCACTCCAGGTAAAGCGGAACGTGCTGGTACTTCTTGTAGGCTAGTGAGCGGAAGGCCTTGCGTGCCTCCGACGGCTCTAGGAACTCCACGACGGCCAGCGTTTTCGACGGCGGCAGGAGGAATCGACCGATCTCTCCGTACTTACGGAAAAGTTGGGCCAGTTCTTCCTCCTCGGTGGTGTGTGGCAGATTTTTAATCAGGATAACTGTCGTGCTTCGCTCAATCTTCTTCGAGTGCTGTTGCTGCTGGCTCGGCTTCTTAACCAGCGCTCCTTCGATGGCGTTTAAATCAACACCCTCTCGAGCAAAGAAATCTTTGTTCTCCTTGACCAACATGGTCTCACCAATGGCCAGACGCACAGCCATATTACCCTGCTCCTTGTCCATGATTTCACCACGTTTCACACCCATGCGCTCGGCAAGTGAACCCACAGTAGCATCTCCACGGATGTATGAGGCATTCCAGCCCGTCATCTTTTGAGCTTGAATCTGACGCTCAAGCTCCTTGCGCTGTTTGTACGTCAAGTTCGGATCCGCCAAAGCCGCCTCTGGGTCAAGTTTAACCGGCTTGGAACGTGCAAAAATCACGTGCAGACGGCGACCCTGGAACGCCATCCCGTTCAATGCCGTGAGTGATTTCTGAGCATCCACCGTGGTACGGAAAAGCACAAAGCCAAATCCTTTACGACGACGCGTATCATCCAGCGGCATGTGCACTTCTTCCACGGGGCCGTACGTCGAACACAAAGTCTCGAGATCTTCTTCTACTGCCGTGAAGGGCAAATTCCGCAAGAACAACCGCGCCGTAGGCTCGTCGTCTTCAGCGATGGCAGCTGGTCCAGAAGACGACTCGCCCTTCGTGTTACTTGTGGTCTTCTTGGCACTGTTCTTTTGCTTAATATCGTCGGCAGCTTCCATGTCCTGATCTCCATCCTCGTCGTCCGAAGCGATCGTTTTGCTCATCTTCGAGCGCAAGAAGTCCATGTCGGACATCGCCTCCGACTTCTTGTTCTTCTTAGTCCCCTCAGCGTCACCTTTGCTCGCTTCATCATCGTCATCAGGCTTCAACGGTCCTAGCTCTTGGTATTCGTCGTCACTTTCCTCTGCGTCAGCAATGTCTACACCGGTGGTGGCCTTCTTTCCATCGACTGGGCCCTGCACGTCGTCGTTGGCCCAGAATTTGGTCTTCGATCGCGCTTGCATCGTCTCCATGAACTCCTGGAACTCGCCGCTCGTCTCCTTTCCATTATGTTTCCCCTTTGCGTCCGTCTCCTCAGCCGTCGTCTTCTCTTCTCCCGATGCTGCCACGACACCCGACTCCGGGTGAAGCTGCTGGTACCGTCCACTGCCAGTCGAGTACTTGCTCCACGGCCGCTCCATGTCATCGGACTCTCTCTAAGTACAACAATAAATGCAATACATCGTCAATACTCGTCCTCAAACACAACAATCCGGCTCTAAAAGCTCCATGGATGCAGGAACTGCAGCTCGTACCGCCAGCGCCACGCGCACGTTGATCTTGCACGTGTCGAAGAAGCTCTGGTGGAAGAATTTGCGCGCTTGCTCCGCCTGTTGCGCGCTCTTGAAGCCCACGAAGCCGAAGCGCCGCGACTTTGCGCCGTCCTTGGTGCGGATCACGCAGGCGTCCGTCACTTCTCCTTGCGCCGCAAAATGCTCCCGCAGCCGCGCCGAGTCCGCGTACGCCGGGAGGTTCTGCACGTACAGACGCGAGGACGCATCGGGCGCATCCTGGGGCTCGTTCGTCGTCGCTGGGGCCGCCATCGTCTCGCTTCCAGTCGTCAACTGCAGGTCAAAACTGAAGCTCAAAACGTCGCGATCGACCCGATTGGCTGAGAAACATCGGAATTAGTCGGAGTATTTAGCACCATCTGACATTGGTCCATCTTTCAGATGGACAATTTGAAGTTGGACAGGTTCGATTCGGTGTCTCTAGCTTTGGTTGAACGCGTCGTACGGGCTTTCGGTGCTGCGCAGGGAGCGCTGGAGATCCTCGTAGTCGCCAAAGCTGTCGGGGGTGAGCACTCCATGACGGATGAAGAAGTCGAGCAGCAGCAGACACACGTCAGGCTTGAACTTGTCGGGCTCCGACCAAAGTTGAGCCAGTGCGTCTTGCACCGGCAGCAAGTCGAAACTCTCCACCTCGCCGTCCTGGTTCGCTGGGGCCATGTCGGCTGGCATCTCCACGTCGTAGATGAGCATCGTGTCGTTGGTGAGGCCGTACGGATGCTTGGACACGTACGAGATGCTCCCAGCGGCCACGAACCGCGGACGGGTCCACGCGGGTGCTAGTCCAGCCTCCTCTTCCGCCTCTTTCACCATGTTGTCCAGTGCGGACATGTTCGCAGGCAGGCCACCACCGACAATCGTGTCGCGCATCAGCGGCCAGCGCTTCTTGGAGGCGCTACGTGTCGCTATCCAGACGTGGGTCACGGCTCCAGTCTCCTTGTCGCGCACGAACCCGTTGAGGTGTGTGGCGAACTGGCTGAGACCGAAGAAGGGCCCCACACCGCGGTGGTACGTGAAGAGGGTCGGGCTGGAGAACGTCGTTTTGGCCGCGTAAAACTCGTCCTGCCAGAACAGGAACGCTCCTTCCTGCTTCAGCTCGGCCTCCATCTTCTGGAACGCTTGCGAGCGCTCCTCAACCGAGCGGAATCGCGGCCTCATGGCGATCTCATCCTCCGTCACCTCCAACAAGTCGCTGAACTTGCTCAGTCGCTGTAGCAAAACAGTCGCAAGATCAATGAGTCAGTCACGATTGATTCCCCGCTGCCAGATCTTTTACGAACCTCTCGCTGCTGCGTCGACACTAGTCCCGCCACGACGGACGTGCAGGGTCCCTGCGTACCAAGCGCCCGTCCCCAGACCTCTCCCTCCTCCGAGTGCAGCATCACACGAAGAGGCACATAAGCCTCGCGCGTCCAGCTCGTCACGCGCGCCACGAGCGGTCTCCACGGCATCGCCATCGATAAAACCACTCGTCCAGCGATGCTACAAATCGCAAGTGTAAACGACGAGGAGGCAGCCCACATACTTGCCACCAAGACGCTCAAGGCTGGAAGCCCTCGTATATTACACGTATCTCTCGGCTCTCTCTCCTCACTTCTAAAGCCGAGCGTCTCTCTCTAGTGCAGGATGAAGTTGAGCGAGTGCGACTTGTGGCCGTAGTCGGAGCCGTCGTCGCTGTTCAGTTCGTCGTCTTCGCCGTTCTCCGCCCCGTTGGGCGGTCCCTGGGCGTATCTGTCGCCCTCCCCACGCGGCCGCTCGTAGCCGTTCAACCGCTGCTGCTGCTCGTGGGGCGGCGCCATGCGCGCGTCCTCCTGGAGCTCGAAGCCGCCGTCCTCCTCCTCCACGCGGTGCGCGCGTCCGTCCATGGCGCCGCTCGACGGCAGCGCGCGCCGCGGCTGCTCCATGTCCATCGCATCCGCGTCTGACGGCAGCGCGCGCCGCGGGGGCCGCCCGTGAGCGCCTGCTGCTCCACGAAATCGTCCTTCATGGCCTTGAGGTCTGCGAGCGGCAGGCCCATGAACACGCCAAAGCCGTAGTAGACCTTGTCGTCCTCGTTGTCGGCTGTGGCCACGGTCCCCACGCGCGGCGGATTCGGGTCCCCGCCTTCACGTCGCGTCGCCAGTCGGTTCTCCATTGCCATTCCTATCGGTACAGTGTTGCTGCTTGCTATCGTACGACTGGACTATTTGCTTACTGATTAGAAACTCCGTTTCTCCGTTTCTAAATGGACACCATGATCGTACTTAGCACGTTCAATACATGTCCCAAGTGTTGCGTACATGGCTACACATGTTGAAGTGAAAAGGTTTGTTGGTCTCTATTCTCTGCCGTGTTCGGTATGGCTTGCCTATTTCCTTCGGAAGCGCTTGTACGACTTCTTGCCCTTTTCCAAGTCCGCGTTCGCATCACGCGCGCGGTACTCGCCGTCGCCGCTGATCTGCGAGCCGATCTCCTTGTGCAGCTGTCGGAACTTGCGCGTGGAGCCCACAGGACGCAGCGGCGTCGACAGCAGACGGTTGAGTTGCGAGCGAAGCGCCTGCACCGACTGATTGGCGGTCGTTTTCTTCTTGCCCTCCTGGGTCCGTTTCTTGGCTCCCAACTCGAACAGCAAATCGTCATCCAGGTCCAGGTCCGCGGCCTCGGCCATTTGCTCAAACCAAGTCGTCTCGGACTTGAGCTTCCCCGCTGCGTTCTCCTGGTCGTTGATGCTCTTGGCAAGACGCATGTGCTCGTCGATCGTCTGCATATACCGGTGGTCGAAAGGAAAATCTGACAGTCCCGTGGGACGCTGCAACATCTTACAGATCTGCACATGGTACTTGGCGTCCGTGGGCGACACCAACGAGATACTTAGACCTTCCTTGTCAGCACGAGCAGTACGACCACTGCGGTGCACAAACGTCTCAGTAGAACGCGCGATGTGGTAGTGAACGACGTAGTCCACGCAAGGGATATCCAGACCACGCGCTGCAACGTCAGTTGCCACCAAAATGCCCTTCGCGTGGGCTCGGAAGCCATCCAGCTTTTTCAGACGCTGACGCTGCTGCATCTCAGCGTGCAGGGCAAACACCGGAAGGTTCAGCAGGTTCAATAGGCCAGTGAGCTTTCGCACCTGCTGAATTGCGTTCAAGAAGATAATCGTTCGACCCGGGTATTGTGTGAGAAAGTAGTACAGGAAGCTGTCGCGGGTGGACTCCGTCACTTCGTGCTGACACAGCTCCAATCCCGCAGGCAATGACAAGGCCACATTCTCCTGCTGTTTCTTCATCTTGCGCTGCATTTCATCAGAAACGACGGCCTTGGCGCCAGGGATGCCCATGTCACCAGGCTCAGCAATGCTCAAATCCACCACAGCGGGCTTTCCGCGGAGACCCACGCGCTTCATGACTCGTTCCAGAACGCTCACTGCATTGCGGTGTTTCCTGGCCGTTCCCTTCTGAAAGCGGCCCCCTCGGGGATGGTCAAAGTAGCAGAGAACAAGAATGTCTGACGTGTGTGGCGCGGGGAGCAACCGTCTCAACCTTAGGTGGGGTGGCCTTCTTGCTCTTCTTGGCAGCAGCGTGTTTCTCCTTTTTTCTTGCTGCTTCTTCTGAATCTTGAGAACATCGTCAAGCATCATCACCTTCGAACCGCTCGAGAATTTAGACATGTCGATATCCTCACCATCGTCTTCTTCTTCATTGCCGTCATCCTCATCTTCGCTTTCTTCATCCTCTTCGTCCGAGAGGTTCGCGAGTTCTGCAGACGCGCTTTGACTCTTTCGACGCAGCGTATCAAAAATCTTTTCCAGCTCCGGATACGACCCAGGCTGCAACATACGGTCTGCTTCATCGACGACCAGAAAACGCAGCGTGTTGGCCAAGTCATTCACGTGCTCATGGTTCGACTCGATGATATCCCAAAGACGACCTGGAGTGCCAATCACGATCTCAGGCTTGTACGAAAGCATACGCCTCTGCTTCTGCACAGCCATTCCACCTACCAACGTGACCACGCCAATCTCGCGGTGACGCACCATCTTCTCCAGGTGCTGATGGATCTGAATCGCAAGCTCGCGTGTCGGCGTCAAAATCAGCGCCTTGCAGTCCTTTGTGTATCCTGGCTGTTGATGCTCAAATAGCAGCTGGCTCAAAATCGGCAGGCCAAACGCAAGCGTCTTACCGGAACCCGTAGGCGCGGCACCCACCACGTCGCGGTTGTCCACCAGCGCTGGCTGCAACGTACGCTCCTGAATACGAGTAGGAGTCGAGAAACCGCACGTCTGTAGCGACTGCATCAGCAGCGGGTGGAGCTTGTACTTGTTCCACTTTGGCAGATGCACGTCCTTGAGCTCGACCGTCTCGACGAGCTCCTCCTTTTTCTTCCTGACAGCCTTTCCACCACGTTTCGTCTTCCTCTTTCTCTTCGGAACTTCTTCTTCTCCGTCTTCCTGCTTGTCCTGTGTAGCCACCTCCTTCTTCTGTGTAGCCACTTGCTTCTCCTCTGCAGCATCCTCAGCGTCCTTCTTGGCCTTGGTTTTGCGGCGCTTCTTCTTCTTCTCCGGCTTCTTCTCTCCGATCAGCATCTTGCCGCCATCTTCCGCCGCCTCCACGCGGTAGTCCGTGAGCTCCTCCAGCTCGAACGCGCAGCCGTCCTGGAACCCGTCCAGCGTCATGTCCTCGATGTCCACCTTGGCCCATCCGCCGTCCGCCATGGAGACGCTCGTATCCGACGCTTTGGAGCGGATTTTGCGCTTCTTGGACGGCTTCTTGCCGGCTCCCGCGGCCAGCGCGTAGGGCACCACAGACACGCCACTCATGCTCCAGTCTTCCACTTGACCAGTGAGCGATTGATGCAAAGTGGGGCGCGTCTCCACCAGCCGAATTTCGACCAATCGGCAGCTCGCAACCTTGACCACCCACCAATCCTGGACGCGCATAATCATAATTGGCAAACCATCCTGAGCTATAACTATGCGCGCCATCTCTCGCCTCGTGGCTGCGCGCGGCCGGTCGGCGCGGCTGCTGCCCGCACTCATGTCCTCTCTCAATAGCCGCCGCGGCCTGGCCAGTGAAGCGTTCGTGTCGCGTCACAACCAGATGGACCCGCGCGACGTGGCTGACTTCCTGCGCCGCAAGAGCTTGGCCTGCCGCGAGACGGACTCGCACTTCGTGGTGCGCAACTGCCCGTTCTGCCACGCCACGCACGGCAAGGCCGACAACCTCTTCAAGATGTACGTGGACAAGACGGCCGGCGTGTTCAAGTGCCATCGCTGCGGGGCGGCCGGCAGCTGGTTCGACTTCAAGCGCAAACTGCAGGGCAACGTGGGCGTTTCCTCGTCTGGCGGTGCATTACACGGCAATGCAGGAGCACCGGGAGCTCATGAGGAGGTGAAGATCATTCAGGCGCTGGACAACGAGAAAGCCATGGCGATCCAGAAGAATTTGCTGGCCGACCCAGAGTTCCAGTCCGTGCTCGAGTACCTGACGGACGTCCGTGGACTTACGGCGGAGGTACTGCAGAAATACTGTGTGGGTGCAATTGAGCAACCGTTTTGGGACCATGAGTCGGGGGAGAAGATGAACGTCAAGTGCATCAGCTTCCCGTGGATGGCGCGTCAGATGGACATGGACGCCATGGGCGTTATGCGTCAGCATGAAATGAAAACGGAGGACAAGAACCTGTACGATGTTATACGACTGAAAATTCGTGGAGTGGAGGACAAGAAAAAGCAACAACTCGTGCCCAAGGGTGGCAGTTGGGGGTTGTTCGGGTGGAACACGATTCCCGCAGCAGCGGATGAGCTGGTCCTTACAGAGGGCGAGTTTGACGCTATGGCTGTTCACCAGGCGACGGGTATGGCTGCGGTGTCGCTGCCGATTGGGTGTCAATCTCTTCCGCCTAGTGTGCTGCCTCTTCTTGAGAGGTTCAAGCGCATTTACCTGTGGATGGACAACGACGCCTCAGGACAGTCCAATGTTGAAAAGTTTGCTTCAAAGCTAGGAATGACGCGTTGCCACATTGTGCGCATGCCTGCAAATGCTGCATCTTCGCCTGTGAAGGACGCCAACGATGCACTTCGGGCCGGTCTCGACCTTACGGCTATTGTGAAGGCTGCGGAAGTCATCCCGCACAGTCAGATTACAACATTCGAGGAACTTCGCCGCGATGTGTACGACGAAATTGTCAACCCGCTGCGTGCCTGCGGTGTGCAATCGCGAGCTTTTCCGTCTCTCAACAAATTGATGAAGGGCCACCGCATGGGAGAGGTGACAGTGCTCACAGGCCCTACTGGATGTGGCAAAACTACGTTCCTAAGTCAACTGTCGCTGGATTTGTGCGGTCAGGGTGTTAGCACTCTGTGGGGTCATTCGAGATCAAGAACACGAGATTGATGCACAAGATGCTCACACAGCTCGCTCAGCGCAATCTGTCAGGAGACATCAAGGCTTTCGAAGCGGCAGCTGATCGGTTTGAGGCTCTACCCATGCACTTCTTGCGTTTCTTCGGTAGCACCGAGGTGGATGAGGTTTTGGACGCCATGGAGTACGCCGTGTACGCGTACGATGTGCAGCACATTCTTTTGGACAACGTGCAGTTCATGATGGCAGGTCAAGGACGGGGTTTTGACAAGTTTGAGCGCCAAGATGCGGCACTGGACAAGTTCCGCAAATTTGCCTCGGCTAAGAATGTTCATCTGACGCTTGTTATTCACCCACGTAAGGAGCAGGAGGACCAGGACCTTACGTTGTCGTCCGTGTTTGGTACGGCTAAGGCCACGCAAGAGGCTGACAATGTGCTCATCCTGCAGCGCACACGCGGAGAATCGAAGTTGGATATCCGCAAGAACCGTTTTGACGGTGCCTTGGGATCGATTCCTTTGACATTTGACACTGACGCTGCTTCGCTTCGTGAAGTTAATCCGGAAGGCATGAGTGAAGGTGTTGCAGCAGTGGACCTTGAAGCCGAGATGGAGCTGGCTCAACGCAGTCGCTTGCATAACATCCATCGTGTGCAGGAGCATGTTCAGCCTGAAACATTGTCCGAAACAGATCATCCTTCGCAATTTCAATACGTGGCAGCCCCCGCTTCAGCTCCACTTGATGGTCACAGCCACACCAATGGATTCAGTGGTAGCCATAGTTTTAAGGTCAACGGAAGCTCATTATCAAGGGTCAACGGCGACGACCCGGACGACAATTCCTTTAACGGTGGCAGTAGTCTCAACGGAGGTACCTACCACCCTCGATCAGACTCACACGGCAGCGACATCAACGGAAATGGCCCACGAGCTGGCGGCGGTGAGCCCTTCGCCGCCTTCACGCCTATCATCACGCGGTAATTGCTACTACTGCTCGAGAAGGTCACTGATGGGCCTGTGAGATCAACGCGTGAGTATAGCGGCAATCCATAGCTTGCCAAGCTTCGTGTACGTCGCGCTCTAGCGCTCGCCCTCCGTTCGTTTTCGCAATGCGGATTGTTTTCCTAATACAAAGTTTCTATCAGCTTCTAATGGGCAAAAGCCCCAGTAAACAAGTTACTTCAACGACAACTGCTCGTAGATTGTCCACGTGACTGCAGTGGATAACGTCCGTTTGACCACCCGCGGGATGATCCCCTTGGCGAAGCCGCGCAGACCTTCGTGGTGGTAGATCTTGGCCACCGTCTGTCGCAGCGTGAGCGAGTTCTGCACCGACGCCGCAGGGCCATCTCCGTTCATCATAATGGCAAGCTGCATCCGCGTCTTGACGACATCTGCTGGGTGCACGATAGTCGTGGCGAGCACACCGGCCACCACTCCACTGCTAAAGTGCACGCCGTACACTGGCAGGTGCGAGAACTTTTGCGTCCACGAGTCGCGCAGTCGCGTGTAGATGAGCACATAAAGTCCGGAGAACGGCACGTCCCGGATCAGCGTCGGCACCATCCCTCGGTACAGTCCGCGAACCCCTTCGTGGTGCACCACGTGCCGCACCACTTGCAAGTTGCTGTCGAAAGTGCCTGGGGGCAGGAACTCCATCCTGGCTTTCACAATAGTCAAGGGCGACATGACGCCACCTGCAAAGGTGCGCGCGAAAGCTCCGGCCAGGAACGTATTGACCGCCGACTGCGGGAACAGATGCAGGCAGTGGTCGAGCGTGGCGAAGTACAGACCTGCTCCACCGGCCACGCGCACGAGCGTGGGGACGTGCCGCGCCACATGGAGCGCAGTCTCGCGACCGGGTCGTCGGCTGGACGCGACGCCTTGATGGTGTCTGGCAGAGAGAGCGAGAGCCTGCGGCAGGAGGTCGTGGAGCTTCCGTGTGCGCCGTGAAAGCCCCTTGCTGGTGGGTGCGCAGCACGTCCAGAGGCTGGAAGGCCAGGGCCGAGATCATGCCCGACACCGCGCCGGCGAGCAGCTTCTTCGTCTTGCGCGTAGCTCCTGATAGATCGTCCATGTGGCGCTGGTCCTCGGCCAGCTTCGTCACCGTGAGGGACGCCATCGCAGCTAGAGCTTTTGCTTGTGCGGTGTTGGATGCAAAAGAGCGTAATACCGTGATCGTGATCATGGTCACATAAGAGTCCAAATAACATTTTAATTACTACTTCGTAGTACTACGTAATAAAAGTCAAATGCAATATTACAACTGCCATTTTTACTAATTGCATAATAATAGCAATACAACACTAATAATATATCACTTGAAATAATAATGAGATATATTATTAAAATTACATAGTTATATACTATGCCTAGTACTTTTAATACTATTGGTAGGTTCCGGTAGTAGATTTTTTGTGTGTGTTGTTCTCTCAGCTAAGAGCTGAGAGCACTACAGTGTTCGTGAAGTCAGCACGCCGACTTTGTGAAAGTGCCCTCTTGGTGTTACTATGCCCATTTAAAACACCCTTTGACTCGCGCCCACTATGCTTTTCGCAAATTTCTAACCGTTTCTAACGTTAAAAGCAGCGGTGTGCGCGCACACCACGGCGTGAGACTTGGCCCCAGTATGCGTTTGCGACACATGGGTACGCCGAATGGAACAATCTCTACATTTCTAACGCTTCAGATAGTGCTACACTTACCGAATTCCCTATGTCAAGACATACAACCAAGGTGGGGAATATAGCCGTGCGGAGACCTGTCCCGGCTAATTGAACTTGCAACCTTGCAAACTTCTATCAATGTAAACTTGTTTATATTTCAGCGCTAACCGAGACTACCGCGTGAAATACCTCGTCAAAATCGTCCTCTAAGCTGAACTGGCCGACTGCCTCGTCGATCAAACCAGCGCGAATAACCTCCCCGACAACATCACCAGCATCTTGCACTTCAACTTGCTCTTCAGGGAACTCTTCGGCAGCATCGCCTAGCAAACCACACGTCTTGAAGCCTGCTATAATGGTTGAAGCTGCAATATCGCTCTACGCAGCACAGATCCAGCTGCACAAGCGCCTCCGACAAGGCGGCACGAGCTTAAACGCTTGATTTGGTGTTCGTGCGCGAAGCTGCTCGCGTAGGTCGCCGATCCACGTATTTCGTAGTCTGGCTTTGAGCGGGCCATTCCATGTAGCGTCTGCAGGCTGAGCGACTGAGGTCGCATTTGGCGGCACCTTCATGATGGTCACGTTGATAGCCTTTGCATTCTCGACGACTTCATCGGACCAATGGCCTGAGAAATCGTCGAGAAGCAAAAGTATTGGCTCTTGGGGTGCAGGGCGACTCGCAAAATGGAAGTTCAAAAACTCATTTGTCAGGTAGCTATTCCACCAGCCTATCCAACAGCAAACATATTCAGCACTTATCAGTTTACGCTCAAATCAAATAGAACAGACCGCAAATTACCTTTTGTGTTAGCGTAGACCTGCATGTTGCACTCACATTGGGACCCAGAAATTACTTTCCGCCACATTCCTTCGCTGAAGCCGTGTCGAAGTTTGTCGTTTTCTTCTCGACGTGTCAGTACTTTTGACGGCGGCACCTTGAACACGACGAAAGGATCGTATTTCGTACCGATCGAATCGCCAAGCAGCATAACGGTAGCACGATCTTTAGTTTTACCACCGCAACGCACCCATACTGTCTTGCTTCCTGTTCTAGCTAGTGTCTTCTTCGGAAGATACTCGAAGCAAGCAGCTACACCGCATAAAAATAATTAAAATACAGTGTTAGTAAAACCAGTATCGAAACAAAATACGAAGCAACTCAAACCTGTCTGATCCGCATTAAAAATGCGGTTTGCACCAATTTCAGCAGCCTTTTGCTTCACCTTCTCTGCGAACTCTTCGGCAATTCTTGTCAACTCGGGCGGCTTGATTTGACCTTGACGTGTTTTGCAGCGCAACGACAGTCGATGGCGCTGTTTAAAGTGCTTCTGCCAGCTCCATGCCGCCTTAAAAGATGAAATCCCTGCCGCTGTAGCTAACTCCCCGCTTGAATACGCAGCATCGTCGACGAGACTGGAACACCCTCCTCCCTCAGCTCGTTAACCCACCTAACGAGCTGGCATTCTTGCTGGCGAGGCAAAATGGTGCCCAGCTCGACCTGCCGTGCTTTGCGTTTGCCTGCGCCGCCCTTTTGCTTGTAGAGGCCTTCGACTTGCTCTCTCTTCCGGCGCCAGGAAAGAATTAGGACCCGACGGCTGTCAAACTTACTAGATGCTAGCGTGGGATAGAAGTGTTTAATCGTGCTCTCGATGCGACCGTGCTCAGCTAAATGGTCGAGGACTTGCAGCTTCTCCTCTGCTGAAAACGATGTCAACTTATACTGCTTTGATGACCGACCGAGGCCCCCGGTAGACGCTCTCGCCCTTTTGGGCGCTTCCTCCGCTCGAAAGACATCGGATGATGCACTGAATTGACTGGTGCGGCTCTGCTGTATGCCTTGACATGGGGTGCACGGTGGTATGCAAAGGTCGCTTGTCTATTGGTTGAAACCCATGTGTATGCCTTGACATATCGTATGTCTTGACATAGGGAATTCGGTACCCTGTTAATTCCTCGCACTTCAGTCAGGCGGCCACGGTACTCCCTCGAGTCGCGAGCCAAGACCCGTTTGTCGCACGCCGAAACGAAACTTGATCGAGGGGAAAATGCCTCCAGAAATGAGCACTCAGCAGCCAATGAGAGGGTGGGTACACCGCTCACTTGCGTTCACTATGCGTTAGAAATATGAACCCATCAAAATAGAAAAAGATCCATGCGACGGGGCAAGAAGCCAGCCAACTTTTCGACTTTTGTTACGGGAACCCATTAAACGACCCTTCATAGTCTGATTTTTGCGAAACTATCCTATCCCGAAAAATACAACTCAAAAATTGGGAACGGTTTTATTTTGGATTCACTATGGAGGCGCTGTTTTATTTACTTTGGATCCCGAAAATTGGGAAGATGGGCCAGGGATGCGCGCTTGAACTTGGCGTCCTGCTGGAAGAGCGCCACATTATTACTCCGCCCCTCTCCCAGGGGCTTCTGCAGCAGCAGCACTACGGAGCCCGTGCAGCAGCAGCAGCAGCAGATGCCCGACAAGTACGTGCAGCCGGCCTGTGAGGCGATGGTGAGCGCGAGCTGCAGCTACAGCATTGGTGCAGGTCTATCTAGTTTTGGTAGGCTCCATCAGGCGAGTGGGGGTGCGAACTACGCAGCAGCACAAGTTGAAGCCCGAGCTGCAGCAGCAGCAGCAGCAGACGCACGACAAGTACGGCCTGTGAGGCGCTTGCTGCAACAGCAGCACAAGCCCGTGCTGCAGCAGACGCACGGCAAGTACGTGCAGCCGGCCATCGGGCGATTGTGGGAAGCTGCAGCACAAGTCGGAGCCCGTGCTGCAGCAGCAGCAGTAGATGCACGACACGTACGTGTAGCCGGCCTGTGAGGCGATGGTGGGCGCTTGCTGCAACAGAAGCACAAGTTGGAGCTTGTGCTGCAGCAACAGCAACAGCAACAGACGCACGACAAGCACGTGCAGCCGGCCTGTGAGGCGGTGGTGGGCCCTTGCTGCAATAGCAGCACAAGTTGGAGCCAGTGCTGCAGTAGCAGCAACAGACGCAGGACAAGTACGTGCAGCCGACGATGGTGGGCACTTGCTGCAACAGCAGCACAAGTACGACGTGTATGCTGTGAATAAATAACCGTACAAGTTGCATACAAGTAAATTTCGTACAAGTCAAAGTTTTCATTAATGTTCAAACGAATACAAAGCGAGCCCGTACCAAATACTACCCAAAGCAAATTCAAATCATGCAAATAACTAGGCGGCATGGACACCCAACTCGTCACTCATTTCAACCACGTCATAGTCATCGATCGTGTCTTCTTTCCTTACGTCTCGGGTAGAGTAGTTTTCGTGGGGTCTTTTCGTGCTTTTTTGTGGCGATCCAATTGGGGGTGGTGACTTGTCGCCACTCTTGCGCGTCTTACGTTTTACAGGCAACGTTTCCGTACTGTCGGCGTGCTGCACCTCGGAATCGACTAGCAGCAATGAGTTGAGGGCATCATCAGTGTCAGGTTTACTGGTGTCGTCGTCGAACGCGATTCCGCGAGACACGGTACTGCGGGTAATCGAGGGGTCATTGAATGCCGGCAGAGGCTACGCACGTAGTCTTTGACGGATTTGAATGCTGCCAACCGGGTTGCCGTACACAAGTTTGAGGAGTGCACCTTTTCAAATCGATAGCTCAGCCCTGCACGATAATCAATCGTGTTCAGTAGCGGATTGCGATTCTTCCAAATGGACAGCAGGAAGACGAACTTGTTGCGGCGTGCAACATCCAGACGCTTGTACTCGTCAAGGAGGTACTTGAAAACCGGCTCCTGAGCACGGTCGATCAAGGCGAACTGCCATTTCTTCTCTTGTTCGTCTGCGTTCAGGAGACACATGTCAAGTGTCACGTTTTCTTGTGGAGCTGGTTCGTAGACCTCGATGTACTTGGTGATAGCTTGGACTTCAGAAAAAGGTGGCCTGGCCTCTTCCGCTTCTTGGGCCTCTCGTTCTGCGCGTAGTAGCTCGAGTGTTGTTGGCATCGTAGCAAATTTGATTGTGTGCAGCTTTCCCGTGGTGGTTTAGCGTACTCACTACGGCGGGTAACAGGCACCCTCGGTATCTTGGACGGAGCCCTTGTTTCACGCCGATGTGCGATTCGTACCCCTCCCCAAATAACATGCTAACTTCATGCAGATGAGCTGCGCACGACATGCCTTCTATATGCTTCTGTAGGAGACGGTTACGACGTCATTTGCTAAGGACTGCTGTCCACGTTTTAGTTTTAGTGGACTAAACTTCGTTAAAGCTCATCTGAACTGTAAACCATCTATTATCCCACTCGCCTCTCACTAGACCAATTTAACGCTATTGTATGTTATTGGCACTGCGCTAGCGCTCGGAAGTTTTCCTACCAACTCGAGGTTGCTTTACTTTTGGAGTTAGACTTCGCTAGTCTCGTCAAATATGGTAGCTATCTATTATCGCACTCTCACTCGGCCAATTTTAACGCTGCTGGCGTGTTGTCGTTTCGTGTGCAGCCAGTGGCACGAACTGTAACGGAGATGGCCCGTGTACGCCATCCCTTCCGCATCGTTCTTATTGAGGCGGTTACGACGTCATTTTAATTTTCTATAAATCGTTGAAGTTCGTGTGAAATGTAAACTATCTATTACCCCACTCGCCTTAATATTCAACCAATTTCAATGATACTCTTCGTGTTATTATAATGAAAGTCACAATGCATTCTGCTATGTCGAACGCAATGCTCCAGCTGATGGTTGGGACTGGTGCTCCTCCCCAACAACCAGCACCTGATCGTGTTTTGAACCAGGGCGCTCAAGTGGCGTGAGCCAGACTTTTCAAGTTCCACTCGGCATTCTGGGGCAGATCCACGGCGAAGATGCAGGGTCAAACTATACTACATCGAGGCGCCACCCACCAGCAGTTGTTCCCATCACCGACACGCCTCCAGTTGGCGGGGATTATGCCTTCATTGAGCCGCAAGCGTGGCCCGCAACAGTGATCCGCATCGAACGCAGCGTTTTTTCACATCCCAACCATATCCAGTCCCCAAGAAACCTCTCTACGACGACGACCCGTGCCTCTGCTACCGCAGTTGTGCGGATGAAAGTCATTTGCTGAGCTCTTGCGTCAACGTGGCAACGTGCACTGTTTGCGACGACGCCAACTGCTCCCTTGGTTATGATTGTGGTAATCGGTTTGAGCAAGACTTCCCCCTCGACTTGGTCGCGACGGGGTGGGGCTTGGAGTCGTCTCAAGTAGTCGAATCCCGAAAGGAGCATTTGTGATCGAATACGTCGGCGAGATTTTGTATGAGACCGACGCCACGATGAGAGCAGATCAACGTTATCAAGCGCAGTTTCGGACAAATGCCGGGTGGAATGGAGGCAAATCAGTCTTTGTAGACGCGTTTTCGTGTGGAAACATGAGTAGGTTCATTAATCACTCGTGCAATCCTAACTGCTCAATGTTCGAGTGTGACTGGACCAATACCACACGAGTGGGCATTTTCGCGATCGCAGACATCCCCCGTTGCGTGAATTGACATTCAAGTACGCGTCCCGCGGCAGACGAAAATTCGAGTGTCAGTGTGCTGCGCACACAAAATGATTTGGTCCACAGTGGGTTTCACACGTTGCACAAGCAATCCTTATGTACTAGTACCATCTATCCGAATTCACTGTATGTCAACGCGATACTCATACGTTCATCTTCATTACATTATGTTGTTTACTGCACTCGGTTGTAATTTCAAAGTCACCTCTCTTCCGTTTGCTAGTGCTTCCAACAGTAGAATCACCTCTCTTCCTTTTTGCTAGTGTTTCCAGCAGTTAAATCTGTCACTTCTTGATAAATTCATTTTAATCGACGACGAAATCATATAAGAGCTTAGACGTACATCCCCGTTACTGATTTGTAGTGCGTGCCTTATTCCCAAGCCCAAAGGCTATGGGTGACTTGCGAACGAAAAGTAAAAAGTCAGTTATTCCTTTTAACGATGGGTGAGAGGTGAGTCACTTCTACTTTGCATCCGCAGAACAAACTGTACAAATGCCGTCGAAGCTGAAAGCAAGGCTTTCCGAGGAAACACGGCGATCACGCCTTTGCGAAGCGGCTTGGGTTCTTCGCCGAGAGCAAACAGTGCTCAGTGCACGCCGACATGACAGTTCTATACCAGCGTTCACTTCGAGTGGTGCGCCGCCACGCGTACTCAGCTTACCGGAGTGCATCCCTGGGATTTTAAGATGTTTTAGAAAAACGAAAGACCCAGTCAGTTCCACACAACACCTCGCCACGGGGCACGGTTCTCACGATTTTCGAGATGACCATGGTGATGTGACACAAGTAAAATAAACGACTGACTCTAGCAGGTTCTACAGTCAAGCCGAGCTCACGTCAATGGATGAAAACTATGCTTTCGTGATCCCGGCACAAGCACACCTAGACAAAATCCAACAAGTCGCGATAGAAGCAATGGGTCCGACATCAGAGCAAATGATGCCTTGCTGTATCTGCGAATTAAGCTGTCTGCCGCATGACATATCAAGATATGATGTCGACGACGCTCTTGTTAAGGTATATGATTTGGTAATGTCAAATGTTGTCACGACTAATCTATTCACGTTTGTACTTCATTGCCCTTGTTTGCTCTACAGAAGATGCAGAGCTGTCTCAAGCCTCCGCCGCACGCATACATTCCACAATTCATCCGCCAACAATATGATGCGTCGATACTGGATCCTCGCCTAAACGACGTGATGCTGTATCCAGTCGGTACGTTGACTGTGCCGTTGTTCATTGCTGCTGGTAGTCGCTACTAATCTTAGGCTCTTTTCATTTGGTAGCTATTTGCAAGGAGAATGATACTATCAAGGCAAATTTGCTCTACGTGTGCAGATGACATTTTTCATCGACAGGTAGGTGTACCACCTCGCCTTGCAATCGCGAACGGAAACTATACAGGACATCTCCAGAGCCGATTCCTTACCTTAAGTCGTACAGACGAGCAAGCGGTAGCTCTCGTATTACCCTGCGTGTCACTGACTGTGGTCACTGGGGTCCGTGTCGAATGATCAAGTCGCACCATTACGTCGTGCGGAACACAGAGGGCCCAATTGTCGAGATGTTACCCCGACAACTTGCGTGTCGTGTACGGGTCACTATGGTAGGCAGTATGACGCCCATGCAGGTAGCAGCTTGCAAAAACGATACGAGTTAAATGTAGCTCTCTACTGAATTTCTCAGCTTTCTTGATGCTGAAAACCGAGTGTATCGTCAGCGTCAGAATCCAGAATTGGTTGTGTCGCGCTCCAGCAATACCATGAATACCCCTACAACACGCACATCAGTTGTTATTGATAAGACCACGCTGCCTGATGCCGATGGAGTCGCGGAGAGTGTGCGAGACAACAGTACGTATTCAAGTTTTGAATCATCTATTCAGGAAGATGGCGAAGACACCTCAGTCGAGGATATGTGGATTGGAGCAGCAAGCTTGATTGCCGAAGGGCAGCATCTGAATCGTGTTGATGTTTTAGTGCGGAAATCTAATGTCTACGAGTCGATGAACAAAAGGGAACTGTGTGTAAAGATGTTTCCCACTTTTTCCCGGTGGATGCAGAGGTCCAGCGGAACAAAAGGGTTACACACATCTCGCTTCACCAATTGATTTTACGTTGTCTCCGTTTACATGATCATCGTTTTGAAAAACACCATGCGTTTATGCTGTTGGCCTTTGACTATTTAGCGTCGGAAGCGGCTCGACGAACCCTGTATTTTAGTATGAACGTGAAAAAACAAGCGTTGAAAGCTGAAAACTTATCTCGGAGTACGCTTCGCGGAGCGGAGATAGTGAGATCTAACGATTTACACCAGGGCGGCTCTGCCGCCAATTGCAATAATACATTCAGTTCACATTTAGCCTTAAGAGTTCCAGTGTCTTGTAAAGACCGTTATCTTTTGGAGCCTGTAAGCTTCTGTCTTACGCTCGTCCCTGTTCTTGTATAAGAACACCTAAGGTAAACTACCTGTTTAAGGGACTCGCTGAGTCTGACTAAGTCTTCCTCTACGCTACAGCCCCACTGCACTTGGTAGCACTTGTAGTCTATCCTACACCTGCGTCTTAGTTAGCGACTGTCCCTCTGTGAGGATGGAGCAATTCGCCCACCTACCGCCGAAACAAGAAGACGGGTATAAAAGCTGATGTCTTCGGTTGAGCCGAAACGTGTGGCTCATCTTGCTTTGCAAGGCCCCGACGTTGCTAACGCACGTCTGGATGCGTTCTCGAACTACGAGAATGCTCTGTTGGAGCACATACAACAACGGATGACTGCGATCGCTGCGTCTGCGACGCCCAGGCCGTCATCGGATGGAGCTTCCAGAGCCAAACCGCTCATCGTGAGCGTCAATACCTTCGAGGGCAAGGATGGAGAGAATCTCCTGCTCTGGGTCAGAGAAGTCGAGATGGCAATGACGTCTGCCATACTCAAGACCGAGCAGCAGCGCGTGGCGCTAGCTATCTCTCAGCTCGAGGGTCGAGCGCGCGAGTGGTCCCTGACGTGTGGCACGTCTGTGGACGCTGCGTTCCCTTCGTGGGACCAGCTCATGCTAAAACTCTCGCGAGTATTCGCGCCGCCTAACCAGGCATACCGCGTGAGATCTCGCTTCTTGTCTACCCGTCAGGGTAAGAAGGAGTCGGTAGACTTCGATCGAGAGTTACGAACTCTTATTGCTGGTATGGCAGCGGATCCTCTCCCCGAGGCGGTCACGGTGACCATCTTCATGGAAGGCGTTCGCACTGGCGTAGCCAGTGCGAACGCCTTCCGAGTTCACCCCTCCTCTTTTGAAGAGGCTGCGAACGTGGCGTTAAACGCCGAGTTCAACTTCAAGTCGGCGAGACTTGGTTGGAGCGCTTGCCACGGCAGCTCATCTGGAGCCTCGGGCTCGTCTAATGGAGCTGAGCCGATGGATCTCAGTTATGCTGAAGGTGAAGAAGCCGAGCTTCAAGATGGGGAGCAGCGTATCGGCGTCCGCCAATGCTACGTGTGCGGAAGTACGCAACACCTGCGTGCAGGGTGTCGGCTTCGCAAGCAACACCAGGCTCCTGTGAGCCGAGGCCACGCCTCTGAGCGGAAGCCTGGCTCGTGGCGGGGACCGCCAAAACTCAGTAGGCGCGGGGCGGCCTGCTGGGAAATAACTTTGTTCTGTTGAACCCCTGCGGGGAGGTCAGCAGGGCTTACCCCAGAGAGCTCCGTGCTCTATAACACGGAACGTGAATGCAAGCCGGGCTTGCTGGTCGTTGAGGCGACCGTGAAGGGGTTTAATAAGCCATGGATAGTTCTTATCGATTCGGGTTTGTCGGGCAATTACGCTCGCTGCGCCACGTTGAAAGGACGTCAGCAGTATGCTAAGGCGCAAGTGGCGCGAGTGCGTGACACGGTTTTGCGACGGAAACCCGTGTTTCGGTGCCTAAGGTTCCTGTGAACCTGGGCGTGAAGTTTTGGACTTCGATAACGTCGAACGCTGTCTGGTCCTCGACCTGGATTCGAGATTTGATCTCATCCTGGGCATGGCCTGGCTGGAACGCCATGATCCATGGATCGATTGGAGGTCTAAGACCTTAGGCGCTACGCGATTGCCTCCTAGCGGAGCTTTGGCGAGTCATGAACCCACCTGTACTAGAAAAAACGCTATTGGCGCGAGCACTGGACCGAGACGGTCAATGTGCTGGTTATTGGAGTGTCTGAGTTACATGACACTGAAGGCGTCGTGGACGCGAGCCCGGGGCGCTGCTCTTGGTCTGAACGTCGAGTGGCACGTAAACCGCTGAGCGGTTCTCGTTATGATAACGAGTTGTCGCTGTTTGCTTCCGAAAGCATGGCCAACCCGGTGCCAAGACACGCCATCCGAAGCGCGTGGGATGACACGTTATTCGCTGCATGCCAACGATGGCATGATCGACGACATATCGAGGCATCTTGGGCCTGGTCCTAGTGATGCGTGTGGAGCGGCATGTAACCCGCTGAGCGGTGCTCGCCGCGATGACGACTACCTGCTGCATTGCCAATGATGGCGTGGTAGGATATGAGCCGAGGCATCTGGGGCCAAGCCCTGATGATGCGTGTGGAGTGGCACATAACCCACTGGGTGGGGGCTGCGAGCCATGCAGTTCTCTGCCAGATGTCGGTATGACATCGAGTGTCAGAAAGCCAAATGGGAAGTGGTGTATCGTTCACGCTTTTAATAAGCTCAACGCGGCCACTATCCCGGCGCAGACGCCGATTCCTAGAAAGGATGTTCTGCAGAAAAACATGGTTGGCAGTACAATGTACAGTGCGCTCGACTTAGTCGATGGTTATTACCAATTGATCATGCGTACGACCGACATCCCGCTGACAGCGGTGAGCACTCCGAGCGGTATGCTCTGGGAGTGGCTCGTGATGCCCCAAGGGCTGTCGAACGCGCCTATGACGTTCAATCGTCTTGTGACGCAACTATTCAGGCCTCTTCGAGCGTTTGCACAAACGTATTTTGATGACATATTTGTCCATAGGCGTGCGGGGCACGGGAAGTCGGGGGAGAACCACATCTACCATCTCCGAGCGGTGCTCGAGTGCATGCGCACTAACAAACTTTACGCTAATGTGTCTAAGTGTATCTTCGGTGCTGACGAGATTCTTTTCTCAGGATGCTTTATTGGAGAACTCGCCAATCGGCTTGCTGAAGTCAGCCCTACTACTGTTAATAAACAGGTTGATGACTTTCTGTCAACGCGTCTGAATGTCTTACGACAAGTCCGTGACGCTATGGCTGGGAGCCAAGACAAGCAGAACGAATATGCAGATGTCAATGGCAGAGGAAACGAACAACGTTTTGAGGTAGACCTGGTTTTATTAAATGCAAAGAACCTACCTACACATGCAGTGTCCGCGGTCGTCAAGACCAAGTTGCGTCCGCGATTTGTCGGAGCGTCAAGGTTGTGGTCAAGAAGGGCCTAGCGTATACGCTTGGCATCCCCACGAGGATGCGAACACACCCAGTGTTTTACGTTGGCTTGCTTAAGCCGTAATAAGATCCGTCGCAGGTAAGCTCGGAAGAGCTGACGCCTAGGGTGGCGCAGGGGCACAGCACCCCACTGAAGTAGATACAGGCCATTTAGCTGGCCCTGCATCCGAGTCGCGGACTCCACGAGCTTGGCAAGCTTCGCAGCAGTCTCAGACTGACTCTGCCCAAGAGCAGTCAGGCGCTGAGAGCAGTACTCTGGGTTTTCAACCCAATCGAGTCGATTTGCGAAGGCCTCAACCGCACTCACCGACCGGCCAAATGCCTTCTCTGCCTCTGCCAGAGCCGTCCCGAAGCGATACACAGTTGCCGCCTGGCGGTGAACCTCCGCACGAGTTGCGTCCAACTCCGAACGCCGCAACTGGACATCGTCCTCCATAAGCTCATCTGCCTTCTCGCCTGACTAGTTCGCCGCCTGCGCTGCTCGATGAGCAAGAGGATCTCCACCCAATATCTTGTGAAGTGGCGTGGATACCCTCACTCCGAGAACTCATGGGGGTTTGAGGGCCCGCTCCGGCAATATTGCCCTGACGTCGTGAACGCTTTTGATCAGAGTGATCTAACGCGTGCCGCGCACCCGCGACCGCGTCTTTGGTCGCTCCGCGCTTCCCGCCAATAGGCTGGGGAGTTAACGGATCAGTCGCTGAGCTCAAGCGCTGATCCTAGGCTGCTGCAGCCATGAGTCCACGGATGTGGAGGGCTGCAGAGATCTCGGGAGCATGATGGTGATACGTCGTATGATGGTAGCGAAGTGCCAGTCGGTTCTTCGCATGAAGATTGGGTTGTCGCCGCGCAACTTGCGCATGTCGACTTTTGAAAAGCTGGCTCGTAGAGCTAACACCTAGGACATCAATTATGTTGACTAGTTGGCTGCCACACATAGTGGCGGCATGTTATACGCAGCCAACACTAGTATTGGGGTTGGAAACTCGTACGTACACTGGTATGCGGTACCGTGTACACGGATATGTGATACCGTGTACACGGAAATGCGGTATCGTGTACATGAATATGCAGTATCGTGTACACGGGTAAGTACACGGATATAAGGCTCCGCTCCGCTATGCGGTTATACAGTATGGTGTACATGCAGGCGTATGCGTAAGTGTACACGTACACGGATACACGATAGTGTATGGGATGTTGCTCTTCGAGCGTACGCTGGCGGTTAAGGATTCAATCCTCTTGTCGTTCAGCTCGTACACTTGAACATAGTCAGCAGGGCTGACGTGGTCGGCGAAGGTATCGCTAATAGCGAAGAAGCACATGCTCCGAGGCCGTTGGCCGTATATGCACTTGGTGCTGGGGACTTCGGACGAGAAACTGGGATCAGTTTGCGGTCAAAGGACCAGACAGTGTTGTGGAGCATACACTGAGGTCGTTGGCCAGCTCTTTCAGAACTCGGATGTTCTCGAGCAAGTAGTTGCCGGCTAGTGACCCCGTCACACACGTCTGCTGGACGACACCTCAAGTGAGGCAATGTGACTAGTGTGGACACTTGGTGTCCTCAGTCTGGTGGGGGAGAGTGTAACGGGGTTACTCAATGAGGTTACGATTACGTAGGTCACCCAATTCGGTGTGACCACACTCTCCCTAAAACAGTACTCAATACGTGTAAGTTAACAAGATATCAGTAGGTGGTTTCACAGCCAATAGATATGCATTAGACTAGGCTCTACTATGTTAGATAGTGAGACCTATAGATTTACACCAGGGCGGCTCTGCCGCCGATTGCAATAATACATTCCGTTCACGTTTAGCCTTAACAACGAATCCACGGCTCAATCAGAGGTCTCCAGGTAGGTGAGAGCAAAAGTGGAAATCCGCTAGGAAAGCTATAAGTAAAACAAATGTAGTAGCATGTTATAATAAGTGTTAAACTGTGTCTGACGTGCCCTAAAGCAGCTTTCATGCCGTGGGGCAGGAGCAACGTGGCGGCGCGTGAGCGAGTCTGCGTTGATTCAGCGGCCAAGGGTAACTTGGTCGGTTGCATAGAAAATCTAATATAACGTGGTACTTCCTTAAATCTTGTTTTGTGATTTGAACTTGGACATATGGTCGACTTGGAAGTCCGCAACATAACCCTACACCTGTGGTACTAAAAGGAGCTTCAAGGCCAAATAAAATAAGGCTGATACAGCCAATGAGTCAACACTGAGGCGCCAGCTCTCGGCTTCCAGACGAGCTACCGACCTAGCGACGACGTAAATATTAATTTCTGTTTATTCGTGTTATGGGTGCTCATGCTTAAGACGTGGAAATTCCAAATACCTCTGGTTGAGCCGTGGATTCGTTGTTAAGTGTTCCAGTGTCTTGTAAAGACCGTTATTTCTTGGAGCCTGTAAGCTTCTGTCTTACGCTCGTCCCTGTTATTGTATAAGATCACCTCGGTAAACTACCTGTTTAAGAGACTCGCTGAGTCTGACTAAAGTCTTCCTCTACGCTACAGTCTACGGCAGCCCCGCAGCAGGTCTGCACCGGGAGATTGCGTTGTACGATACCCTGGGAACCATGATCCCCGGTTCCCAGGATTTCGTCGACTGTTGGGATCTGCGCTTGGATCTTCGCAAAACCCAGGTGCACTATGTCACAACTTCCATTGCTCTAGAAGTTGTATTGATTCAAAACTCTTGATCAAACCGCTTCCAAGTAAAGTATGATGACGGACATAACAACACAATTGTCATAAAAAGAAGGAGTTTTGCGTCTACGTATACATGCCCGCCTGAGGGTGCTAATGGGTACCCGTACCCTACCCGACCTCATACCCGGACGGGTACCATATTTACCCGGCTTTGGGTACCCGATCGCGAGCTCTGATATGCGTGGCCATCTGGAGACACAAGGTAGTTTTTGCTGTAAGCTGCTCAATTTTGAAAGTTAAGCTAGTCGCTCGCTTCTCTCTTTTCGCCGCTTATCACAGCGCACCTCGACTAATAGAATGCCCCGCCATGGTACATCCATAGCGTCTATAACTGTCACTCCATAGATTTTGCGGTTTTGGGTATCGGTGTCAGTATCAGGAAATTGAGGCCTCATTTACCGGCCTCAAATTACTGATATCGATTTATCTTTATTTGAGCTGTCCCCCTTCTATCCCAGTAAAACAATACAAACTGGATTGGTCACCAGACTAGTATTGCATGGTTTGAAGTGAAATTCATAATGACAATTCGTGTATACTAACGCCATCTGATATCCTGTACGACTGACGATAATAATGCTATGTATCTTACGCTTGTACATCTAATTGGTTGCATCGCGTTCATCGCGGTCTCCTCCGTGACCACGTACACTTACCGTGGTAACACTTCTGCTCACCACTCTGGCTAAATAACGTTTGGAACGTTTATTAGAATAGATGCATATATATCAACGATTTCAGCTCGTGGGGAACCTCTACGTACATGTACTCGGTATATCTGTCTATCTTAGAAGACAAATTGTAACCAGAAAAAACATCGCACCAACACGATGATGCTTTATGAAGTAGATCATAGTTGTTGTCGTGGCCCCTTTTGTTTGACAAGTGACACGATGTGGCTCTGGGTTTTCCAGAGTCTGTCGAGCAACTGTTTTTCAAGTGCTTTGATTGGATGGATGGAGAAGCCAGTTTCTCGATGTATTGTGGAATGATTTATGTGGAACGAAGTGAGACGTAGCATATGCCCCGTTGCGGATCGGCTCAGTAACCCTGGATGTGGAAATCCCAGACTTGCCACTCTAAACGAGGATGATGCGAGTCTGAACAGGGCTTTGGACCTGACAACGAGGTGAGCCCGCAAGGGCGTCAAGCGACTCAGGCAAACCCAAACCTAGAGACCACCTATCCTGACGTGATGTACGGCAGAAAGGTCGAAGCTGCCCAGTACACTAAAGAAGTTCTACAATTACGACATCCTGAACGATACTTTACTGATCGGTGTATCCTTGAAATGGAGTACTATTGGAAGACGCGGTTCCGAACGGACCAGTCTGGATTAGAGAGACAGACCAGTTCAAATGGAACGAACCCAGATACAAACTGAAAGTGAGTAACGATCGACCGACCAAGACACAAATCAGGTGGTGTGCAAGCAAGAATCCATTAACAGTACCACTCTCTGGACTGCGTCAGACGCACTCCTACCGATCGTCGAAGACGTTCAAGTCAAACTAGCATTAGCCGGCTTGAGAGAAGCCGGCAAACCATAAGAACAAACAGAGTTCATTTTACCGACAAACCCCCAAGTAGCAGTCGAGCCAAGCAGCTGGGCGAAAGATTCGGAGGCAGACGCTGCTACACGGCTAAGGGCGAAGGTGCCTCCAAGAACGAGGTGGACAAAATTCAAGTACATTAGTGCGAGGACCGTGTGATTACAACACGTACGGAGTGATCCGCGCTATTTCATTTCCCAAGTTGTGACGTACATCCTGAACCAGTTGAGGCGTTTGCATTTCATATTACTGACAACACTTCCGGCTGGTAAGATAGTCCCAGCTGAGAAGCTCTGAAAGAAAAACTATTGTGTGTGTAGGACTTTATTGTTCTATATTGTCTCTCTATTCGAGAGTGGTGCGCGTGTGAGCCGACTATCCAAATTTGACCAGTGTCTTGGAAGTGGTCCAAAGTTGACTGGAGTATAGACCCACCGTCTAAGGGTCTCAAAGAATAAGTGACGGCTGTATATTTGTATTAGGAACTCTGTTTATATTTTGTTAGTTGTCTGAAGTCGTGTAGGCTACGTCAAAGAAGGTTACGTCCAGCCTCGCACTCTCAAAACCTACAACCGTAGTGGCAGCTACCAACCCGGTGCAGATCCGCTTTCGAAGACGAACGATACCTTAGGGGTTGACACAAGGGACATACGCCTTCCTGGTCGAGACTTCTCGTTCAGGAACAAGTCTGGATTGGTATTTCTGAAAGGGAATTTCTGGTTCAGACTTGCGCGCTATACGAAACTAACTGGACGGCAAAAGTGTTCACCCACTTCGTCACACAAGCACATTACCATATAATTTGAAACACCATTCCAAGGACCACATTAATAGTGCGAGTAATGTAAAAAACTGATAATACTTCCCTACCAAAGAAAAGATGGATCAAACCGAACAGGAGGGATCGACATCAGACAGAGTAGTGAATGCAGCATATGCGCGTTGGTACCAGGCATTTCGTCGACATTAATTTGTTACCTGACTATATAATAAAGAAGGACAACAGATCGCAAAGTTTTAAATAGGCACAACGCCGTGTTGTGCTGCCTTATTCATAAATGTCTTCTCTATTACGACGTTCATCCTTTCCAAAGCCAGACAGAGATATCGTTTATATGAGTTCTCACGTAAAATTACAAAACGAGCTCAAAATCATTTTTTCAATTAGCCAAAGGAATCCATACCAAATTTGCGGTAGAGTGGTGATAACAAATTCGCAGATATGATCGAGACTCACCAGCGGTAGCACAGACGATCCAGTAATACTGGTGTACTCAGATCGACCGCCGGGTCGCTGAACTTCTTCTCACCTTGTGTACCCGTCGCTGGGTGGGATTCGGATTTGCCAGTATGTCTTGTCCGTGTAGTTTGGATCTGCATGGTCTGAACAGGGGTGAATATGCACTAATCGTGGCATGATCGATCGCTGGTATTCACTTGATCGGGCGTATGTATGGTCGATCGGCGTAGAGGTCACCTTGTGAAAGTATGTATTCCTTCTCGATCTTGACGACTCCGATCTTCTTAGCCATTTTGCTGCTTAAACCATAGATGGAGAGCGTTCCTTGACGAATTCATCTAGAATTCTCAGTTATTCTTCGTGTGCGATAAGGGGGGCTTTGGCCGTCGGGGAGGCCAATATACTCGAGATGGGAATCCGATCCGCCACTTGTGGCGTACAAGATTAATATATCTCTGTTATTCACCAATGTATTAACTACATGTCTATCCCAATCTTTCTTGTATATCCAACGAATCCTAGCCGAACTGACACACTTGAACGTAAATACCGCTTTTGTCGGACTGATTGGACTTTATCGTTTTATGGTTTCGTGTCGATTTCAAATGATACCACACCAATCGGATGGGTCTTGTCATAGTGATTGCGGTCGTACAAATAGGGATTATATGCGACATCATCCAAAACCTTCCTTGATGAGAATGAATTAAGTTACAAACTGGAGTATTTACTCTTTGTATGTGGCGTAAGAGTGAATGTAATGGCTCATTTTTAACAGAGGGGTGAAGACCAATGTGCTCGGCAAGCCGAAACAACGACCAACAACGGTCACATCCAACCACGGTCACATCTCGCTCAGCTCCTTAGGGTTAAAACCTACAGGGAACGGGTTTGGGGTGAGGCAAGGCGATATTTTTCCTGTCGACACCTCCAACTTTGTGGATTTGACGGCCGTGACACCCGTCCCGTGCTGGCTCGATGGTTTGTAACTGTAGTCTCTGTCCTTCCTGGATGTCGGGATGCATAGGTCAGTCTGTTGATTGCACTTTGGCCTTCTCGTATTCAATCGACCCTTTCTCGGAGCGCCTACTCTCCAAAACCTCTCATGTCCAGTCTGACCGAAACATCTGCTGAATACCTACCCAAGTTTTTGAGATCTTTTTACAGATCCTGAAGGCAGAACAAAACTGATAAATAATTTTTAGAATAATTAGTGATCTTTTTTAGGAAAACAAAATAGATCACCAAATATCAGAATTGATAATATTGTAGCGCTGGCACGAGGCTCTTTCGAGTCTCTTTGGCGAGGGTCTTTCAGCTACAAAGAGCTTCCGAAGAACAAGTTCGATTTGTCCGATCAGTACAAACCCACCAATCAAGCAAGCGCAAGTTGAAGAGATAGCTCATCATTTGCAAAGTAAACCGTTGGGTCAGAATTCAATCAAAATCAATCCGAATGCTGTTAAAAGAGACAGTTAACCATTTGCAACGTAGGATCTACAACTTTCCATCACTAGTCTAGCTGGTTGACAGATGTAAAGGCACTCTTCGTCGCTGCCCGGGTGTATATGCTCAACTACTTTCATTTTCTCGGTTTGGAATGCAGGAAGCTGAAGCGGTGCGTGAGGAGGCCATCGTGCGCGAGCGCGCAGCATCTCGGCTGGTGCTCGAGGACGAGGTCGAGCGACGCGTCGAGCGTGACGGTGTAAACAACACCTCCGTGAACAATTTTGTGACTGTGATGGATGCTCATCTAGAGGAGTATGGAGATGCAAAAGTGGCAGCTACTGACTCAGATAACGCCTACAATTACGCCCGAGCGGCAAGCGTAGCCGACGAGCGCAATCGGCGTTGGGCTCGTCATGAGCGACGGCTGCATGATCAGCGAGAACAATTGCTGCTATTCGGGGCTGTAGTCGACCCGGTCGCAGAGGACGACGACGGCAATAGCGCACCTGGTGGCTCGCCTGGTGCTATGAGCAGTGGTGAAGATGGTGGCTCGCCTATGGCGGAAGATGACAATCGCAGTAGCGATGAGGGCTCCCCACAGCTGCGGACGCTCATATGAGTGATTATGAGGGCTCCCCACCGGCTACCGAAGCTGGTATGATGAGTGAAGAGGATGAAACGCCGGCCGAACCATTGCGTGTCTTAATTGCGAGAGCCCTGGTAGCAGATGAAATTTTGGCTGACCAGATCATCGCCGAAGTCTTTGAACCGGATGCGGGAGATGAAGGTGACGCTTGAACCCAAGAGGAGGGAGACTGCGAGAAGCTTGCAATCCGTTTAAATGAAATTTGATTTTTCAATTTTATGTTTTTCAATTTTGTAAAACAGTCTTGTTTTACTTGTTATTTTACTAGTTATAATAGGAAAAATGTTTCGAAGTGAGCTTTATGCTCGGCGGTGCTGCGATTGTGTGCTCACTAACTGCGCCAGTAAATGGGTAGATAGCAGTGTTTCCGTTTCTAGATGCTCCTTCAATTTCTCCATTTCGGCCGTAACTTGCGCAAATTGCTTCACTTGATGCAAGGAGTAGTTTGCAAATTCTTGCTCCCACATATCGTTTGTCATGACGCGCTTGCCTGCGTCGATCTCGTGTTGCTCGTTGAGTGCCGAGCGCAGTAATTCAGTCAACCATGTCTCCTTTTCCTGCAGCTCATCTGCGTGGTTCTTGAATGTAAGGAAATGCGTGCTCGCAGCGATGGCTGCGTAGTCTACTGGTCGCTCCCCATTTTGTGCCGCTTTGTATCTGCGAGCGAGGATCATAATCTGACTATCAGAGAGCAAATACGGCTGCGACTTGACGCGCCGTCCATACTGACGCTTGTCGCCCTACTTTCTGTCCAATTTCATCTTTAGTGCAGTGCACGCTTGCGTCAGCTCCTTCGACGTGAATTGTGGACTAGCTGTCTTGGTAGTCGGCGGGTTCACTTGAGCAATTTGGTCCATTGACACCGGCGCATTTACAACTGACGTCATAAACCTGCATGTCGAACCACCTGCCCACACGGCCCCTGCTCTCTTCGTTTCTATATGCGCACTAGCTGCGAACGCCACAGCAGATCCAGCAGACCGCTCGTCAGCATATTCCTTGTCGTTGCTGATGCCGGTACACTTGATATTCGCGTCGTCATTTTTTCAGTTGCGTAGGTTTCATTGATTTCACCATCTTCGACTTCTGCCTTGCCTTAGATGTCTTGGCAGCCGCAATCTTGGTATAGGTTGGCCTTGGTGGTTTCTCTAACACAGGCGTTCTTGTCCCGTCACCAATTGCTATATTCGCACAGGAAATCGTTGGAGGCCTGCTGACAGTACTTTGCGCCAATTCAGATGTCGCGGTGGAGTCTCGGATGTCGTCCGGAGAGTCCCCTCCCTTCTGTTCGGGCGCTCGTGGTTCGGCTCCCTTGTTGAGTACTTCTGGGTTGATCGTTCCCGCGTCGCTGTCTTGGAAGCGCTACTCCCCATATTTGTGTACAAATTGCAGTTTTAAAGTACGCGACGTTTGGGCTTTTGGCTTCAAAGTTTATTGAGTCGGACTATTTTGTTTGCTGTTGTATTAATACTACATATTGTATTAATACTATATACATCGGAAGCGCAAATGGGTGCTGTAAATGCTCGAGTTTGACCAGATTGCCATCATCGTCTTTAGATTTCAGTATCTGTTCGTAGCTAGTCGTTCCGCATGCTGCACATGTTTTCGATACAGGGAGGATGGCGTGAGTCGCATTTATCAATGCAATAAGATATATACTACAAAATCGAACTCCGCATTAATTTCAACTTATTGAAGTCGATTCGGGATCAAATGCTAGTTATTCTCGTATCATCATGTGTGTTGTTCGGCTTTCCAGGCAGCGAAGAGGGATATGTCGGTCGCACTCGTGTACAGTGGTAATACCACCATCTCTACGAGTCGTTGCATTTCGCTGGCGGCTGCTAGTCCGGGTTTGAATTTGTCCAAGTACGATCTAGTGATTTTCTCGGTGAGCGTGAGCCCTTTCAAACTCACAGCTCGAGTAAGTGCAATGTGGAGTGTAGGACAAGGAACAGATCTTCGGCGATCGAGGGTGTAACCACGATGCCGTCGTGACATGTTTGTCCTTGTAGCTTCTCGGTCGTGCAGGCAAATGAAGGGACAAGAGCAAATTGTGTCACAGTGTGATAGATTCGGGATCTTGCTGAGCCGTAGGCTTCCGTGCAGGGAGGTAGTCCGATTACACCGTTGGGAAATCCCTGGACGAGAACGTGGTCGATGCCGTGTAGCCTCAACAGTATGAGCTCTGGCCGCTGCACGAGCTTCTCGATGACGACTCCAAATGCTTCGTATGAAACTGTTTGAAGAGCATCTGGCGGTGGAAACAAACCGATAATGATGCCTAAGAAGCCATTTGCAATGATATCAGCCTTCATTAAGTCGGGGTGCTTCCGTGTGAGCATCACTGGCATCCCAATGTAGAATAGAAGCTTCATTGGTACCCGTTCAGTGAGATCATCATTTGCGTTGGCGAGATGCTCTACAATTTCAGGAGAGCGCGTCGATGGCAGCGCAAGACATTCGTAAACTTGTACTTGTCGGCTCTTAGCAATTTCGAAAATCATGTGTGTGTTGATAGCACACCTCAGATTGTTGGTGCACACAACCACGGGGCGATAAAACGAATCACTTGAAGACACAGTGGGCTCGCACCCGTGAATTCAACGCGTGTAGCTGGTCATCAGAAAGTCGTCCCCATCTTAGGTCATTCAAGAGCTGAATGTAGTATGAATCAAACCAAGCACGCATATTTTCCGTAAGAAACACAACAAAGTTGATGGCCCTGTAGACGATGTAACCCGCATGACGCAAACAGTTGGCACTACGCGGAGGAAATACGAAACCTAGGCAAGAACCAATTCGAACGTGTCAATGCGTTAATAGGTTGCATATCTTCATTGCTGACACCGACACACTTACATGGTGATCCTCCGACCGGTGGCCCCGCTTCACCGCCAAGATATCCAATCAGTTGAGATTTTATTCCATACGGATTGTGATTGTGTTGATCAGGAAATGTAGGTTCCGAAAGTGCTTCAGTGATGTTTCCCAAGTACGCATACAACAAATGTCGGTCTACAGCTTCAAAAGCTACATGCTGCCAGAAATTGAGCTGAAACGCTTCCGAAACCTCCACAATATTCGGAAAAGCAGGCAGAGAAGTAGATGTCCATCGCAGCGGCGTATCACGCCGCTCAAAGGGAACACAGTAAAAAGTTCATCTAATTTCTCCAGACGAGTTCGGGCATCCTGGAAACGTCTTATAAATTCTTGCGTGCCGATTATTCCAATACCCTCGCCTTCTGTTCCAGCTTCAATAACCAGCGAGGCGTAAGAGGATGCTGTAAAATCGTTATGAAGCGTAAGACTGATTGGCGACGGATAGGCTTGACCAGTAGCCTGTAAAGCGTTCTGTAGCATTGGAACTATACCAATTTCCACTTCTGCGTCATCTATAATTTTTGAGTGGATCTATCGGGAGCGACGACTGCGTCGATATCCATAAAATCATCAGGAAGGGTTTCATCCATAGGTTCATCGTCATCTGAATGCTCTTTGTCTTCGCAATTTCGTTCTGCTCTGTGATAATCCTTCCACTGTTCCTCGAATTTTTGAAGGCGTTCGGCATGAACGACATCTTCGCCACTTACGAAGTCGCGATAGGTACATGATGGTGTCGATAGTGTAGATTGTCGGTGTGGCTTAAACAGCGTCAACACAGCTGTGGATCGATCGTCCAACATGCTCGTAATATCAGGAATCTCTTCTCCAGCACACACGAACACTTTCTTTCTACTTAATCTCGTAAAATTGACTGGTATAAATCCCAGCGGCAGGATCGATATCACGTCTCGCAAACTTTCCATTGTACTCGAATTGCTCACAAATATCAAGGAAGCAAACCTTTTCTAAAGCAGACTGGCGCTTCCAGTACCGTTCAAGTGCATTGCTGGAAGAAACATTATTATTGTTTTCTGATGAATCATCTGTAAAAACGTCTTGCGAAAAACTGAATTCGACAGAGTCGATATACTGCTGCAGTACAGTTTGAAGATTCACGTTCGTAAATTCGTGCGAAAACCAGAATGGCGTCTCCTGAAGGATATAGACGGCGGTCATGTGTGCCGCCACCTCTTGACCATTCGCCACTGTGTACAACATAGATCCTAGTATTCGATATCCACGTTCCATTGCCGAGGTATCTTTGGTAGTGCGTTAGTCTTCTTTACGGCTTTCGCAAATGCTGCTAGTGCCAATGCGGCATGGTTTTCGACTGGATTCTGATTTTTGGAGCAGTACTTGACTACATAAGCTGCAGTGTTTTTGGAGCCGCCGCTAAGAGCATATTGCGCGTCGTGGTTACATTTCATCGTACTCATGACAACTTGGTTGTATGCGTTCACGTACTCGCACCCGATCGGCCGGTGTAGATGAAGTTTTTCGTCTTTGTCGAGACTTGTTGTACCAAGATGAATCGTTTCCGGCTTTAAAATCGACAAACACTACCTTTCGGAGTTCGAATCGTTTTCTGGACGGCCAATACAAGATAAGAGCTCGAGTTAGAAGCGATTGGAATACCTAACCGAGCTGAAAAATTGTAATACACGCACCTTAAAACACGAGTTGCAGTGGTTCCAATGGTGGACTTGGAGATCTCGAACAAGTATCGCAGTAGCATGAGCAGTATTTTGAACGGGTTATGGAGGTCTGCACTTCTCAAAATCCCTCATTTGCATATTGATCGATATGTTTTCTGAGGCTTCCAATGTAGTATCAATTATATCTTTGTCCCTGAAAACAGCGTTACATGCAGTACATGTTGCAGTGGGGAGGCGCGATTAACCCTTTCGCGAGCCACTTATGTTAACTATAGTATACAACATCAAATTGTTTGATTCTAAAAGATAGCAAAAATCGCCCTTTAACAATATCACGGTACTGTTATTGCCTATCTCTTGTAACATATTAACGTCAATGATTTGCTATCGGAACGTAATGAATGTGTTTGATTTGATTTGATTTGAGTATACGTCAATGATTACTGATAGCACTGATTATGATTTGTTACAAAAGATGGTACATACAAAGTTGAAGTTGTGTCAAAGGTCGCATTTTTCGCCCTTTTAGAGGGCTTAATTCTACCGTGTTTTGAAAAGGGTCTAAAAGGGCGAGAAATGCGACCTTGTATCGCGAAAGGGTTAAACCAGGAGCAGGTAGACGAAAAGCGTCGACACCTGGTATCACGGTGGCAAGAGATCCAATATTTTGACACCGAACACATTTGAGCTCTTCTTGAAGGCACGGCGGTTTTGTTTCCAGCACGGCATCTACGAGCGACGTCACTCGGTCACGAAAGTTAGCGTTATTCGCGAGTTCATGCGCTAAGTCTAGCGAAGTCGATGGAAATCCGTGTAGCCAAACGGCAAAGTGCGCATGCAAATCTCCTGCGCTTTGAGTTTCCGCTGCGGCTCCAAACGCGCGGACGACTCCAAAATTCCCCCTTCTCGCTTTGGAGCTTGTGTTTTCTGGTCCCATCCAAGCAGAACTTCAATGAATGTGTCCATTACTCGAAAAAGAAAATATTTTGCACATTCAACAGGATAAGAAGCCGCGATCGCTTTTCGCTCGGTTCGATTTGGTATCAATGCAATGTTGGCGTCGGCAGTAGCTTTTCGAGATAGTACGTCAGCTTTCACAGTGATATTGTACGTCCCTGCTGAGTCCGGTAATATTGTAAATAATACTTGGGGCGGCCCGAATCGTTTAAGAATTCCAAAAGGTGGTGACGGGCACTGCCTACATTAGACCCGAAAAAGCAGACTCAGGCACCCGCAGACCTTTTCGCAGATCAATTACACGTTGTACCTCAGGACACGGTGGTCTGGGTTTTAGTCCTTTTGCTTGACATACAGATAAGTAATTGAAGTACTTCTAACATGTCTAATGATATCTTGTTAACTTTCACGTACTGAGTTCTGTTTTAGGGAGAGTGTGGTCACACCGAATTGGATGACTACATAATGGTAACCTCATTGAGTAACCCCGTTACGATCCCAGGAATCGCCTGTGGCACGACCAACGATGACAGACGGGACAACGCATAGTGTATCCAAGTCGAACCATAGCGAGTCCAATTAGTTAAGAGATACTAGAGATCACCATTTGTCTAAGTACCTGACCGGGGCCAGAGCCTCGGGAAGAAGCCTAATTCAGTCTTACGTTTCCCCTCAAAGGCGCAGACCTAGTTCCTGCGACTAAGGAAGAGATCACGGCCTCGGGTGATCCGTGTTAGAAGACTAATTCCCAAACCCAACTCCGCTCATACGTAGCACCTATTTGTCTCAGGTTCCCTCAGGGTTTCTAGACATTACATATCTGTTCTCCTGGCGTGTGGTCTAGCCAGTACATGAGTAACGCTTCATATCGCTTTGGGGTCTAGCCTGGTAATTACTTTGCGGCCATCGCCGGTGGAATCTCTCTCCGAAAGTACTACTGCATAATATACTATTAATATAAGATATTATCTTAGTTGCGTATTAATACCCCTGTAATAGGGCGGAGCCCGGCTGATGGTTTGTGACCAATTCTAGAACATGGTGTGTTGCACACATGGATACACTGGTACATGGATACATGATGTTGAGCACGCACATGAGGTACAACCATTAGTCGACTAAGTACGGTTCGTACTTACGAGAGACAACATAGCTTGAGAGCCACTCATTTCGAATAGTGACTTCAGGGAGGCATTAATTAGGCAGTTTACAGTATCTAGGAATTTTAGAGCAAATTAAATAAAGTTCAGTTTAACTCTAACCTGGAAGATCGCAAGTCGTTTGGAACGACCCCGGAAAGCAAGGCTTTCCTTGTGCAATAGACGACAGAGACGCCAGGCGTCTGTCGCGGTTAGAAGTTTCGCTTCCTCAAAGCACAAGGAGCGTGTGACCTCCGTCACACCTGGTAGCACTTGTAGTCAATCCCGCGACCGTCGCGAATTGCTACACGCTCAAGACACTCTTCGAGTATGAAAGACTCCGAGAGTCGGATGCCAGCCCGCCAGGACTTTCCTCATCTCTCTGATGCCCACGGGGCCACGCTGGAGAAGATGATGAGTCTCCTGGGTGAGCAGGCTTTCGCTGGATTCCCCTTGCTTCCTCCGGAAGAGTAGAGGGCCCGCGTTGAGCAGTTCGACAAGTTTGAGTCGTCCCTCATCGCTCACGTGAGCATGGCTGCTCAAGAAGCGGCACGCGCGAACGTGCGTGCCGAAGCGGCGCAGAGCGCTGCTCATGCCGCCACGCAGAACGCAGCCGCGTCCACCCCATGACAGCCGTCGATAAAGGCAGTCAAGATGACAGTTCCCAAGGTTGACGGGAAAGAGGCTGATAGCCTAGTGTTCTGGATCCGCGAGATCGAGATCGCGCTGAGCGCAGGACAGATCTATGATGCAAGATCGCAGGTCGCTTTTGCTCTCTCTAACCTTGGAGGTCGAGCTCGTGCCTGGGCAATGACCCGGGAGACTTCGTCTCCAGGCTATTTCTCCTCATGGCAATATATGGAACAAGAGCTCAGGCAGCAATTTCTGCTCGCCAATGTGGCATATCGTCATCGCTCGCTATTCATGCGATGCAAGCAGGGTAAGCGTACCCTTCAAGACGATGTCATGGAGTTGCAAAACTTAGAAGCGGCTATGGCCGGCGCGCCATGTCAAGGTCACGGTATGCATGGACGGAGTCCGTACGGGTCCTGTGCGGACGGAGGTGTTCCGTCGCCAACCCAAGACCTTCAATGAAGCGGTACACATCGCTCTTCTCGAGGACTACTGTGTGCGATCCGCACATGGCCATGTGGAAGCCGAAGGCGGAACTATTGTTCCTCTCGGTGGCCGCCTCGCGGTTTAACCTTGTGGTCGTCACCGCCAGCATCAAAGGGTATGAAGAACCTATGACAATCCTGATTGACTCAGGTGCGTCGTACAATTTCGCAACGAAAACTAGCGTGCTAAGAACAGCGCATTATATGCTAAAGCTTTAGAGGACTCTAAGAGTAATAGTAAAGTGTCTGTTCGCCTAGCGACTGGTTCGATTGTATCGACGCGGAAGGTTCCCCTCCCTCTGGCTGTCAAATTTGACGACTTCAATTCGGTAGAACCGTTCATTGTCCTTGACATCGACGAACGGTACGACCTGATCCTGGGCATGCCTTGGCTTGCAAAGCATGAGCCGTGGATCGACCGGCGCAGTCGCACCATTGGTGCTAGCCACAAACCCTTAGCGGATCGAACTTTGGCGAGTCATTTCCGCTCCTCATCCCGCAACGGGTTCGTGCATGAGCATCGGGTGCCTCGTGGGGAACGTCACTTTGCCGGATCGGCTGAAGAAGTGTTCGTTCCCGAAGTAGAAGGTGGTCGAGCACGGGCTCCCACTACGCAACGCGTACAAGCTGGTCCAGCTTTGGTCGCGCAGGAAGACGCAGACGAAGGTGGTCGCGCACCCCAAGGTGGTCGAGCAGGGGCTCCAACACCAGTTGCGGCACGAAGTAGGACTGTGTCCCGTCAGAAGTCCCATGTGGGGAGGAACCCACTTTGGTGGTCGTCGATGCTCTTACAGGAAATAGACGGGAAGGAGTGGAGTTAACTCCTGTCCCCGAGCTGTCAGAGCTTCTCGCTCTGGAAGAGCTCTCGTATGTTGAGTTTCTCGAGTCGCTGAAAGCGGGAGAACTCGAAGACTTAGTCCTCCATCGTCGTGAAAACGACTCGGTGGAGCTGAATAGCTCATCGGTCATGGACCCGGACGTGCTCGAAGAAGAGAGGGTCTCCAAGAGACAACGCCGCTACGGCGCGGCGATTCTGAAAGATCCTTCGGATCCCTACTTCCCTTTGTTAAAGGAGTTTTCAGACGTCGTCTTGGATGATCCTCCGTCGGAGTTACCTCCAGATCGAGGCGTTCGCCATGAGATCGATCTGGAACCAGGTACCAAGTACGACGCGGCAAAGGCCGTTTCCGAAGGAGCTGGTCGATGTGATCGACGCCTTCTTCGCAGTGAAGCATGCTGCCGGCATGGTGCGCGAGTCCAAGTCGCCACACTCGTCTCCGACGTTCTGCGTGCGCAAATCCAATGGGAAGTGGTGCATGGTGCACGCATTCAACAAGTTGAACGCGGCGACCATACCGGCGTCCACGCCTATCCCGAGGAAGGATGTGTTGCAGAACAACATGGCGGGTTGTGCCCGTTCAGCGCGCTCGACATGGTCGATGGGTATTATCAGCTACTGATGCGGGAATCGGTTATTCCCCTCACAGCTGTGAGCACTCCCAGTGGAATCTTATGGGAATGGTTAGTTATGCCCCAAGGGCTATTTAACGCACCAGCTACGGTTAATCGCTTGATGACCCAGCTATTCCGCCCGTTAAGGCGCTTTGCGCAGACCTACTTCGACGACATCTTCGTCCACAGCCGAGCTGAGAGCGATAAGTCGGCCACTGAGGTCCACATTGGGCACCTCCGTGAGGTTCTGATGTGCATGCGCGAGAATCGCTTGTATGCGAACATCAACAAATGCATCTTTGGTGCGGAGGAGATTCCCTTCTTGGGATGGTTCCTTGGCAAGGATGGCGTTCGGGCTGACCCCGAGAAGATCGAAGCGATCTCTCAGTGGCCAGTTCCTACGTCCCAACGGGATCTGCGCAAGTGGCTTGGCCTCGCCCATTACTTACACAAGTATAGCGAGAATTATGCCGAGCTGGCCATGCCCTTGACCATCCTCCTGAAGAAAGATACGGAGTGGTCTTGGCCCGAGGAGGCACAGAGAGCCTTTGAGGCTATCAAGCAGAGCCTGCAAAGCGCTCCAATCCTCGCACTTCCAGACGAAGATCGTTCATTTAGTGCGACGCATCGGACTTTGCCATTGGCTGTGCCCCGCTTCAGGTTGATGTCGAAGGCAGAAAACGAGTGGTTTCGTTTCAGGAGAAGAATTACCCCGTTCATGACAAGGAACTTCTCGCGATCAAGTACGCACTCGTGAAGTTCTGGGTCCATCTGCTCGGCAGAAAACCCTTTGTGATCTACACAGATCATGCCTCCTTGACGACGGCGACCTAGTCTCCGCACCTATCTCAGCGCATGGCGCGTTGGTTGTCATTCTATGCAGAATACAACTTCGCGGTGGCTTACAAGCCGGGCTAGCAGAATGTCCTGGCAGACGCACTGTCGCGGAGACCCGACTACAAGTTGTCACACGCCGTGCACCTCGAGTCCCCGCTCCATGAGCTGCTTCGAGAGGCTTACGTCGACGACGATGATCTGCGAGATCTAGTGACAGCACTGCGCGAGAAGACGGGTAAGACCCAACTGACGGCTCGTCAGCGTGCAAGGTTGCATCGCTACTCCTGTCTGAGGGACTACTCTACTATCAAGTAGATAAAGGTGATCCCAACGATGAGGACCTGTGCTACAGGATCCTCTATGAGGCGCACGATACGGCGCATAGCGGTCTCTTGGGCCGCGAGAAGACGTACACGTCGGTGGCGCGAGACTTCAGGAGACCCCACATGTACAAGTGGGTCTGCTCTTACGTCAAGACGTGCGAGGCCTACCAACGGGTGAAACCCTCTCCGGCATCGGCAGCGCCGCTGATGAGCTTGCCGGTTCCGGCTGACTGCTGGACTTCATCTTCGAGTTGCCGCCCGACGGGCGAGGACATACTGGCGTTTTGGTCTTCGTCTGCTGACTGAGTAAGATGGTGCGGCTGGTGCCGGTCAAGAAGAGTGTGACAGCGCCGCAGGCGGTTCAGCTCTTTATAGACAATGTCTTTCGTCATCATGGCCTCCCGAATCGTTTGTTAGCGATCGGGACCCACGGTTCGTGTCACACTTCTGGACCCACCTCTTTCGCCTCTTAGGCACTCAGTTGGACATGTCCACGGCAGACCACCCGCAGACCGATGGTCAGACCGAGCGCGTGAACCGTGTCTTGGAAGACATTCTGCGCAGTGTCTGCGTGGCAGATCCCACCAAGTGGAGTGCACAACTCGCGCAAGTGGGGTTCGCGATCAACAATGCAGTGCATGCATCCGCGGGCTTCACGCCCTTCTACGTGAACGGCCTGCGGCACCCGCGGACCCCACTAGCGTTGCCTCCGGCTTCCAGTTTGGGTGAGGAAGGGATTGTCGTAGACGACGGCAGAGGTTTGCACGGAGTGCGGGCTTCCGTCAAACGGAATCTTCTCACGTTTATTGAGACTGGCGAAGCCATTCGCACAAGCGTCCGAGACGCCATGGCAGCTGCCCACGACTTGCAGAAGGAAAACAGTGATCGCCATGAGCGCAACAACACGCAAGTGTTCAAAATTGGAGACTTGGTCTTACTAAATGCCTAAAAGCTCCCTATCAATGCAGTGTCTGTGGTGGGGAGTACCAAGTGTAACGGGGTTACTCGATAAAGTACGGTTGTGTAAGGTCACCCAATCTGGTGTGACCACACTCTCCCTAAAACAGTACTTAGTACGTGAACGTTAACAAGATATCAGTAGGTGGCTTCACAGCCAATAGATATGCATTAGACTAGGCTCTACTATAGTAGATAGTGACCTATAGATTTACACCAGGGCGGCTTTGCCGCCGATAGCAATAATACATTCAGTTTACCTTTAACCTTAAGAGTTTCATTGTATTGTAAAGACTGTTACTTCTTGGAGCCTGTACGGTACTGTCATACGCTCGTCCCTGTTCTTTGTATAAGAACGTCAAGGTAACCTACCTGCTTAAGAGACTCGCTGAGTCCGACTAAGTCTTCCTCTACGCTACAGCGGCAGCCCCGCTGCACTTGGTAGCACTTGTAGTCAATCCTACACCTGAGTTGTTACGACTGCCCCTCTGTGAGGATGGAGCATATCGCCCACTTACCGGCGAGTCAACAAGACGGGCTTAAAAAGCTGATGTCTTTGATCGGGCCGGAAGGTGTGGCTCATCTTGCTTCGCAAGGTCCCGACGCTGTCAACGCGCGTCTGGAGGCGTTCTCTAACTATGAGAATGCTCTGGTAGAGCACATCGAGCAGAAGATGACTGCGATCGCTGCGTCTACGACGCCCAGGCCCTCATCAGATGGAACTCCCAGAGCCAAACCGTTCATGGTGAGCGTCAAGACCTTCGAGGGCAAGGAAGGAGAAAATCGCCTGCTCTGGGTCAGAGAAATTGAGATGGCTATGACGTCCGACATGCTCAAGCCCGAGCAGCAGCACGTGGCGCTCGCTATCTCAAGCTCGGGGGTCGAGCGCGAGAATGGTCACTGACCTGCGGTACGTCCGTAGACGCCGCTTTCCCTCATGGGATCAGCTTAAGCTGCAACTCTCGCGAGTATTCTCGCCGCCTAACCAGGCATATCGCGTGAGGTCACGCTTCCTGGCTACCCGACAGGGTAAGAAGGAGCTGGTGGACTTCGTCCAAGAGTTGTGAACTCTGATTGCCGGCATGGCAGCGGATCCTCTCCCCGAGGCGGTCACGATGACCATCTTCATGGAAGGTCTCCGCACTGGCGTGGCCAGGACGGAAGTCTTCCGTGTTCACCCTTCTTCTTTGAAGAAGCCGTGAACGTGGCGTTGAACGCCGAGTTCAACTTCAAGTCCGCTCGACTTGGTTGGAGTGCTTCGCACAACAGCTCGTCTGGAGCTTCGGGATCGTCCAATGGACCTGAGCCGATGGATCTCAGATACGCTGAAGACGAAGAAGCTGAGCTTCAGACAGCCGAGCAGCGTATTGGTGTTCGCCGCTGCTATGTGTGCGGGAGCACGCAGCACCTGCGTCCGGGTGTCCGCTTCGCAAGCAACGCCAGGCTCCTATGAGCCGAGGCCGCGCCTGTGACCGGAAGCCGGTACCTTGGCAGGGATACGCCAAGACCCAGTAGGCGCGGGGTGGCCTGCTGGGGAAGAACTCTGTTCTGTTGAACCTCTGAGAGGAGGTCAGCAGGGCTTGCCCCGGAGAGCTCCGTGCTCTATAACACGGAACGTGTATGCAAGCCGGGCTTGCTGGTCGTCGAAGCGACCGTGAAGGGCGTTAATAAGCCATGGGTAATCCTTATCAATTCTGGTGCGTCGGGCAATTACGCTCGACGCGCCACGATGGAAGGATGTCAGCAGTATGCTGAGGCGCAAGTGGCGCGAGTGCGTGACACGGTCACTGTTCGTCTTGCGACGGGAGCCCGTGTTACGGTGCCTAAGGTTCCTGTGAACCTGGGCGTGAAGTTTTTGGACTTCGATAGCGTGGAACGCTGTCTGGCCTTGACCTGGATTCGAGATACGATCTCATCCTAGGCATGGCCTGGTTGGAACGCCATGAGCCATGGATCGATTGGAGGTCTAAGACCTTAGGCGCTACGCGCTTGCCTCCTAGCGGAGCTTTGGCGAGTCATGAACCCACCTCTGCTAGGAAGCAAAAGCGCTATTGACGCGAGCACTGGACCGAGACGGTCAATGTGCTGGATATTGGAGTGTCCGAGTTAATGGACACTGGCGTCACTGACGCGAGCCCTGAGCACTTCTCTTGGGCTGAACGTGGAGTGGCACGTAAACCGCTGAGCGGCCCTCATTGTGTTAACGAGCTACCGCTGTTTGCTTCTGAAAGCATGGCCAACGCGGTGCCGAGGCACGTGGGCTAGGCCCGTTCGAAGTGCGTGGGGTGACACGCTATTCACCGAGCGACGCTCGCTCTGATGAGCACATGCCAATGATGGCGTGGTCGACGGAACGTCGAGGCATCTTGGGCCTGGCCCTATTGATGCGCGTGGAGTGGCACGTAATCCACTGGCTGGCGACGGCGAGTCATGCAGCCCGCGGCCGGGTGTCGGTAATGACATCGAGTCTCCTTTGGAGCAACAAGAGGTGAGGGCACCCGAAGACGCGTTTGGTCTTAAAACCCTGGTCTCTCCGAGACGTTCGGTCTCCGCGAGGAGACGGCAGCGACGCCGCATGTCGACTGCGAGACGCAAGGCGTCTGTCCTGATACAGGAAGTATCCCGAGTGGAGGATGATAGCGAACAGCTATACACACTCATGGATGGAGTGTCTGGCGAGGCCAATGGTGAGATCACCTTGGAAAGTATTCCGCAGTCGATGCTCTGCTCGAGCTGGACGAGATGTCCGTCGCCGAGTTTGGCGAGGCCTTAAAGGCGGGCTATTTAGCCGAAGTGGTCATGATACGACCCGAAGAAGATGAGTTGAACTCTTCGTCGCTTATGGATGAAGCAGTCCTTGAGGACACCAAGAAGATCTGAAGTGATCGTAGTGGATCCGCGATCCTGAAGAATCCCTCGGATCAATTCTATCCTTTGGTGAAGGACTTCCAAGACGTGGTCTCTAATGACCCTCCGTCATCTCTACCTCCTGATCGAGGCGTGTGTCATGAGATTGACCTGGTTCCTGGAACCAAATACTGCGTTACATGACAGTGGCCCTTGCCAAGGGAGCAGTGCGACGTCATTGACGCCTTCTCCAGTGCTAAGCACGCGGCAGGAATGGTGCGAGAGAGCACGTCTCCACATTCCACGCCGACATTATGTATCAGAAAGCCAAATGGGAAGTGGCGTATCGTTCACGCTTTTAATAAGCTCAACGCGGCCACTATCCCGGCGCAGACGCCGATTCCTAGAAAGGATGTTCTGCAGAACAACATGGTTGGCAGTACAATGTACAGTGCGCTCGACTTAGTCGATGGTTATTACCAATTGATCATGCGTACGAGCGACATTCCGCTGACAGCGGTGAGCACTCCGAGCGGTATGATCTGGGAGTGGCTCGTGATGCCCCAAGGGCTGTCGAACGCGCCTGCGACGTTCAATCGTCTTGTGACGCAACTATTCAGGCCTCTTCGAGCGTTTGCACAAACGTATTTTGATGACATCTTTGTCCATAGTCGTGCGGAGCACGGAAAGTCGGACGTGGAGAACCACATCGACCATCTACGAGCGGTGCTCGAGTGCATGCGCACTAACAAACTTTACGCTAACGCGTCTAAGTGTATCTTCGGTGCTGAAGAGATTCCCTTCTTGGGATGCTTTATTGGAAAGCGTGGCCTTCGTGCGGATCCCGCCAAGGTCAAGTCCATCGTGGACTGGCCGCTTCCTCGCAACCAGAAGGATTTGCGGAAGTGGCTTGGCCTTGCCAATTACTTGCACAAGTACAGCAAGAACTATGCTGAGATGGCTCGGCCATTGTCCAATCTCCTTAAGAAGGATGCGGACTGGTGTTGGGACACCGAGCATCAAGATGCATTTGAGGCGGTCAAGGAGAGTCTCCTTCATGCACCGATCCTGGCGTTGCCAGACCCTGAACGTCCGTTCAGCGTCGTCTGTGACGCATCCGACTTTGCCATTGGCAGTGCGCTTTTACAAGCTGATGCCGATGGGCACGAACGCGTGATTGCGTTTGAGTCTCGCCAGCTTAAAGCTGCAGAGAAGAACTACCCAGTTCATGACAAGGAGCTACTTGCAATGAAGTATGCCCTTGTCAAGTTCAGGGTGCACCTGCTTGGTTCTAAACCATTTGTGGTCTTTACAGACCATGCGTCGCTACGCACTGCGATTCAATCGCCTCATCTCTCGCAAAGGATGGCCAGATGGCTGTCCTTCTTCGCGGAGTACAACTTCGAGGTGAAGTACAAGCCTGGCAGGCAGAACGATCTGGCGGACGCGTTATCGCGTCGCCCAGACTATGAGCTTGCTCATGTCACGACGGTGACTTCGTCTGTGACGACGTTAATCCGCGCTGCTATGCGCGTGATGATACGTGTGTAGCTTTGCTACGTGCTCTTGGGAGCAAAACTCGGACATTAAGTTGTCGGCGCGCCTGCGCGCGAGGTTATCGCTATTCCATCGATGATGGCCTGCTGTACTACAGCACGGATGTTGAGGACACTCCCGTGTCGTGGTCCCTCATGATGAGGATCTCAAGTATCGCATCCTCTATGAGGCGCATGATACGCCGCTTAGTGGCCACCTCGGTCGTGAGAAGACCTACGGCTCGGTGAGCCTGACGTACTGGTGGCCCAAGCTTTACAAGTGGACAAGCACTTACGTGCGCACGTGCGAGACGTGTCAACGGGTGAAGCCTTCACCGCACGCGGCTGCGCCGCTGGCAAGTTTGCCTGTACCCTCTGGGTGTTGGGAGTCCATGAGTTTGGACTTTGTGTTCGGTCTTCCTAAAGACCAGGATGGGAACACAGGAATCGTGGTCTTTGTAGACCGATTGAGTAAGATGGTACATCTTGCGGCAGTGCCGGACACCATCGATGGCGAAGGTACAGCGAAGCTGTTTATCGATAGGGTGTTTCGCCAGCATGGCTTACCCGCATCGATTGTCTCTGACAGAGACCCCCGTTTCACGGGCCATTTCTGGTCGTCCGTGTTCACCGTGCTGGGCACGAAGTTGGACATGTCCACGGCGGATCATCCGCAGACCGACGGTCAAACCGAACGCGCGAATCGCGTTGTGGAGGATATCCTCCGAAGCACTTGTGCTGAAAAGCCAAAGCTTTGGAGCACCATGCTCCCACTCGTTGAGTTCGCATTGAATAATGCTGTGCATGCCTCTACAGGCTACACGCCGTTCTACGTGAACGGCCTCTCTCACCCACGCGTCCCGTTGACGCTACCACTCCGTGGTTCTGGGCTTGGTGGGGAGGAGAGCTCGATGAGCGACTTGCTGAAGTCAGCCCTAATACTGTTAAGAAACAGGTTGATGATTTTCTATCAACGCGTCTGAATGTCCTTCGACATGTGCGTGACGCAATGGCTGAGCCAAGACAAACAAAAGGAATACGCAGATGCCAAGGGCAGACGAAATGAGCAAAGCTTTGAGGTCGGAGACCTGGTTTTAATGCGAAAAACCTACCTACACTGCAGTGACCGCGGTCTTCAAGACCAAGCTGCGGCCGCGCTTTGTGGGACCTTTCAAGGTCGTGGCCAAGAAGGGCCTGGCGTACACGCTCAACCTCCCCAAGAGGATGCGAACGCACCCGTGTTTTACGTGGGCTTGCTCAAGCCGTACCGGGACGCGTCGCAGGTTAGCTCGGAGGAGCTGGCGCCGGTGGCGGAGCCACAGCGCCGGGCAGAAGACGGAACAGAGCGTCAACCTGCCCCTGCATCCGAGCCACAGTCTCCACGAGCTTATCAAGCTTCTCAACAGTCGCAGACTGAGTGCGCTCAAGAGCAGCCAGGCGTTGGACGCATGACTCGGGGTTCTCAACCCAAGCGAGCCGACTTGCAAAGTCATCGATCAGGTTACCGACTGATCATACGCCCGCTCTGCGCCGTCAGAGTTCGACGGAAGCGATTCACATCGCCTTGCAGATCCTGCACATGCTCAAGAGTTGCAAGCAACTCCGAGCTCTGCAGCGGAGGATCGTCCTCCATCGGCTCATCAGCCTTCTCGTTTGCTTCGGCCGCCGCCGGCTGCTCGATGAGCAGGGAGATCTCCACTTCCACGTGGAAGAGATCTTGAAGCGACGAAGTCGCCAGGGTCGTACCAATATCTTGTGAAGTGGAGGGTTATCCTCACTCCGAGAACTCGTGGGAGTTCGAGGGCCCGCTCCGGCAAGATTGCCCAGACGTCGTGGACGCTTTTGATCAGAGTGATCTAATGCGTGCCGCGCACCAGCGACCGCGTCGTCGGTCGCTCCACGCTTCCCGCCAATAGGCCGGGAAGCGAGGATCAGCAGCTGCGCCCAAGCGCTGATCCTGAGCTGCGGCAGCAAATGCTGCAGAGCTCAACGGAGCATAATGGGAAATCTGAGCTTGGTATTTCTTTCCAAGAGTACCTTTCGCTCGACCCTTCGCGTACTCAAGAGTAACTTGCGCTCGAGGCGCACGTCAATTTCGGAGAAGCTGGCTCGGAGAGCCTCCATTGACGATAACTTCGGCTCCGGTGAGCCCAAGTAGTCATCAGAGTATCATACTCAGACTCAGTTCACCAGGCGCCAGCGCCAACACCACAGTGCGTACCATGGGTACCGGCTGCCTGCTCGTTTGAGCTTGAAGACGAATGCGATATTCGGAGGAGTGGGGTCATCATTCCGCGTTCGATCACGGAACTTCGGTAGTCACCAGGTACGTGGGTTATCAAGCAACCGTGGATGTTGGTACCGAAGCAGGAGGATCCACCCGCTCCACGATGCCGATGCGACCTGGTTGAGCCGCAAGCCGAGCGCGCAATGACGATTGCCAACTTCGATGCCGTACGAGCCGCTTCCCAAGTGTGTTAACGATATACTTCTCGGGATCGGGGTTGTGAACCGATAGTCCGCATGCGGATTGAGCAGAGGCTGTGCCACAGGGTGGCGGGTCACGGGAGCCTCTTGCTCATTGAGCTGCAGCTCTTGAACCTCGTCGAGGGATTGGAAATCGGAGGATCTTCCAAACCGCGCGAGGCGCGCAGCGCGTTGAGACCTTCAACGCCGCTCGTTCAGCGAACGGATTAGGAGCACGAAGCGCTGGGCGCTCAGCGGTCGCACTCGGTGCAGGGGTTCATCCTCGTGGAGTTCCCCGGGTTCCCCAGCCTCGGACTCTTCGTAGTCCACTGAGGTCTCCGTGAGTTCCAAAGAAGGGCTGGAACGCGGTACTCACGGCCGTGAGTTCTGGAGCTTCTGGAGCCGCTTGCCTGGACATGTCCGCTGGAGGATGCCGGCGCTTGTGCTCGGCGTAGTACTCGTGTACTGAGAGCTTCTCAAGCGCGGGAGACAGGATGTCTTCGAGGCCACTGGCCGATAGTGCACTCGGTGCGGGCGATGTGGACGTGAGACTGGGATCAGTCGTTGGTCAAACAGTTGTGAGCCATACAACGGGCCGTCGGCCAGCTCGGGAAGTACTTGAAAGTTCTGGAGCGCGGAGCTTGATGGAAGGTGACCCCGTCACACGCGTCAGTTGACGCTACCTCAATGAGGCGAGTTGTCGAGTGACGACACGTGGTGTCTTCAGTCTGGAGGGGAGAGTGTAACGGGGTTACTCGATAAAGTACGGTTGTGTAAGGTCACCAATTTGGTGTGACCACACTCTCCCTAAAACAGTACTCAGTACGTGAAAGTTAACAAGATATCAGTAGGTGGCTTCACAGCCAATAGATATGCATTAGACTAGGCTCTACTATAGTAGAT